>JAXCLQ010000003.1:5978905-6178938 GCA_035584115.1 Cedrela odorata
ATATTGATTTATGTATGGTTAATTTAAAATTAGAAATAAATAGATATTGATTATAGTTAAATTAAGTTGTTGAAAATCAGTAATATTGCGGCATAATTTGGAATTATATATATAGATTGTTGTAATTTAGATTTATATGGTTTGAATGAAGTTAAATGAGATATGGTTATAAGTTTATGTATAAAGTGGTTATTGAAGGATATTAAATGACATGAAATGATAACGTTATTACATTATACATAAAATAGAATTATAGGCATTAGTACTTCGAATAATTGAAAAGTAAGCTATGGATTGACATAATTATGTTTAAGGTTTTGTAATAGGAAAGCGATATGTTTTCGATGAATTGAATGAGATGATGAATAGATGCCTTGATCAGCGTCAACTAAGAGCATATACATTGCATACATTGCATCAAGGTTGCATGATTAGAATAAAAGCAGTGTATTAGTACTTTGTGTGTGAACAAATGGTATTTAGGTGTTGACACTATAGAGAGGGATACTGCTTAGCGAGGGAATTAGATCTGAATACGGTTAACTTTTTATGAACTGTGAGTAGATAGATGTATTTTCAAAGTTTTTCAATAAAATATTTTAAATATTTAACTGTTCTATGAATCTAAGATTTATGAATACTTTATAAGTATGAAATATAATATATTTGAAGTAAGAGTAAGTTTAAAAAATGAGTTTGAATATTTCAGAAATATTTTTTGTGGATGGATAATTTATAATAAATCGGTTTCGTGCTGATATTTGATAAAATTGATGAAAGATGATTTATGTAATTCCATGATTTGAGATTTATGGTGTAAATGCTCGATATAAGTACGTCTATGCATAGATGTTTTCGCCTTTACTAGAGAAAGGAATAAAGGAGAGGTAACCTATTTTTGTTTTTACCATTTGTATGGGGTAAATGAGAAGTTACTGTTAGATAAGTTGGTGTTTGACACCGCATCCTTTATCCAAGCTAACGTTAATGAATAGGTTTAATAAATTTTTATTCTATATAACGATGTGAAATAATTCGTTAATGAGTTTTGAGATGTCAACCAGTTGCGCACTGGGAGATGTCTCTAGGGATTTTTTTTGGCAAACCTAATTTATTTTATTTGATTATCCATAGATTTTAAATATAAAATTATTTTTCATTACATGTGTTGATCATGGGAGAATGATTTGAAATTATTGTAAAATGTTATATTTTCTAAACATGATACTCTTGTTCATGTTTTATGTTTTTAGTTCACAATCGTCCATCTATTCATTAAGTGTATACTTACGTTTTATTTTCTTAAAAATATTTTCAGATTAGTAAATTTGGGGAGGTCACCAATTCGCACCCCATGCTCAAAATTTGTGATTTGCATTGCATTTAGTTGGAGACTTTGATAGGTATTTTGTAATCCCTATTGGCATGTATATAAACCTTCTAGAAGGAATCCGAAGAATTTTGTGTTGTTATGTGGTTGTGAAAAATATTTTGATTATAAATATTAAGTATATGATAGTATAGGATTATATATATATATATATATATAATGGATATGATACTAGAAGCTTTACGCATTCGTAAGAAATATTAGTAGGAAAGCATACCTCGTGAGTGTGTGGCGGTTGTTACATACTCGAATCTACAATTGGCACGTGACAACTTAGACTAATGAGAACTCAAATAAAGATCTCATATATAAACTATTTTAACAGAAAAAATGGTATCTTTGTACATTCATTTTTTCTCTCGTTTTTTCATACATTTTTCTCTTTGTCTAAGAAAGTGAAAAGCTTTAGAGGTTGCAACTCCAATATTTTCTTACTTTAGCATTGGACCTGGCATGCTTGTAACTCTAGACTTACTTTCTCTCTCCACATTTTTCCATACATTTTACTTCTCTATTTTCTCTTTCCTTTTGACTGTATTCTTTCTGAAAGTCCACCTTGTGAACTCTAGCGATAGAGGATATGCTGCTTAGTCAAAGACTAGGCTTTCTTCTATCCCAACATGTTATATTCGAGCCTTCAAGTACAACTTTGGAGTTTGTTTTTCTTTTAATCATCGTTTGTGTTGAACTTGTATAGGTCCTTTAATTTCCTTGTAATTTGTTGATTTTCTTACACCAACAATGGTGATTTTATGATTTTCTATGAAGTTCATAACCAACTTAATATTTTTGTGTATATCAAATTCAAGTAACTAGCATTATTATTACTGATTACTAAAATTCATATTAAATTAAAAAAAATAAAAAAGGGGATAATTGCCAAAGAGAGAAGATGTTGACTTAAGTCATTTATCGAAACATTGGAAAAGAACCCACTAAAGCTAAACTGATGTAGTGTGTACCAAGATCACCCTCAAATCACCCTCAGCTCTCATAGCATCATAATAGAGGCTTAACACAATGGACAAGGATAAAAAGAAGGAAAAAGAAGTTGTAGAGATGGTATTAAACTAAAATAAACTTCCATATGAGTATCAATATATGTTGAGTTATATATGTGTGAACTTGGGTATAACACCATCTCCATCACAAAAGTTAGATAATTAAGCTCAAGTCGTACTCAAGATGCTCTTCAAAATGACAAAGGCGAACCTAGTCACTATTACCTCTATAGAGGCCAAGGTTAAAGATCTCATCACTAAAATCACATGCATGAGAAAGAAGTACAATGGAGCAATTAAGTAGACCAAGTCCTTACTAGGCACTAAGAGCATGAAGTGGCAAAGATTTGCTAAGAACTAATGCTCATAGAATGAGTTTATAATAAGTCATGTGTAAGATGTTCTTTATGACTTTTGGTGGACTTGCCAAGATTTGGAACACGAAGTTACTAATCGGTAATATTTATGATTTCACTATGTTCACTCTAGATTTTTTCTAAATCTTTTAAGAAATACAACTTTATATTCATAGTCACACAATTGATTAATGCTAAGTAAGTTATATTTCAAACCTTCAACATATATAATATTTTTAATTAAAATTGAATTAATACAAATGGTTCTAATATCTTTCACCTTGCTTCGGCTATTATCTCTGAAGATCACATCTTTTCGTTATTCTTTCTTTAGATGAAGAATAGCCTTTTGTTTCTCGTTATGTATCTTGAGTAACCACTATCGAGAAACCATTTTTTCTTGTACTTGTTGCTCTTTACATGAGGTACTTACAAAGTAGATAAATTTATTTTGGTACCCAAGTGACTTTGGGTCCATAAACATAAGTTATACTCTTAAAAGTCTTGGTCATTTTAAGATGCATGATTTCTTTAAGTTTTGTTTCTTTAGGCACCCACATCATCTTAAGTTCATTATATGCATTTTTCTTATATCGACATGTGTTAATGTAATGTCATTTTCTATTGCAATAATGACATGTAATAGACGAGATTATTTGTTAAGCGGTTTTCACAAAATAATATATATATGCTTTTTGTTTAGTTCCTTGTTTGTAGTCAAGTTCAGCTTTATCAAATACTAGTCTTTGGCTACCTAAAAGTTTATCTAAGGACTCTTTCCCTTGTGTAAATTTTGCTAGTACTCCTTCGAGGGAAACTATTTCATCCTTCAAAATTTTGTTTTCATCTTTTAATGTATCAAACTTTTTAGACATGTTGGATTTATTTTTAAGTTTAAGTTTTCTAACTCTTAGTTTTAATGAATCATTTTCTTTTAGTGTTATGGAATTTTTTTTCTTTACTTCTTTATGTTTAACATACAATTCCTGAAAATCATCTTTAAGTTCTTCATACAATGCACTCAAATCATCTCCTAACATGTTATCATTATCACTACTTGAGCACGTATTATAATATGATGAATTTTGATTTAGGGAGTTACCTCATTTTCTTATTTTCCTATGAGTTAGAAGTTTGCTCGCTCGTTTTTCGATGATAAAGTGCTTTCTTCACTGGATGAGTCATCCCATGTTACCTTCAATGTCTTTTTCTTTTTCTTATCCTTCTTATCTTTCCTTAGTGGACATTCGAGTCTTATATGTCTTGGTTTCTTACACTCATAACAAATGATTTTCCTTCTTTTTCCTTCTCTTTCTCCTTTTTATTACTCCTTTTGAACTTTTCATTTTTTGAAAAGTCGTTTCTTTTCCAATTTCTTCCTTTAGTCCTATATTTGTTGAAGTACTTCTTAAATTTCTTGGCCATAAAAAGAAATTTGTCCTTATCGAATTCTTATTCACTTTCATACTTTTTTCTTTCTTTTTGGTGCTATTTAAGACGACATTTTTCCTTTCTTTTTCTCTATCTTCATCATCGTTTTGTCTGCCTTCAAACTCATAAGTCATGAGTAAACCGAGAAGCTCCTCGAGTGGCAATGTTCTCAAGTTCTTGACTTCTCTAATTGCTATCACTTTGCTTTCCAATTTCTAGGTGGACTTTTTAGAATTTTGGTGATAATATCTGTATTACAATAAGTTCTACTAAAAGCTTTAAGCTCATTAGTAATGTCAATAAAACGAGTAAACATATCTTTTATGCTTTCATGTGGTTTCATTTTAAATAATTCGTAATCTTGAACTAACATGTTAATTTTTGAGTCTTTGACTTTACTTGTTCCTTCATGTGTGACTTTTAGCATGTTCCAAATAGACATAGTGGTTTCACATTCTGAAATTCTACTAAATTTAGCTATATCTAGAACACAATAGAGAATGTTCATAGTTTTATCATTCAAAGTAAAATAATTTCTCTCTTCAAGTATCCATTCCCTTTTTGACTTTAATTTTCTCTATTATGGGTAGAAAGTACTCATTTTCTATTATATTAAAGATTTCGAAATCTAATGTTGTTAAGAAGATTTGCATCCTTTTTTTTTTCTACTATATATTATCTATTCCATTGAAGAATGGTGGCTTATTTGTGGATTGTCCTTCAACTATTTGTCCTATGTTACAACTAGATGACATTTTAATATACTCCTCAAGATTGTAAATCTTATTTAATTGAGTTAGGCTTTGATACTACTTGTTGGCTCAGTTGGCAACACCCAAAAGGGGAGTGAATTAGGTTATTTAAAAATTTAAAGAATAAAATGTATGTAATGCAATGAACTGAATAAAACAGTAGAGAGAGAAAGCAAACATTGGATTTATAGTGATTCTGCATTGTCTGCCTACGTCCACTCTCTTGGCTTTGGCTTACCACTGAGGTTCAACTATCTCATTGTTTATACGAGACAAGCGAAACCCCATACAACTCCTTTTGAGGTGAAGGGTAATTGTACACTTGCTTTTTCTTAGGCGAAAAAAAACCCACTACAATCTTCGTTTGATTCGGATGAAAATGAACCTAATATAATACAACAGTGTATTTTTATGTTTAAGGCTCTCACACTAGAGCTAATATATCAATATGCTCATACAAGTATTTTTCTTTCGCTAAAAATAAATAGTAAACAATTACAGTAGAGAGAGAATATTTTCATGTTGAGAATGTTTTTAAGAATATTCAACAATTTTTCAAATAAACTTAGTTATTCTCTTTTTCTTTAAGTCTTTTATTTATATTCACTCTTTTTTTGAAGACGTGTGTGTCTAACAGTTTGATTAGGTATATTTAAGCTATAAATGCTGCAAAAGTTACCATTGAGTTTTAAATTGTCAATAAATATCGATCCCTTCTAGTAGTGTATCTATCAATTTGTGCAAAAATTGAATCTGAGTTGGTCTTCATTCTCAAATATCTATCCATTATCTTTTACGTATTGATCTGATTCACTTCGTAAATAATTTTCAACTCTTTAAAATTTCAATATATCTATCTCTTCAGCCTAGTTATCGATCTAGTTTGATTTGTAAATATTTTGCAACTCTCTAGAATTGCCATGTATCAATCTCCTTAGCTCAGGTATTGATCTGATATGTTTTGTAAATATTTTACAATTCTCTAGAATTGCTATGTATCGATCTTCTTTGCTTGAGTATCAATCCATTTGGCTTGGTGATTTTATCTGAAGCTACTGACTTATAATATATCGATCTGTTCTTCTTCCAAGCATCGACCTTTTTAAAATGTATCAATCCAGTTGATGAGAGTATTGATCTTCTCTACTTGTATCAATTTATTTTTTTTTCATGTATCGATCTAATTAGCTAAAGTTTCGATTTTTTTGGCTCAAAGTATCAATCATGTGACACTTGATTTACACTTATCATAGAAAATTTGTTTAAATTGATCACAAGTATATTCGCACGTAATTTTCTTGATTCATTATTTCAATAAACTTAGTCATCATCAAAAACATACATTTACATATTATGATATTAATAATTTCACATTTAAATTACTAATATGATATCTTCACCTATGTCCACTTTCTCGGATTTTCTCTACATTGAGGTTCCACTACTCTCCTTGTTTGGTCTAGGTCAAGTATAATCTAATTACAACCTCTTATTAGCGGTAAAGGGCAATCACAACAATTTGCTTTAAACCTGATGAAATGTAATCCAAATCAGAAATTATCCTAAAAAGATATAGAAAAGTTTTTCTCACAAAAGACTAATTTTATAATTTAAGCTCACAACAAATTTACTCTCAAGATGGATAATGAGCTAGTAAGAAAAATAAGTGAGTAAAAATTTATGTAATTTGTAGCTCATTTATTGATTCTTGATGTATCTCAGTTTTTTTGTATCGTTTCTCTATTAAGGAAAATTTGTTTATAATGTAAAGGATTTTTCAGATTTTCTCTAATGGATAGTTTGATTACTCAGAAAAGATTCTGCAAAAACCTAGCCGTTACATTTTGAAATTGACGTCAAGTATCAATCTGTTTGACCTTAGATATCGATCCATCCATTTTGAATATTTCTTTATTTTATTTTCAAACTTCAAATATTATTCTATTTGAAGGACATATCGTTCCGTTTGAGACTTAAAATGTTTATAATTTTTCTAAAAAAAAATATCGATATTGTTTTCTCACTGTATCGATTTGGTCGAACTTATAATTTCTTTTGAAGTTTATTACTTGGATATATTGATATATTTTATTTTATCTATCGATCTGGTTCATGTTGTAATTTTCTTTGAACTCTTTATCTGACAAGTATCAACCTATTTTCTTGAAGGTATCGATCTGATTTAAGTCGTAATTTCTTTCGAATTCTCTAACTTGAAGGTATTGATATATTTTCTTGAATGTATCGATATGGTTCAGCTCATAATTTCTTTCTAACTTTCTGACTTGAAGGTATTGATCTTCACATTTGTATGTATTGATTTTGTTCTTATGAAGGTATCGATCTGTTGTACTCTGTATATCGATCTATTCTCTATGTACTGATCATTTAAGCTCCATGTATCAATTTGTTAGCTTATACATAGAATTTTCTCATGAAAAACATTAGTCTTGCTCTTTTAATTAATAATTAACAACATGTATTCATATATATCATGAAAAACATATATACATATCAATTTTCCTTTAGTTCAACACATTTAACAACATATATTCATATTACGAGTGAATTTAATATCATCAAAAACTTATAAACACATCAACTTGTATTTTTTATGGGTACTCTATGATCATATTGACTAACTTCATCACCTTTGTGTGTTTCTGAAGTCAGGGAATCAAGCCTAACATACCTCTGAAGTTCTTTGAGCCTAGAAAGTGTGTCATTACAACTTTGTCTAGTTGTGCTGAAGGAATACGGTTGTATCTGATAATAACACAAGACTTACCACTAGTAATTGTATAGAGGGGAGTTAGACTACAAATACTGATAGAAAATACATGAAAAGTTAGAGGGATGAGAGACAAGGATCATAGAACAAATTTAATCGTTTGACTGCTTAGTTAATCATGTGACTAGACAAGACATACATAGGTGATATCATATATGCCAAGAATCCCAAGACACGATCTTATGGTTTTCATTGATTAAAAGTGGCATTTTTTTTTATAGCAATAAGATCATAATTATAGTAGGAGGGTTTTAAATGAATAGAAAAATAATTGGCTTTCTAAAACTCTGTCAACGTGAGGTTGAAAGAATTAGGCTTTTAATGGATGATAAGGGGTTTTGGTGAGGAAAAGAGAGCAATGTAGGTTGTATGACACATCTAAGAGTTTCAAAACTATATTCTTAACTCATTAAGTGTCTGTTTGTTTTTATTCTGTTTGAACTTCGAATATAATTCAGTTAATGATCATTTAGATATCTTGATAGTGTTTGCTTTTCAACTTAACATTGGAAACTAAGTAATTACATATGAATAAAATTAAGTTAAATTTTTCTACTAAAAGTTGAAATCAAATATCTTAATAAGTTTATATAATTATAATTTTAAATTACGGGTATAAATTTTATTTATTTTCTAAAATATAGAGTTTATATAACTAGGTATACGGGTATAATATGTCAAATAACTTATTTTCAAATGTTTATATTCATGTGTTATAATAAAAATAAATAAACATATCATTTAAAATCATTTAGATAATTAGATTTTTATAGGTTATGGGTATAGTAGCTCACCCAGGCTCAAATTATGAAGATATTTAGTCAAAATGATTTTTTTTCTCATAGAGGTGAAGCTTTTGATATAGAAATAAATTTTAGTATTAAAACCTAAATTAAATTTGTAAAAGTAGTTATGTTATAATTAGAATATTCATATTTTAGATATATTTAAAGAATTTAACTAAAATAAAAATTTTTGTAAGAAAAGACAATACTTATACATATTAAATTAAAAATAGAGTTTTTTGTGAAACAGGAGTTCTCAATTAAAAAGTATTTTTTTTAATACAAATCCTTTTTTACATGAGTTGCGTTGATGATTTTGGTTTACAATTTTGGTTTTGTGTTTTCTTTTCATTCATCCAATTATATAAAAAAAAAATTCTTTTAGACTAATCTCTCCCTAGTGAGTTTGACTAAAGAGATATTTATTTATTTTTATTTGAAATCTAAATTTGATTTATTATCATATATCCACATAAATTAGGTTGTTTGTTTTTTTATAATTCAAATTTGATTATAAGACATTTATGTCTGAATAGAAAATAAAAAAATAAAATTTGACTTTTATCTTAGTGGCAAAAAGTTTAAATGTTTCTATAATTTTATCTCCAAAAAATATCCCTATTAAATTCCTTTATTTTGCTACCATATAAAAATTAAAGCCATTGACTTTCTATTAAATATTTACATTTTTATAATAAATCTTATAACTTTAGAATTTTAAAATATCACAATCTCACAATTTATTTTTCATTTATCTTTACTTCATTCACATAATTACAAATCTCTCTCTCTATATATAAATATCTATTTATCTATATATATATATATATATATTGTATATTATGTAAGTAAAATAAAATACATTTTTAATTCTTATTTTTAAATAAATTATTAAGTTAACACAATCAAATTTATTATTATTTTTATTCAAATAATTTTATTTATATTTCATCAATTATTTTATTTATAAATATTTATAAATATATATCAGTACTCAAAATGATATCTATGTCAATATACTAGTTTTTATATGTTTTAGATTTGTAAAAATAAACAATTTAATACCTACAGTTAGTCATTAAAAAAAACAAATATATCATTTAAACACGTGCATTTAAACTTATTAATATTTCTATTAAATTTGTTGGAGATATACCTTAAAACTAATCATGTCATATAGTTCGAACTATATGTAATTTGTATATATTAACAGTTAATCGTGAATAATCAGTTATTTATGATTAACGATATAGTATTATTCATCACTTTGTGGTCAGTTATATAAATTTACAAAACGGGGTCTCAAAATGTATAATATTTTAGAGATTCTATATGCAAAGAGTTGTAATTATGAATATAGAATTTTTGATTAAATACATCTAAATATGTTCCCAGTTGATGTAATGTTATTGGGGACGATGACGTTGCATGATTGGCATGTTCAGATACTGCTAATGATTAGTATTGGATGTTAATAGTTGGGTGAGATGTTTCATGTCATAAAGTATGAACATGGGTAATACGTTAGAGAATGTATGACTAAACGTGATCAAATGTGTCGAATCAAATAAATGAATATCTACAGTCAATAATTTATTACATAGTCGTACTAGTGTACTATTAGTATTTTGACTTGAGATATCACGACTGCCTTCTACACTGAGGTACATCGTTCAATTATGCATATTGCACTAAGCTAGCCACACTTGGTGAAAGAAGCTTGATGACAATATGTTCTTATTGTATGAAGATAGATGATTATTAATATAGAATTTGCTGGTTTATATATTTGAGTTTGAGATTTTAGGTAATACTGTTATACACAGAAATAAAAACTCTGGCTAGGGTACTCAGTTTTCGAAAATAAATTTTGCGGATACGCGAATCCCATATATGATTGAGTTTCTGATCTTATGATAGAGTTAAATGTTTGACGACACCATGACCCACACTTGATCGGGAGTTGATAGCAGAGGAATTTTACTACACGTAAGTGCGATTGTATGAGTTTGTTCGAAAATATATTTTCTGTGTTCTGAGGGTCATGATATCTTGTCAGAAGTCACTAATGATCATTGAAAATTTCAGTTACAATGAGTTATACCAAAGTGATGTAAAAGGGTTTATGCTGGCTCATGTCTAGTTCATTGTGAACCTAGGGGGTTACATATGTTAATCGGTAAATTGACGATAGATAAAATAAATATTATTAAGCCATATAATGATGTTTCGTATTGAAGAAAATTCAATTGCTTTGATAAGTTGATCGGAAGACAATTTTATTCTTTAAAAGTAAAAAATAAAATTTTTGACAATAACTTGCTAGTACCTATAAGTTCGAAAAATATTCCGATAATTTATTAATACCATAAATATAATTTACGGATATATAAGAGACTGTTTAATATATTATTTAATTTATATATTAATAAAAAAATTATTTTATTTATTAATATTTAATAAATATTATTATAAATCAAATAAATACTTGTTTGACAAGTAATACCATAAGATATTGTTAAGTGATAAAATCAAATGAATCATTTGTTTGACAAGTGATAAAATTAAATGTTGTTAAGTGTCAAGATCTTTCTCTTATTTATCCATTATGAGGCAAATCAAGAGTGTGAATTATGATACCTAATATTTTATGAATTAAATATTTTTAAAATATTTAATTAAATATTTTTAAAATATTTAATTAAATATTTGTTTGACAAGTGATATTATGTAAAATGGCCAAATGTCAAAATCTTGTTAATGTTTATCCATAATAATGAAAATCAATAGTAAAAATTTTGACACATAAATTTTTGATTTTATTATTAATATTTATTATTACTTAATTGTTAAATAATTTAATAAAATCAAAAACTTTAATAAATGAATTAAATTTCATGAATTTTGGAATCTATTAATGAAAAATTGTCAAGTTTTATTTCATTTATGTATTTTAATATACGTGTAAGAAAGAAAACAAAAACTAAGAGGAGAAGAGATGATATGACAATTTTTGAGAAGAGAGAAACAAATATTTTTCTTGACAATTTATAAAGAAAATAAGAAAAAAAAGAGTGAAAATTATTTTATCTCGTAATTAATTTTAATCAAGTCTCTCAATATATAAATTAAAAAATTGTCAACAAATCAGTACATGGATACGTTTGGAGACAATTGTAGATGGTTAACTTTTCCGGATTTATGCTTGAGGGTATAATTTATATACCCTTGTTATTATTTTTGTTTAAATTTGTTAAAAATTTTAAAATTTATTTAATTTTTAATTACGATCTTTTGAGAGTTTTTTCATAGAATTGTATGATAGTTATTACTTTTGACGACAAAATTTAGATTCGATTTAGATTTCAAATGAAAAATAAATAGTACCTAAAATTTTTATGAAATTAGATGTTAAAATCTACTCATGCCTTCTTCTATGCCACGCCCATTACTTGAATTTATTTGTTATACATTACCTTTATATATATATATATATATATATATATATAAAACATTTTGGATTGGATTTAGGCTCGAGGCTAGAATCAAAATTTGAGCATCAACAAATTTTTAATAAATTAAATTTTAATATTAAAAAATTATAATATTGATCTGACTGTTCATCGGTGAAAGTCAAGTCAATCCTAGAAAATGAAATTCGGAATACAATTTGAAGAAGTCTAAAATTACTCATATTAAATAGGATTATTTTATTGACATGGTTTTCACGTTTCTTTTTTATTAAAATAAGATAAAATCACTGACCAAAGTAACTGCAAGAACCGACCCTGTCTGAAAGCCGAACTCCAAGCTTTCCAAGTTCAAAAACTACCGTGTAATGCCACGTGTCAATCCTATACATGCGGCGTCAATTCTCCATTCTTTCACTTTCGCCCTTTCTTTCCCTCCTTAACTTCACCTCTTCGGCAGATTCCCCCAATTTCTCTTTCTCTCTCTCTTTCTCTTCTTAGATCAGAACCTCTTCAATGATGGCCGATACTTTTTCTTTGTGCTTCTCTCCTTCATTACTGTCCGTTTCTCGCCCAAGGAGCTCCAATTCCTTCCTCTTCCCCTCCTTTAAATCCTCCGTTTTGCCTCCTCAATCTTCCCGTTTCCTCCGATTCACTGCAAAAGCTTCCGATTCTGTTAATTGCTCCGGCGATGATTCCTTCAATTTCTTCCCTTGGGCCGCCGGTGAAAGCAGTACGCCCTTAATATCCAATTTCCCTTTTTCTTTTCGTAATTTATTATCTTCTTTAATTGTAATGTATTAATTAGGGCACATTTAAGATAATTGTGTGTTAAATTTGTAATTTATTTTGAGCATTTTGAATTTTGATTAATGGAAGTTGGTGAAATTGGTGTCTTATGTTGTTGTATGTGTTTAATTTTGTAGGAATCGAATGGGTTCAGGAGGAGAGATTGACGCTGTTTACTGCTGATGGGCTTATTCAGATTGGAGGTTCCATGGTCCCTAGACCTGTCACTTCTACTTCAGATGTATGTATGCCCATTTCCATCTTTTTAAGTTTCATATATCTTTTTTCTTTAAGAAAAGACCGAGTTATAAAATATTAAGCAGGTGATTAGTTTGTAATCCGGAAACATTTCCTTGGAAATTTTGATATAATTTTTGTGTTTTGGAATACCTTTTCTTTTAATCTCGTTGAAAACAGGAAAAACAATTCTTCAACTTTTTTTCTTTAAATTTTAAGTTAGTTGTTAGGGTTGTATCTGAAACCATTTATGAAAATATCCCGCCAAAATGTATTTTCTGGGTGACTGTTCAGTGTCATTTTCGAAAATGGATTTCATCTTTTAAAACAAACTACTGTACTTTTGCACGTATTTTGTAAAGCAAAAAACTTGTTTCCAAAATTATATATTGAGAGTCTAAAATAATAAATCATTGTTCCATTATTTTTCTAAACTTGTTTTTAGAAGCACTTCAACATTGGTTTTCAGATACCATTTTTGGAAAGAATACCAAAAGAATTTCAAATGTTTCCTTTGTATCCCTTGTTTCTAGTAATAAAGAATTGCATCAGATTGCAAATCTACTAGGCCACAAGTTTTTGATTCATTAAAGTATTGTTTATCATTTTGGAATTTGGTACATTGGTGATGAAATTTTTGTTAATTGGTTATTACTTTTTACTATTGTCATTTTGCATTTTTTTGGCGCTGTAGGTTGGTTAGGTTTGTTTTGAGTAAGTTCCAATTGCCTATGGAATGAAATTTTTATTAACTGGTTGTTACTTTTATTATTGCCATTTTTAATTTTTTGGGGCTGTAGGTTGGTCAGGTTTGTTTTGAGTAAGTTCCAATTGCCTGTGAAAACCAAAATCCCTGCTTTGTTTTTATTTTATTTTATTTTTACACAGGGAAAAGGCATGATGGGTTATGTTTTGATTTTTTCAATACATTAGAATTGGAATTGTAGACTTGCATAACGTACTAGATTAATCTCTCATGCTCTCTGGATATCTCATTCATTATACAATAAATGGTTAATTAAATGAAAGGATATGAACTTTTTAACAGAAAAAACAAGGGAGATCAAAAACTTCTCAGAGATTTCAACGATTTCAAGAGAGTGATTACATGGATCCGAACCAGAGCCTTTGCCTTGGTGCTCTCTTTGATATTGCAGCAACTAATGTAAGCTGTTTTTATATGCTTCAGATTTAATCCAGATTTTGAGAAAAGAAATCCTATGTTGCATTTTGATTTGGTCATTGTAGGGACTTGATATGGGCAGACGGCTATGTATTCTGGGGTTTTGCCGTTCCATTGAGATGTTAAGTGATGTTGTGGAAGATACAGTTTTAGAACATGGTGGGGAGGTATGACATACTGTTTCAGTTTTGACTTTCATTAAATAATGGAGTGCCATCCTAGTTTCAGACTGTTGTTTCTGTCTGATTTAGTTGGTTTAACAACATATTAAAGAGAAAGATTAATGATATATCTTTTAATTACATACATCTAATAGGTTTTCATCCAGAGTTTCTATACCAACAGTGCAGTCAATGTTCATAAAAGTTAGGGCTGGTTTCATTCTTGTATATGTTAGTTGAAGTTATAATTTTAATAAACTTAGCTTGGCTTATGCTAGGCGAATCAGTTTTCCTTGCTGGCAAAGGAAAGTTTAATTGACTATTTCAGAACTGGTCAGTGGTGTTGTGAACTGTTTGGGCCTAAAATATAATGTTGGAACTCTGGTTCTAGTCCTAGTTTAATTGCACATTAGTGGGAAGTCATAGTTTGATGTGATGCCTGCTGATTGCTATATAGCTAAACCAAGTATCAAACTTGGATAAGATTTTGTTGCTATAGTGCACCAATTTGATAGAACAACTTGGTGGTCATAAAAATCAGATTACTACTATGGAACAACGTCTAAAAGCAGATTTTATGAATACCTCAAGTATTTTCTTAATTTTTTCTTTTAAACATTACATAAATGTGATGTGAGCGAGATTCAAATCCCAAACTTCTCCTACCACCCTAAGTATTCAAACCAACTAATGCCCATATTTGAGTTCCACAAGTAGTTGCATAATGGTTTTTTTTTTTTATTTTCTTTAGTTTCATGGGGCAAGCTGTTATTAGGTTAATGGAAATTGTACTGCATTGAGGATGGTTCAACCTCTGATTCAGTTACAATATATCAGTTCACATCCTCCTCAAGCATTTCCTTTTCATATTTGATGATGCTGCCTCTACATATTTTGCATTCAAATGATTGTACAGCGTGCACATTCTTCTATAGTTAAACTTACGTTATGTTGCCATAATATTAGAACATGTCTAACTTTTATATTCAGGTTGTTGCTGCCGAGAAGGCAAGCAAAGGTGGTCTGCATGAAAAACTAACTATGACAGTTGCAGTGCCATATCTTTGGGGGGTTCCTCCTGCTTCCGAAACTCTTCACCTTGCTGTTGAGAGTGGTGGAGGTATTGTAGAGAAAATATACTGGCAATGGGAGTTTTTGTAAATAAATTATCGAATTCTTCTATTCATCATTTGTGTTTTCTGTATATAAGCTATTGTAACCCAATGTACAAAATAATATTTTTAAAGCAAGTCTTAACTCATATACAACATTGAGAATGAAATCAAGATGCAAATTTATACTATGTTAAATTGGAGAGGAATTTACATAATTTCATTTATGATTCTGAGCATGCACCATTATCAGAGATTCAATTTTAAAGAAATTGATCAGTTTAGCTGATCAAATTATAAGGTAGCAGATACATCATTCTTATGGTCATTGGCAAACATATCAATCACATCAAACTAATATTGATTTTCACACATTGATTCAAGCATACAGCCAAATCCATGTGGATTGATGTGACTTTTATAAATAAGATGATGAATTTTACACTTACAAAAAATAATTAATTACCTCCCATTTTACTTATACTGTCCAATATATAAAACCCCACCCACATAAGTATTTGAAATGGAAATTGCGACAATGCTTCACTTGGTGTTGATGGTTCCCTTAAAAGGATCAAATGGAAATGGTGGGTTTTATTGTATTGTCCTCTTATTATTAAGGTAGCTGTTGGAAAAAATGTAGGCCGATGTTCTGCCTTCCATATTCTATTAATTCTTCTACTTTCTTCTCCATTAAAGTTAAATTGAATTGAATGGCTACTCTCTTTACCAAAAGTTGTTGATCAATAATTAATTATTAATTTTAATGCCTACTCCATAATTCAACTCTGTGTAAGGATGGCACACAAATACCAGTTGCTATCACCATTGGTTCATTACACATATTCATGTCGTCAATAATATCTTATTTGAATCAAATCTATTACAACATACTTTAGATATTTGCGTTTAGAGAATACAGTGTCTAATGCAAAATTTTATTAAATTATTTATTCAAACTTTTATTATACATCCATGTAAGAAAATTTAAAAATTAATGTTTCTATTTCTATTATCTGTTTTAGTTTTTCTTTATGCACTCATTAAAATATTCATCACATGCAAATATTTTTTTTATTTTTTAACTTTGAAATTAAAAATAAAAACAAGTATAATTGATAAGTATTTCATACCAAATAATTTTTAAACCATTGGAGAGAAAACTCTTTAAAATTTATATTACAAAAAAAGAGAGTTATTTGATTGTTACCAAATATTAATTCCTTTCTCCATTAGTCAATACTTATAAAAACTTATAATGGATTAAAAATTGATCTTAACTTTTTGAAACAATGCAAAATAACATTCAATCATTGCTTAATTCAACATTAGTTTTATTTGAAGAATCAATTATGAAATATATTATACACATTTTTTAAGTGATATGTCAAAGTTTTATTCTCAAAATGATAATTCTTGTGCTACTAATATGGGTTTCAAACAAAAAAAAAAAAAAAAAAAAAAGAATAGTGTAGTTGATAAGTCTCTAATTAGTAATGTTGAAGTAGCCAAATGCTAAAGACAAAATAATAATAATAATAATAATAATAAATAAATAAATAAATTAAGGGGTAAAATATTTTATTTTTTAAAAAATAAGGGTCAAAATTAAAATAATTGATAAATATAAAGGCAAAATATTTACTTTTTAAAATTAGATGGTCAATTTCAAAAAAAGAAACTGATAAATTTAGAGTCAAAATGTATACTTTTAAAAATTTAAAATAAAACTAATAAATTAAAAGATAGTATATATTTGATAAAAATGAAAAGGCCAAATTAATATATATATATATATATATATTTGTATGTATAGGTAAAATTATAAAAATATTTTAGATATAACTTGAAAAATATATTATATAATAAGAGATCAAAATAATTAAACTATCCCCTTAAAATGGTTAGGAAATGAGAACCTTGTAAAACAAATTTCCACTCTGTCTCACAAGACTCTCTCTCACATCCAGAAAATTCATCATCCTACTGCATATATAATCTCAAATATTTAGACAGAAAACAAACACTGCTTCATTTCATTGTCACTATTCTCCAGATACATATGCCGCCGCCGCCGCCGCCACCACCACCACCAGCTTAACCTTTTGACATTCTCCTAGAAAATACCACTTTTCCAAATTGCTTTAAAGAAGTTAAGTTTATGAAATTGATGAAATAATTAATGCCTATGACTAGCTGGCAAAGTTAAGTACCCCATTAATATTAATCTCATGGAGCAAGCAAAACAAAGTTGGTTGGTGAACACGCCAATGCATTTTTCTTGAAAATTAAAAAGAAATAACATTCAATTTGGTGTAAGCCCATCAACCAATGATATTATTTACAAATATAAATATATATATATATATATATATACATATATATACATATATATATATACATATATATAGATATACATATATATATGTATATATATATATATACTCTCTAGGCATCATTATCCTCATATCATATAATTTTGGGCTTGCATATGCAGATGCATATGCTTCCCTATGAGGATTCTCAATCACTTACATTATTTGTTTGTTTATTTATTTATAAATCTCCTTCCCCTAGCTAGCTAGCTAGCTAGCTAATTGGGTTTTGTTTATTATTATATCCCATGAATTTTCTATTCAATTTTTCTTTCTTGCCTTTCAACGGCCCACAAGTCCTAATCAAAAGGGCTGTCAATAATTGAAACCTCCCATATGATGTGTCATCATTTTTATCATCGCCCAATAGAACTTCTACCTAAATTAAAATTTTATTTAAAATTGTCATTCCATCAAAATCATGCCAATATTCATCACAATTATATATATATATATATGTGTGTGTGTGTTTATTTATTTTACCATTATATTATATTGTTGAGTTCATATATAAATATTACTACAACATTTGCTTAAGAAGACTGGGATTAGGATTAACATCCAGTCATTTTAAAATTCTTCTATGATACTCATATACCAACAGAGATTCAACCAAGTCGGGCTTGACCAGATTCAAAATTGATTAATGGAAAATCAATTAAGAAAAAAAAATGACTGAAAACATTTGGAAATGGGCAAAAATCAAAACGTACACGCTTGGCTTCCAAGTATGGTTCTATTTCCCATGAAAATAATACATAGTTAGAACTACAGTGTAACCTTTGTATGCAATCCGATCGATCTCTAACTGTTATTTTCGAATATTTTTACTAAAACATAACTCATAATACATAATATATATCATTTCTCGAAAAGAGATGCACAAAGGAAACAATTTTTTTTTTTTTACCATGTACTGGAAAACAAAATTGAAAATAACAAAGTCTTTACACACAATATACGTATCTAAATCTGAATCTTCAAACCCATACCTTTGAAATCTTGGTGATTTTACACGCAGTCAGCATCAGATTACTCAATAGTACATGGCTTTTTCTTCTGTCTTGTTTTCATCAAACAAATTAATGTTGTTACAACTACTAGTTGAACTGTTGATAAGTTGCTTAATCTCTTCAAGACCATAATCTAATGGAGTTTCACCAAAACTCCCAAATGGCTTTTGCTCACACCAATTGCTACCGTTAACATTTGAAATCATGAAATTATTATTCTGATTTTCTTCATGAACCCAACAAATATTCTGCAAACCCATTTGTCCACCAGAGTTATTATTTCTGCAGCCACCTAAATCATACTCTAATTCTTTGCCATGGCTGCTGCTGATCTGATTGCTGCAACTCCCATCTGAAGAACTGCAACTAGCTGCTGCTTGACGATGATCACAACCTCCAAACTTCAAAACATTGCCTTTGACTTGATAATTATGCTGCATAGGACCCAACAAACTACTCTTTTGGGGTTGAAGAGTTGGATTTGTAGTAGCAGCAGTGATGCAAGAATTGCTGCTGCTGCTCAATAGACAGTTTGAAAATGATAATGAATGTGGTTCAAGACCTGTACTGAAAGATTTAACTGCAGCACTAGTTGTGGTGTGATAATTACTGTTGTTGTAAGAGATTAGTGATGATGATGAAGATTGAAGAAGAGATGAGAAGCTAGCTGCAGCTGCAGCTGCAACTGCTACAGCTTGGTGAGGTTTCCCGTGAGATATTGGATTAACCATGCCCATCAGTTTCTTCTTCAGCTTTGTGTTCCAATAGTTCTTGATATCATTGTCAGTTCTACCTGGCAATTGAGCTGCTATTATTGACCACCTGCACTTTGTATCAATCAATTCCATTACAAGAATTAATCAAACTCAGTTTCTATAATTCCATATAAAACTAAACTTGCCATGCATGCTTTTGAAGCATGCAAATTTCTTTGAAATCCCACTTTTTCCCTAAAATAAAAAGTTTTTTGCAGATTTGTTTTCTCCATTTCCATAACATTATTTATTCATTCTTCATATAACAGCTCAACCCACTTGAGAAAAAGAAAAGAAAAAGGATAGGAGATCTTTAGAGAAAATGTCAAAAGGAAGAAAAGTATACATATAAATATAAATTGACGCAGATCAATATATAATATCTGTAAAACAAAAGTATATACCTGCTTCCAATGCTAGCAAAGAGGCTGCAAATCATCCTATCTTCATCATCAGAGAATTCTCCATGCTTGATGTTGGGTCTGAGATAGTTAAGCCATCTCAATCTGCAGCTTTTCCCACATCTCTTTAAGCCTGCATACAAAACCAAAACCAAAACCAAAACCAAATTCAAGAATTAAAAAAAAAAATCGAAGAAAAATAAAAGAAACCCTACTTATATACGTGCTCAGAAAAAATATTACTTACCAGCTTTCTGGGGAAGAGAAATCCAGTTGCCTCCTGTTCCATGTTTCTCAATATATTCCTTCAACTTAGCATCTTCTTCAGGTGACCATGGCCCTTTCTTCACATTTTCTTTGTCACAGCAAGGAGCCCTCCCCATTTCTCTCTCTAATTTGCTGCAAAATCCAGAAATTCTTACAAAATAGAGACTTATTTAATCGACGGTTGGTTTATTTGGAAGCAGAAAGCTCGGTTTCTGGACACTAGAGAGAAGATAACACAAGTCAAAGGACAGGCTTCTCTATTTTCTATCACTGGTAGCTTCTTCTATAATTTGTCTCTTTTATTCAGAAGAGAACTTTTCATCTTAAATTAATAAATATACAAATACATAAATGATAAAATCATCAACGTGCTTCTTCCATGGCTACCCTTTATTTACTTGGTCTTTTCCTTCTCTTAAGCAAGCCAAAGAAATAGAATCCAAAGTCTATGCTCAAGTAAATTAGTAATGAAATACAATATGCAAATTAATTGAAAATGATGTGTTATAAATTGCCATAAATATTTTTCAAATCATAGGCTAAGTCATAGAGTAGCATAGTCAACGTGGAGGTCCAATTAAATACTAGTTGTTGTTTTTCAATACATGTACATAAATTTTGTACATAGCCACAAAACAAAAATCTATGTATGCAATGCTGCCTCAGCAGTCTAATATCTGTTCTTAATCTGTTTGGGTTTCTGTAGCTTGATATATATTAATTTATGTGTTAATTTGTGGCTATAAAACTCTAGCCAATTAACTGCCTCATTATTGATCTTATCATCTATATTTACTTGATAACCTCCAAACAAAACAACCTTTTCTCAGCCAAAACGAAAAATTACAATTAACTAGCTAAATTTTATTTTATTTTTAAAATTTTTTAAGATTAGAGAGATATAAATTATATTATTCTCTAATTTTAATTTTAATGCGAGTAGAATTATATATAATTTTTTTTTGTTAAAAACATATTTTTGAGCTTAGAATTCTCTACTACACTACTACCATTAATCAAATTTTAAGTTTTATGTGAAGTTTCTAAATTCTTATTTCAATTTTTTTTTTCTTTTTTGGATTTAAGATTAATATAAGTTTGTATAGGTGATTATAATATGCCATTGATGTATATTTGTCAATCTTTTTGTACAAACATAAAAGCATTTACTTCCAAAGCAATCCTTTGCTACTCTAAATTTCTTGTTCAATCCATCCACTACAAAATAAATACGAAAACATGTTTCACTAATCAAAAAGCATATATGTATGTATACATAAACTTACTCATACCATTCTTAATAGATAGTAAATTAGTTGTAAATAGTATTAGAAGAGTTTGTGTAGAGATCAACTATGTTCTTTTACATTGACCAAACCACAACACCCCACCCATAAAAAATAAAAAAAAACACCAAACTGATTTATTGTAATCAAATTAATCCGATATAGAAGATAATGCCTCTGATACTTTAGTGAAAATTTGTGAAGAGTCGTGTTCTAACTTGCTTCCTTTTGGTCAAACTAATCAAACTTATATTATTTAGGCAAATTTAATTTACGAAACTTACTCATTTTTTTTATGTTTATTAAATATTTTAAATTTATAAAAACACATTAAATATCAAAATTAATAAATTAATTATTTAAATTATTATTATTATTATTATTATATATGGTAAATTGCATGCGGACTTTGATATACCATGAGACATCAATTTACGAACTTTTGGTGGTGTAGTGTTTTAGGCATGCAGGTTGTATAGTATATAAATACGCATATGTATCCCTTTCTGCCTCACAATATGATTATGACACTTAGGAGCCATGTGATTCTATTCTTTTAAGTAATTGGATTCCATACATTGCATTATTGTTTTCATAAATTAACATTTTCTTTTTTCATAATGGTAGAGACAGAAACTATGATTTAAAAAAAAAATACATACAAATCTTGTTTAATACATTTTATAAATTTTCATAAAATATAGCATCATAACATAAATTTTTTTTGTTCAAATTCTATATATATATTTTTATATTATTATCAAATATCTCATAAAATTTTGTAAAAATGTAAGATATGTGATAATGATATAATATATAAGATAATAAATTTAATAAAATATTCATTAGATTTTAAAAATAATTGTGACTATATATATTATAGGCTAACCCCAAACGTTTAAGTTTTTAACGAATTTTGAAATCAACGAAATCTATTTATTTCTTAATCGAATCTCAGGAAGGTTGATTGAATTTTTCGTTAACAAATTAATTAATAATTAGTGTGACTAATCAAACATGGGGCCATCTATACCTATTAAGCCATGTATGTTAAACAATAATACTAATCAATTAAAACAAAACCATGTCATGGCTGACTCCAATGGATACGCAAATGATTTGCATAATTTTCTTGTAACGAGACTTTTAGTATACATAATTTTGTGGTCCAATTTCAGTATAAAGATTAAAAAAAAAAAATTTATTATATAAAAGTACAAATCACATGTTCCGTTTTCATGTAAGACTTCTAAAAAATTAATTATAACACAATTGATAAAAGATTTGGTTACAATATATTGAATATATTGTTCTATTTTTTTAACAATATAAAATTTAAAATATCTTACATAAAAATTGAAAATTATAACACAATTTAAAACAAGTAGCATCAAAAATTAAAACATTGAAGTAAAATATAAAACTTAAAATGTAAAATTTAAAATATGAAATTTAATAATATATTGTATGCATTGTAGTCCATTGGGATTGATAATTACATGTATTATAAATTTATTCAGTAAAAAAAATTAAAAGAAAACTAGGTGTCACAGTCTAGTTTATAAAATTCAACAATCCATGTATTAAGTTATTGAAAATGTAGGTTGGCTGTCCTTGTGCCTTCTCCATTCCTCCCACCACAAGCAGGATATTTTGACCTTTGTCCTTTAATCTGTCTTTTCTTCTCTTTAATTAATTGCTTGCTTTTTTTTGTGACTTTTGTGTATGTTTGCTTTGTTCCTTTGCAATTTTAGCATCAATTTGATAGTATTTTTAACAAAACACTTTTATCTCAAAGCTTTTGGTTAATAGTTTTTGTTTTTTTACTGTTTTCTAAAATTAATATTAACAATTAATGGTAAAATAAATAAAAATACTTAAATAAATATTATTTATGATGTCCAGCATGATACGAGAGTTTGAATGAATTAGTACTAGACACATATTTTGAGTATAAAAATCTAACAAACTAGCATGTAGGTCGACATAAAAATATGAATAATTAATTAAAATATAAAATATTTTTAAAATTACAAAAATAACAATACATATAATAATAATTATACAAAAATTAAATTTAGTGATATATTTAATTAATTAAAAAATTAAAAAATAGAGAAAACTTAGAGCTTAGCACATCACAACACAAACTTAATAAGTTCACAAACTGTGTCAAACAAATCTTTTAAAAATTAGGCACGAAATAAATTGGCACAAAATATAAACGTGAGTAAATTTTATGGGTCAAGTCAGCATGACATGATACGTTTACCACCTCTATTATTTAACAATATAAATATCTTTTATTAGTAATAAATTTATTTTTCAAACTCAATCCAATATTAAGTTTTTGTACTACGCCTTACATTTATAGCATTTCTTAATAATAGTTGCATACCTCAGTCAATGCATCGCATCTCTATTCCAATCCTAGGTATAAGCATTGTCCTAATGATGAGTCATAGGCATCATGGCATTAGGTATCAAGTACTATAGTCTTAAGTATCTCCAGTTCTTAGCGTAAATATATTGAAAGCGAAAATAATAAAATAGATTTTATTGTAAATTAAATATAATTTCACGTATCTATGTAAATGTACACCAAGTAGGTTATTAGGAAAGACTAGTGCGATCATAACGGTCCCACTTAAAAATCAAACTCCTTAGGCATTATAGCTTTAATGACATAATTTTCTCTGACAAACAAAGAACCATATAAGTACGCTACTTACCAGTACAAATTAAGATAACAATTATCAAAGTCAAAAATTAATTAAATGGTAAATCATACCTAATTGGTTACTAAGATTAGCTTTAAAAAATAATTGCTTATTTCAATAAAATCTCCACTAGAGAATGGTGTCTAACTTGTCCAATAAGAACTCTATAATAGAAGAAATCTAAATTCTTAAAAGTGGTAGAGAGGTTTTAAAAATAATAACATTTTTGGGACAAACTCTTCAATATATAAAACAAAAACTCAATTGAGTTTATATAGTGTACAAGTCCAAATGATTTTCTTACATGTGTTAGTACACATGTCACAAAGCTTTCTACTAATCAAAATATTGCAAAGCTTTGTCATCACATTTAGTTACACATCATGCTTAATGTTTATATATTTGTCTATTTAATAAACTATTATAATTATATTATAATTAGTTTATTAATTATTTTCACCAACTCTTGATTATTGTTACTTAAGCTTCTAGTATTCATAGTCCAAGTTGTTTAACTCGTTAGGTTCACGTATGTTTGTCATATAGTACTTTTCTATAAGTTCATGTTTGACATCAACCTACATATCATGGCGATCTTAATTAATATGAATTCTTGTAAACTATACAAATTGAGTTATCGCATACGTATAGTCTTTTTATAATATAATATCCTAGTTGAGTATGTAGACTTAAATTATATAATTAAGTATGTTTTGCACTTAACTTTACTTTAGCTTCAGATTTACACTACGTAGATAATATTTTGAAAATCTTTTATTATTTTATCCTAAACATTAGAAACTCATTTCCAATGATCACTCTGATCAAAGATTGAATGCAGTATAATTCTAAAGATTACACGATATTCACCCCAACCATACGGAGTAATAGATCCTTTATTTAATACACACTAATCTTTATGTGTATCAGTATATTCCCAAAAATCATTTGAAGGTCAGACCATGAAAAGCTTTTGACATGTATGATATTTAAGAACAGAGGATTATACACAATATCACTATAACAACTCAAGTCGAAAGACCATATATGCCTACTAAACTCTGAAAGAAATCTTATTAAAAGTTTTGTATAATGTCTATTATGAGTTTTTGGATAGTCAATTTAGTGAACCCATTCTTCAATTAGCACTCACTCACATATATGTATAATCTTCCTCAAGCTTATGGTTCATTTAGATGAACCATATGAATTTATTAAAATACATCACATATGCTAATTTATTTGATTTATTAACCGATTCATGTTATTAAATCTATGATCAAGAATCTTTTTGCAAATATACCATTTAGTAAAGTTATCTCAATGTAACAACTCTTTATTACCAAGTTCACTACAATAAATATTTTTGGGTTTTTGTCAATCATATTCATTAATTTAAACAAATTCAAATTACTAATAAATAATGTAAAAGATAAACCTGAATACCATATAAGTATAAATGAATAATCTTGAAAATGTATAAAATTACATAAATAATCAATAATTTATACAAAAAAGATTGGTATTAGAGTATCAATTACAACAAACTCCCACTTATATTAGTGCTAATCTTGATGGAATCTAATACTCATTGCCTCCACACATTTCTCAAATAATTCACGAGGTAAGGCCTTAATGAATGGCTATGCTATATTGTCTAAAGTAATTACTTTACAAATTACTATATCTCCTCGAGCTATTATTTCTCTAATTATGTGGTACTTGCATTCAACATGTTTAGACTTTTGGCATGCTCTTAGCTCATTTCTTTGTACAATGGCTCCATTGTTATCACAATACAAAAGAATTCGGTCCATCACGCTTGGAACAACTCTCAGCTCTTAAATAAAGTTTTTAATTTATGCGGCCTCTTTTGTAGCTTCAGAAGTTATAATATATTCCACTTCAGTGGTTGAATCTGTAATTGAACTTTGTTTGGAACTTTTCCAATTCACTACAACACCATTGAGGGTAAAAATAAATCATGACGTAGACTTTCTATCCCCAATATCGGATTGAAATATGAATTTGTATTCCCTCGTACCTGCAAATAATTTTTTCCATAAATTAGAAACTTATCTTTAGTACTCTTAAGATACTTGAAGATATATTTCACTGCAGCTCAATGGTCATTACTTGGATCAGACATATATATTTCACTGTAGCCCAATGATATCAGTTTGTAACACTTACAGCCAAATTGATATCTAGTCTTGTACATAACATGACATATATAATACTACTTATACTCGCAGCCTAAAGTATTTTAGACATTTTAAATCTCTCATCTTCAGTTTTATAACTCATTTTTCTAGAGAGATATATACCATATCTGAAAGGTACATTTGTAGACTTTGCATTACTGAAATTGTATCTTTCTATTGAAGATATGCCATAGAACCAACCGTATCATATGATTTAGGGATATCATTTCTTGTATATAAATATTTCTGTAATTAATTATAAATTATTTACAATTAATAAAATAATAATTATATCATTTTACATTTATAGTTGCTTTAATAAATAAATAATGCAGAATAAGATCCCGTGATGTATTAGGATATCATCATTCTATCTGCAAAAAGTTGTAGATATGAGTATAGAATTTTGATTTGAATATATCAAAAACACTTCCCACTTGAGGTGATATTATATAGGACTTGTATGACTGGTATGTTTGATGCTATCAACGATTAGTATTGGAACTAATAGTTGGGTAATGAGTCTTATATCACAAAAGTATAAATATAAGTGATATGTTGGAGAATGTGTTACTGAGTGTGACTAAATGTGACGAATCACACAACCGTACTAGTATACCACTAGTCCTTTGACCTGAGGTGTCACAGTTGCTATTTGTATTGAGACACATCGTTTATTTATGTATATTGCACCGGGCTAGCCACACTTAATGAAAAAAGCTTGCTGGTAATGTGTTCTTAGTGTATGAGGACAAGTGATGACCAATATGGTATTTGCTGGCTTAGATTTTAGAGCTTGAGATTCTAGGTGAGGATGTTATACATGGGAATGAAATCTCTGGTCAAAGTAAGTGTTTCCAAAAATATATTTTTGGATACACAAATCTCATAAATAATTTGAGACCTTATTTCTATGATTGAATTAGGGGTTTTGACTATCAATGACTCGCACTAGATTATGAGTCGACAGCAGGGGGACGTTACTACATGCATGTACGACTATATAGATTCATTAGTGTATGGGGGTCGTAGCATCTTGCTAGAGGTTGTGCATGATTATTGGAAGTTTTGGGTGCAAAGAGTTGTACCAAAGTGATGCGAAAGGGTTCATATATGCTCATATCTAATTCACAGTGGATTCAGGCGGTCACACACATATCGATTACTTGATGATGATGGTTATCACCATATACAATATCATTAAATTAGTTAATGATATCCTTATGATACATGATCGGATGACAATTTAATTATTTATTGTAAAAAAATAATTTACTAGTTAAGACGTGCTGGCACACATATGATTTACGAAAATATGGAAACTAGAAAAAGATATTTTGTCATAAAGATTTTAATAAATAAATTATTTATTTATTATTGATTAAATAATTATTATTTAATTAAACAGATCCTTACTTGACAAATGACACTATGTAATGTTGTTAAATATTTTTTTATAATTAAAACTTTATAAGTAATGATTATATTTGATTATATATATATGATATAATATTAAAATATAATTGTTATATTTTATTTATATTGTATAAATAAAATAATACATACTATCTCTATTTTAAAATATCTAGTATATATATATATATAAATATATTTATTCTATTATTTGGATTAATGCAAAATGGATGGATTTTGGAAACCACTATAGAGAAGTTGCCACTTGTCATCTATTGTTTTGTTTTTGAACAAAAGGCTTGAATGAGAGTTATACACGTAGGCGAGTTGGGTTTTTTTAAATTGGAAATTGAGAGAAACCTAAACAGTGTGTGCTTCTTTTTCTTCTCCCTTCTTTATCGAGCCTTCATTAATGAATGGTGTGAGATTTTGTTTTGAATGAAATCAAAAGGGGAAGAAAGAGAAGAATAGAGAGAGAAAGGAAGAAGAAGAAATGATGAAAATGGTTTTCATGGGTTTCACTTTCTTTCACAAGAACTAGAAGTTTTCTAGATCTAGAAAACTTGTTCTTGAGTTTCCATACACGAATTCTGGCAATCAGAACCCGTTGCTATCAATCCGATGTGTGTGTGACATGCCCTCAAGCTAACGAGTAGCTTGTTCTAGAGATTGACACTTTCATTATGTGTACTTTTATAGGTTGATCATTTTGTTTAAAAAGTTTAAAATTTTAAAATGCATACACATCCATGTTTTCGGTCCTTGGGTGAGCTTTTTTGTACTTTTCATGTAACGGTAGTGGCGATTGCGAGCTAGGGAAGCTATCCCGCACGTCACACCTCTGCCGATGTCAGTTGGGTTTTGGATGAATCTTTCACTTTCTAGAATATTATCTATATGCAAAGACTAGGAAAGTCCAATAAGCCTTCTATCTCTATAATATTTTATACCCAGTATGTATGAGGCTTCTTCTAAGCCTTTCATGGAGAAATTCTTGCATAAATAACTCTTTACATGTTACAACATACCTATATCATTATTGATAATAAGTATGTCATCAACATATAACATTAAGAAAACAATCATGGCCCTACTGACTTTTTTATACACACATATTTCTTCTTCACTTTTTATGAACCTAGACTATCTGATCACTTCATCAAAATGAAGATTCCAACTTTGAGAAGCTTGCTTAAGTTCATAAATGGACTTATTTAGTTTGTATACCATATTTGAATTTTCTCTAGATGCAAAACTTTTAGGCTACTCTATATAGATATCTTCATCAAGAGATCTATTTAGAAAAGCTATTTTTACATCCATCTGCTAAATTTCATAATCATGGTATGCAACTATAACTATTAGAATTTTGATTGATTTTAACATTCTAACTAGTGAAAAAGTTTCCTCAAAGTCTATGCCAATCTTTTCAATATATCATTTTGCTACCAGTTGAGGCTTAAAGGTCTTGACCTTTCCATCAAGCCTATGCTTCCTTTTATAAACCCATTTACAACTAATAGCATCAATTCCTTCATGAAGGTTAACTAAATCTCATGCTTGATAAATGTGAATTGATTCAATCTCAGAATTTATGGCATTAAGCCATTTTTTCGAATCTATGTCTAACATGACTTCCTTCTAGGTTATAAGGTCCTTTTCTTCCAATAAGAAAACAACAAAATTGTCATCAAGTATGAAATTATACCTTTTATGTGGTTTTGATATTCTACTTGACCTACATGGAAATTATGTAGAAGATCATTTATCTAATTGAGCGTAACTAAATATGACGAATCACACGGGTGATTATCTACAGTCAATGATACATTACATAATTGTACTAGTCTACCACTAGTCCTTTGACCTGAAGTATCATGGTTGCCATCTGTATTGAGCCATATCGTTCACTTGTGTACATCATACTAGGCTAGTCACGCTTGGTGAAAGAAGCTTGTTGGCCATGTGTTCTTGGTGTATGAGGACAAGTGATGACCAAGTTGGAATCTGTTGGCTCAGATTTTGGAGCTTGAGATCCTAGGTGCGGATATGATTGATTAGGAGTTTGACGATTCCATGACTAGCACTCGATCGGGAGTCGATAACAAAGAGACTTTACTACATAGACGTACAACTATATGATCGTTGGAAACTTCGAATGCAAGGAATTGTACTGAAGTGATGCGAAGGGGTTCGTATTCGCTCATGTCCAGCGCACGGTGGATCTAGGCGATCACATACACATCGGTTACTTGATGATATGATTATTGTCATATACAATATTTATTAAATTAGTTAATGATATTGTTATGATACTTGATCAGATGATAATTTAATTCTTTATAGTAAAGAATTAATTTCCTGGCCAAAACGTGCTAGCAGACGTGTGCATGAAAAATATTTCAGTAATAATTCGAATTACATACATATGATTTACAGAAATATGAAAATTAAGAAAAAATATATGTTATAAGGATATTAATAAATAAATTATTTATTTATTAATGATTAAATAATTATTATTTGTTCAAATGGATCCTTACTTAACAAATGACACTATATGATGTTGTCAAGTATCTTTTTATAATTAATGTTTGAAAGTCAAACATTATAAGTAATGATTATATTTAATTATATATATGATATAATATTAAATGTAATCATTATATTTTATTTATATTGTATAAATAAAATAGTACTCTTTCTCTCTATATTAAAATATCTTTAGTATATAAAGATATACATAAACATATAAGTATATTAATATGATTAATATATATTATATGTTGAGATATTTATGTTTCATTAATTGGATTAATGAAATTGGATAAATTTTGGAATCCATTATAGAGTAGCTGCCACGTGTATTCCATTTTCTTTGTTTTGGACAAAGAGCTTGGATGAGAAAGATATATGCATATGTTTGGGTTTTCACAATTTGGAATTAAGAGAAACCAAGCTATTGTTTATCTTCTTCTCCCTTCTCTACCGAAAGCCATTGTTGAATGGGTGTAAGGGTTTTGTTTTGAAAAAACTCAATAGAGAGAAAGAAGAGAATAGAGAGAGAAAGAGGAAAGCAATGAAAGGTGTTTCATGAGCTTCTCTCTCTTCCACAAGAATTAGAAGTTTTCTAGAATTAGAAAACTTATTCTTTAGTTTTCATATACGAATCCGAGTTACTGGAACCCGTCACTATCAACTCGGTGTGTGTGACACGCCCACAAACTAACGAGTAGCTTGTTCCGGAAGATCAACATTTAAGGTATGTGTTGATCTTTAGTTTAAATAGTTTAAAATTTTTTAAATGTACATACATCCATGTCTTTGGTTATTTGGGTGAGCTTTTCTGCAATTGCCGTGTGATGGTAGTGGCTCCCCTTATCCGTTTTAGACGGTTGCGCGCTAAGGAAGCTATCTTGTGCATCGCGCCTTTGCCGATGTCGGCTAGGTTACTGGGTTCTGGTCGAACCGTTTCCTTCACTTTCTTGGGTGTCTTTTTCTTTTTCTTCTCCTTTGGCTTACTATAAACCTTAGAAGAATATGCACTTTGAAGATAAAGAGCTGAACTCATTTTCCTCATATTCTCCTCTACAGTTTACAATAAATTATGCAACTTTACATAAGTATGACTTTTCTTTTGCAAATTAAAATAATTACGAGAGATCGATATCTTTGCAAGTTCGAGAGTTCAGAAGTATTTACCAAGTGAACCAGATCAATCCCAAGAGGATATAGATTGATACATGTAGAGAATATCGATATTCAAATTTCACAAGATCGATACTTCGCAAACTTGAGAGTTGAAAAATAATTACAAGGCAAACCAAATCGATATATATGATGAACAAATTGATATGTTACAGACCTGAGAGTTGAGAAATAATTACAACGCAAACCAGATCGATACGTGTATTGAAAAGATCGATGCATTGCAAACCCAAGAGTTCAAAAATAATTACAAGCTAAACCAGATCGATACTTCTAAAGAATAGATCGATATAATGCAAGTCAGAGACTTCATAATTATTTATGAACTCGACTAGATCAATATGTAAAGAAGAAATGATCGATACTTGGGATCGAAGACAAGTCTAGATTCAAATTTGGCATGAACTCATTGATACTTTAACTGAACGGATTTATACATCTTGACGTTTTTAAAGCTTAACGGTAACTTCTATAGCATTTATAGTGAACGTAAATTATGTCAAATAACGCTGTTAGACACAAGGGTCTTTACAAGAAGAATGAGTATAAATAGAAGATTTCACGACAAGAAGAATTAACAGAGCACATTTGGTAAATCATTGAACATTCTTCTTGATTTCTTAACGTGAATATATTTTTTCTTTCTACTATAATCATTCTTTGTCCTATCTTTGTGAAAGAAAATTATTTGTGCTAGCTTATTGAGATATTTGCTCTAGTGTAGTTTTAAAAATAGAATTTCATTTATGATTGTTGCGCGTTTATCTTCGCCAGAATTAAACGAAGATTGTATTGGGTTTCTTTTCACCCAGTAAAAAGAAATTGTATGGTTGCCGTTCATTATAAGAAAAAGTTGTATTAGATTTCACTTGCATCGTATAAATAAAGAGATACTCAAATCTCGGTGGTGAGCCAAAATCGAGAGAGTGAACGTAGACCAATCCTGCCAAATCACTATAAATCTTATGTTTACAATCTCTTTCTCTACTATTTTATTTATTGCACAACATTGATAATTACATTCATTTTAAGCATTAAATTTTTAAATAACCAAATTTAACCCCCTTTTAGTTATTGCCAACTAGAACAACAAGTGGTATTAGAGCCTAACTCTATTAAATATGATTTACAACCTAGAGCTAAGTTTAATAGGATTTCTAGATGTAAAATAGCTAAGTCCAGTTAGAACATGTTGGAAGTCACACACGAGGGAACAAGTAGAGTTAAAGATTCAAAACTTAGTATACTAGTTCGTAATTGTGAACTGTTCAAAATGAGGCCACATGAAAACATAAAAGACTTGTTTACTCATTTTATTGACATTACTAATGAACTAAAAGTTCTTAGTAGATGTTATTCCAATGCAGATATATGATGAAAATCCTAAGGAGTTTGCCTAGAAGCTAGGAAGCTAAAGTGACAGCCATTAGGGAAGCAAAGGACTTGAGAACCTTGCCACTTGAAAAACTTCTTAGATCATTCATGATATACGAATTAGAAGGTAAAAAAAAATGAGGACGAAAATAGAGAAAAAGGAAGGAGGAGGAAGAAAATGAAAGTGAAAAAGAATCCGATAAGGATGAGTTTCTTCTTATAGTCAAGAAACTGAAGAAATACTTTAACAAAGATAAGCTCAAGGGAAGAAATTAGAGAAGAAAAGACTATCAAAGAAACGATAAATTCAAGAGGAACAAAAAAAAGGAGAAAGAGAAGGAGAAAGAAAGGGAAATCATTTGCTATGAATGAGCGAACAAATTTATGCCTGATAAACGAACAAATTTATGCCTCATGGAAAAATAAGAAGATAAAGGGCCTTATGTAAAAAGCAACAAGTACAAGAAAATGTGGTTCCTAGATAGTAGTTGCTTAAGATACATGATGGGAAACAAAAGACGTGATCTTTGAAGATAATAGCCGAGGCAAGCTGAAAGGTATTGGAACTATTTACATTAATTCAATTTTAATTAAAGATGTTTTGTATGTTGAAGGCATAAAGTATAACTTGCTTAGCATTAGCCAATTGTGTAATTATGGTAACAAAGTTGTATTTCTTAAAGATAGTTGTGAAGTGTTAAACGAGCATGTTAATAAACTATTCTATACGCCTAGAAATAATGATATGTATATTATAGAACTAAAAAACTTGAATAAATTAAATGATATTTATTTGCAAATTCTATGTGATGATTCTTGAAAATGGCATAGAAGGTTAGGACATTGCAGCATAGATCTCTCACGAAAACTAGCTAAACAAGACTTATTAGGAGGCCTTTCGAATTTAAAATTCTCAAAAGATAAAGTATGTGGCCTATGTCAACTAGGAAAATAAGTTAAAACACCTTTTAAATCCAGAAACCTAGTTTTCACAACAAGACCTTCAAAACTTTTACATATGAATCTTTTTAGACCAAATAGAGTTACTTCCTAAAGAGAAAAACTTTATACATATGTAATTGTTAACGATTATTCTAGATTTACATGGGTATTCTTCTTAGAAAGAAAAAGTAATACTTTTGAAACATTTAAAATATTCTAAAAGAAAATTCAAAACGAAATAGGTTACAAAATTTTAAAGATTTTGAGTGATCAAAGTGGAGAGTTTGTGAACAAAGATTTTGAAAATCTTTGTGATGAGAATGAATATTCTCATAACTTTTCTACACCTGGAACCACACAACAAAATGGAATTATTGAAAGAAAAAATAGAACCTTATAAGAAATGGGTAAATTATGCTTAGTGAGTATAACTTACCCGAATACTTTTGGGCCGAAGCTATAAGCACTGTATGTCACATAACAAATAGGATTCTAATAAGAAAAATCATAAATAAGACTCTATATGAGCTCATCTTCTAAAGAAAACCTAAAATTAAATACTTTAGAATCTTTAGATGTAATTGTTATATTCTTAATACCAAAGATAATCTTAAAAAATTTAAGGCCAAATCTCATCTTGGAATATTTTTAGAATATTTTTTTAAAAGCAAAGCCTATAGAGTTTTCAATAAGAAAACTCAAGTTGTGGAACAAATCGTACATGTTACATTTGATGAATTTGATCCCGATTTGGCTAAATTAATTGCTAAAGAAAAAAGAAAAAGAATTAGAGATTATTGAAAATTTTAAAAACTTGAACTTAAAAGATACATTTGTAGAAAAAGGAAAAAGAATTATAGAAGGAGAGGAAGTCGTTAAAAAACTTTCTAAGGCATAGAAGTTTACATTTAACCATCCAAAAAAGCTAATTATTGAAGATCCTTTACAAGGGTCAAGGCTAAAAGAGGGACAAGAGAAATTAATGGAAACTTAGATGAAGTTTAAAATCTAGCATTTGTCTCTCAAATTGAACCAAAACACATTGAAGAAGCTTCAGAGTATAAAAATTGGTTAATGGCTATGCAAGAGGAGTTAAACTAATTTCAAAAAAATGAAATTTGGAGTTTAGTACCTAAACCTAATGATTATCCAACCATTGATACCAAGTGGGTGTTTAGAAATAAACTTAATTAAAATAAGAATATATTTAGAAATAAAGTTAGAGTAGTCGCACATGGGTATGATTAAGAAGAAGAAATAGACTATAATGAGACTTATACGTCCGTTACTCGATTAGAAGCCATTAAAGTGTTCTTAGCCTTTGTATGTTTCAAAAATTTCAAACTCTATCAAATAGATGATAAAAGTGCATTTTTAAATAGTTTTACAAATGAAGAAGTTATTTAGAACAACCTCTTGGGTTTGAAAACTATAATAGTCCAAATCATGTTTACAAACTCATTAAGGCATTTTATAGTTTAAAACAAGCACCTAGAGCTTGGAATGAAAGACTTAGTGAATTTTTGCTATAATATAATTTTGGAGTGTTAACACTACATTTTTTTTTATCAAAACCAAAAATGATAATCTTTTACAAGTTCAAATTTATGTTAATGATATCATTTTTAGAAGCACAAATAAGTTTTTATGCATTAAATTTTCTAACCTTATGAAAGGAGAACTGGAAATGAGTATGATAGGATAATTAAATTTCTTTTTAGGATTTCAAATTAAATAAACTAACGATGAAATTTATATCTCCCAATCAAAATACATCAAAGAGCTATTGGGGAAGTTTGATATGATAGAAGTTAAATCCATTCAAACTCTTATGAGCACTTCCACCTTTTTAGACAAAGATGAAATAGAAAAGAATATGGATCAAAAATTGTATAAAGATATTATAGGTTATTTACTTTATTTGAAATCCTCTTAACCTGACATTCTTTACGGGATATGTGTATATGCTAGGTTTTAATCTAATCCCAAGGAATCTCACCTTACAGATGTAAAACAAATCTTTAGATATTTAAGAGCTACACCTAACTTAGGTTTGTTATATCTAAAAGATGGTGAGTTTAGTTTGAAAAGTTATTTGGATGCAGATTATAGAGTATGCAAAGTGGATAGAAAAAGTACAAGTGGTACTTGCTACTTTCTTGAAAATGCACTAATATCATAGTTTAGTAAGAAACAAAACACAGTTGCACTTTCCACCACTAAAGCAGAGTATGTATTCGTAAGTGGTTGTTGTGCATAACTTTTGTAGATCAAATATCATCTGCAAGGTTATAGATTGAACCTTAGTCAAATTCACATTCTATGTGATAATACGAGTGTTATTAACTTAACTAAGAATTCTGTGCATCACAGTAGAACCAAATGCATAGAAATCAGTTACCATTTATTAAAGATCATGTTAGTAAATGGGATGTGTGCTTAGAGTATGTTAACACAAATTATCAATTAGCTGATATTTTCACTAAGCCACTTGATAGAGATCGTTTTTGTAGGATTAGAAATGAATTAGGAATGATGAAAATTGATTGAATCATATTTAGATGTGTTTGAACTTGATAGTGTGTTTAATTCTGATTCTGGACACATTCGGATCGATAGCTAGTTCCAAAGGTATCGATACCTTATAAAAGGATCGATACGCTCATGTGAATGTATCGACACTTGAATTAAGATGAACTTAAGATCGATATGTCATTAGGGATGTATCGACACTAGAAATAAATTTCATAATGTATCGATACCTTGTTTAATAGGATCGATATCTTAGCTTCAAATAATAACTTAGTTAATAAGGTGTCCACATGTATTTCAAAAAATCAAAGGCCTCTGAAATCGAGCCAAAACTAAATGTGTATCGACAAGTCTGACACAAATATCGATATCCTTTCAATCTTTCTCCAGTATGTATCGATATCTAAGATTAAATATATTGATACTCTCTTCTTTTGTGAATAAAAGTATTGATATTTTACAAAGTCAAATCGATACATCTTTTTAGATCTAAAAATAGATCGTACATCTTTAAAAGTATCAATATTTTTACGCAATTTCTTGCCCAAAGGGCAAAATCTGAAATTTTTCTTCACTTAAAATTTCCCAAAACTCTTTCTTTAACCTTCAAATCTCATAATTTTTCTAGATCTTCAAATCACTTAAAAATCCCAAAAATGCCTCACACCAAGAACGTCAAGATTTCTTGCCAAAGGAAGAAACAATGATTAAATAAAACGTCCTCTTCAAACCCAAACTTCCTAAGCTTAGAGGCAGGGGATCGATACCTCAACATTTACCTCATCGGAAAGGTCGCACCAGGCAGAGTTATTGATTTTAATTTCTTGGAGTCCACTCACTTTCCATATCTCAGGACCTTTAAGGAGTTTAGTTGGACAAAATGTCTAAAATAAAGAGGAACATGTTTTGACAGTCTTATCAAAATGTTTTACTCTAATTTGGACGCTAAAGAACCTTACTTAGGACGGATAAGGATAACCGATTTCACTAGCACGGTTTGAGGAAATGCTTTTCAAATTAATGCTAATGTGCTATCATAAGTGAATTATATGCAGAAGGCGGCATTACGTACCCAGCAAGTGCTTTTCAGCCTCTTAAAGCGTGCAAAGTGATATTAAGAAATTCGAACATGACAGAGGTGGATAACAAGTTGGTACGATTGGGCATCAATGAGAGAATTCTCCATTTAATCGTCTCGTATAATCTCAATGCCAGTTCTTGTCGATTCTTTGAGATGACCTATCAGGAAATATGGTGGATGCAGTAGATCATGAAAGGAAGGCGGCCCGATCTATTATCTTGTATTTCTAATGCCATGGTAAAGACCATAATGTCAAGAGTGAGCTATTTGTACTATGGCTACGTGATCTCGAGCATCATCTTTAAAAGTTCTCCATGGATATACTCGGAGATTGACACCATTGAGCCTTCGGCTGTCGCAATACCATTGGAAACCACGCCATGTTATATACACTAAACAAACTACGGAAGGTGAGTGGGTACTTCAAGAGTGGTACCGACATTTGGTTCTGGGTAAGGGCCAAGTAGAGGTTGTGGTTCAGACAACGGAAGACTTTGCATTGTTACAGCAGATCGATTAAGAGGCACACGAGGATGTGTTTGAGGCAGTAGCATCAAAACCTCCTTCAACTCAAGCAGTGCCAGCATCTCATTCATCTCTTTTTTCAATGTTGATGGCTATCTTAGAGGACATCCGAGCCAAGATGACCTCTATTGAATAGCGGGTTAACACCACAATGACGAATTTTGATGAGAGGCTCACTAACTTAGAAACCATGGTGACCACCCAAATACACAAGATAGAAGAGTATCTCGCATGGGTGACCAAGGTATAACCAAGCTTGGTAGGTTCAGACTTGAGTTTTACAAGAAAACTCGGTGCTTCATGCAAAGCTTGGCATGAAGTTCAACACCAACTCCATATTAAGAACTAACTGCCACTTCATTAGCACCTCGACCACTACCGCCTAGCTATCATTCTCTATATGCTATGTAGCCGAGCACATCACATCATGTCGATGTAAATAGCAACAATAGTGATGATATTTTAGGTTATCTATGATTAATGTTGTGTATTTGACTTGTGTGGTTGGCTTGTACTCTGCATCTAGTTTGCTTATTTTGATAGTTTGTATTAACTGCATTGTATTAACGATTATATGGTTAATACAAATTCTATGTTTTCTGTTATCTTTGTTTGAACATTTGCATCCCGTTTTCCTTTTTTAATTACTGACAAAAACGGGGAAAAGTAATTTGAACAATTTTAATTCCATTGGAAACATAATATAAGACAATAGAAGTATATGATGATAAAAAGGGGAAGAAATTAGTCAATTTGACGATAAGGCAAAATAAAATAAGATTTCTCATTTTCTTTGTTTAAAGGGAAGAATAGAAACTCTATAGACCTTAAGGGGAGAAAATTTGACTTAGCTATTCTTAAGGAGGAGTTTGATATTCTTTAAATAGAACTTAAATTAACTAAAATCTTTAAAATACACAATGTTTTGTCATCATTAAAAATGGGGGAGAATTATGATGTCATGTTAGTAGTTTTGATTTGAAATTGATGATATTATAATATGCAACTTTGTATTTTCAATGATGAAAAAATTTATTGTAATATCAATTTAATTTGTGGATAATAAAATATATTTGATTATGTTAAGATTCAAGAAAATTATATGTGATTAAACTTATGAGTAGACTAAACATTTTGCTATGAGAATAGGATTGATATTCAGAGTCAAATTATCGACCTTTTAACAAAATGAATTGATACCCTGACCTCACGAATCGATACACTTGAAGAAGATTAATATTCAAAGTTCAAGAGATTGATATCTTTGCAAGTTTAAGATTTCAAAAATATTTACTAAGTGAACTAGATCGATACATATAGAGAAGATCGATATTTAGATTTCACAAGATTGATACTTTGCAAACCCGAGTGTTGAAAAATAATTATAAGGCGAACCAGATTGATACATGTGATGAAGAGATCGATACGTTGTAAACTAGAGAGTTAAAAAATAATTATAAGCCGAGCCAGATCGATATATTTGAAGAATGGATCGATACAATCTAAGTCAAAAACTTCAGAATTATTTACGAACTCGACCAAATTGATATGTGAAGAAAAAATGATTGATACTTAAGATCAAATATGAGTCCAGATTCAAATTTCGCATGAACGGATCGATACGTCTTGATGTTTTTAAAGCTTAATAGTAACTTCTGCAGCATTTATGACGAGCATTAATTGCCCTAAATGAAGATTATATTGAGTTTCTCTTCACCTGGGAAAAAGAAATTGTATGGTTGCCTTTCGTCATAAGAATGAGTTGGATTCGGTTTCACTTGACCCGTAAAAAGAATAAGATAGTCAAATCTTGGTGATGAGCCAAAACCGAGAGAGTGAATTTAGGTCAATATTGACGAACCACTATAAATCATGTGTTTGTAATCTCTCTTTACTATTTTATTTATTGTACATCATTGATAATTATATTTATTTTAAGCATTAAATTTTTAAATAACCCAATTCACCACCCTCTTAGGTATTGCCAACTGGGATAACATATGGTTCATTGAGATGAACCATATGAATCTATCAAAATACATTACATGTGCTAATTTGTCTGGTTTATTAACCGACCCATGTTAGTAAACCTATGACCATGAATCTTTTTTCGAATATATTATATAGTGAAGTTGTCTCAATGTAACAACTATTTGTTACCATATTCACTACAATAAATATTTTTAGGTCTTCATCAATTACATTCATCGATTTGAACAAATTCAAATTACCAAAAAGTAATGTAAAAAACAAACTTAAATACTATATAAGTATAGAAGAATTATCTCAAAAATATATAAACTTATGTAAATAGTCAATAGTTTGGTACTAGAGCATAGGTGTAAGGGATCTCAATACTGGGTCTCTTGTTCAAAATTTATAAAATTTTAAGAATAAATTTTGTTATATACTTTTTTAGTGTACTTTTTTAAAAAAAAAAATAAAAAGAGCAAAGACTTATATGAGAATACTAACATGCGAAAGAGCTTTTTAATTTTTAATTTATAAATGATTATATATATATCTTAATTTTAAAAAATAAATGGTGTTATACTTTTTAAATATTATCTCAAAATTTTCCTCTTAGGTAAAATTATCAAAGTAAACAATTAGTTATTGTATAACAAAACTAACTTCTAGGGTTATTTAAATAATATTCATACATAAGTGTCATGCTTAATTTGTAGAACCAGCAAAATTTAATATAACTTAAGTTTATTTATTTCAGCATAATGATAAATTCCGACATGCTAGGTTGCGAGAGAACATATGCAAGTTCGCATATATAGTTAAACAAAAAATTAGGTATAAAATACCATATATGTATATATATAGACCTAAGTATGTGATTTTATTATTTTTTTATTTTTATGATAATTATAAATAGCATAAGGACAAGATTGAAAAGATTTTAAAACTTAAGGGGTTAATAAGTAAAATTTTCATAATTTAGGAGAAAAAGTATAAATATTAAAAAATGTGGGGTCACACTAAAATATTTATATTAAGGTCGTACTCTATTTTCTTACATACTATGTTGAAAACTTGTCATTCAAAATTCAAATCAGTAAAATGCGGTAAAAACTAAACTCATAATAAAGTGTATTGCCAAAAATCTAGGTTGATGTGCATTGCAGGTTTTGAGCGGCACATGTTTGTCGCAAGTGTAGGATATATACTGTGGAATAAAATGTCCCCTAAAACAAATTTAGTTTGTGATTCGGAGGGAAAATACAGATTTGATACAATAGATAATTAAAACATATTGATGTTATATTAGGTGACAAGTTCAAGCATAATACATATATTAATTAATTTATTAGATAGATATATTGTATTAAATCTTAATAAGAAATTGTTTACTGTAGATTGATAACTCAAGCATCCGACACCAACGCCTTAAACCAAGTAGATTAGATCGCAGCTGGTGAGTGGATATTTTATTTTTAAAATGTTATTTTTACAAAATATTAGATTTATAAATATTTTAGAAAAATCTATTGAAATGAATATTTTATTGTATATTTTCTAGAATATGGTTTGGACAAATATTTGAAAAATAAATGTTACGAAAATTAAGTTGACTTATTAAGTCAGTTACAAATCTAGTGTTTTGAATATTGTTTATGAATGAAAACTTGTATGATTAAAGTAAGAGTAAATTTAGAAAATATGACTGAATATTTATGAAATATTATGTGGATGAGTGATTTAAAATACAATGGTTTATATGTTTACATGTGATAAATTGATTTGTATGAGATGTGACATATATGATGAAATATGTCACATGGATTTATGATTTATATTTGGTGTAAAGTGCTTAGTATAACACATCTGTACAGGTGTTCCGCCCTTATTAGAGAGAGGCATAAGTGTCACGCTCCGACCTTAGGGCCCACCTATAATAATCGCCACAGACCTTCCTGATACAATTTATAGACCCAAAATGTATCAAGAGAGCCTGTAAGGCTTCCTGTAAACCATAACCTCCTAAAAACAGTTTATAAATATCTTCTCATCTATGAGAGTATTATCAAAGAATTGATCTCTGTGATCAATTCATCCATAACATGATAATTTAATATAAATATCAATTTAGAAAAAATCATTTATCATATGGGTTAAACAAAATAATAAATTGTTTTGTTAAACATTTAGTTTCAATACTTACATATTTCTTAAGAAATACATATACAAATAAAATACATATTCAGTAGACTCTGAACTATACATGTGAGCTAAGTTAGTAAAACTTATCAAGAGCATCGTATGATCTCTATCGCTATCACAAGCCCAGCTAGGACTAATGCACTTAACCTAAAAACTGAAATGGTGAGGAGTGAATATACAACTATACTTAGTGAGTAATTAAAGTACATACATATATATACATACATGCACACACATTTACAAATACAGATATTAGAATTTATATCACAATGTATTCAAAATACATATATACAGTTACATGTCATTTAAATCAATAATCATAAACTATTTCATTGGTCTGCAAACAGTTTTAAAACAATCAATTTGGGCTGCCATACGTCATTGACACATTATCTTGGTCGGGACAAATCCATAACTATTAGTGAGCTTTTTATGCATAAACCATATGCAATAAATATTTATTAAATAGAAAATCATTTCTCATGCTTTGTAAAATTATTTATTTATTTGTAAAGCATGCATTTATAAAAATAAGCATCCTTCACTAATGTTAGCCTCAAGTAGTCACTTAGTGATACAAGTGATTGTTCTCATAATCTGTTAAATCTAAGATAACTCTATCAAGCTGCTAGAACTTTCCATAGGATATTTATAACTGCACACACGTGAGTTTGGCATACAGTGGGTTTGCTATGGACATTCACCCTTATATCAGCCCCATTGCGACTCCACTCACCTATGCGACCTTTCAACAGATCTATCCATAAATTACCTCCCTGTATATATAGTCAATAACCTAGCCCACTAGCCAATAAACAATAATTGGCCTTACCGGCCTCATTACCAATATGCATGCATTTATAAATCATTTCAAAACAATAATTATACATCATATAAATAAAATCCCGGCTTCCCTAGCTATAACATTTATACAAATCATTTTTAACAATGATTTTAAAACTTCAAATAATCTAGGTCTCTTCGGCCATTTCAGCATGTATATCAAATCATTTTTCACTAGCAAACCGAATAAACAAACATCCTAATATCATACAAAGTATTTTTAAACAGATTTGTTTCAATCATAAAACAGCTTGGTTGACCACATAAGCATACATATATATATATATATCACGCATATATATTTACATAGTCATGTATGTATAAATTTACTCAAAACAAAGGGGAGGGTAATTGTTGGCCTAATTAGCAATACTCAAGAAGGGGGTGAATTGAGTTTTTAAAATTTAGCAAATAAAATAGTATGTAATGCAGTGTAGTAATGAAACAGTAGTTAGAGAAAGAAATATAAACACAATTTTATAGTGGTTCGGCGAATTTTGGCTACAATGTGCTTTAGTACAGAGGGCTACAATGACACCTCAGGTTATAGAACTAGTGATACACTAGTATAGCTGTGTGATGTATCATTGACTGTGGATAATCACCCATGTGATTCGTCACGTTCAATAATACGTTCACTAATGTAACCCAACTATTAGTATCTAATACTAATCATTGGCAACATCAAACATACTAGTCATGTAATGTTATATTCTCATATGACATTACCTCAACAGGAAACTAATTAAGATGTATTTAAATCATAGACTCTGTACTCATATCTACAACTCTTTATAAATAGAGTTATAATGTCGTAATACATCACGGGATCTCATTCTACATTTTATATACAATATAAATTAGCAACCATATATGCAAACTGATATAAAAGTCATTTTGTTAATTGTAAACTAATTTACAATTAATTATAGAAATATATATATATATATATATATACATCAAATGATATCCTTGAATCGTATGACACAATTGGTTCTAAGGCATACCTCCAACAATAGATAAAAATATTTTAGTTATGATGGTACCATATGTTGTCGTGAGATCATTCTCTCGGTACCAAAGTTGGCAATATTTCCAGCAATGGTGAAGATCATTGGTATTATAACTTACAATTAATTATTCTCATAAAGATTTTTGGTATTATACCTTACAAAATCAATTGGGAAATAATCCATTTGGAAAAAAAAACTACCTTGGGTTGCTTTTAGGAATAAATACAAAAATAGATTATTTAAAAATTAGATTATTTGAGATTCACTTTTTTTTTTTCAATAATTTACTGAACATAATTAGCATATGTTTGGGATTGCTTTGCATTGGAAATAATCACTTATTTAACAATCTAAAACTCTTTTCAAAATTGATTATTAAATAATGTAATTATGAAATAATCTAATTTTTATTAATTTTAAAAAGAAATTAAAGTAACTTTTTAAAATGGATTATTTTATAATTTGATTTCCTTAAGTGCACTTCTAGTCGTCATCATTTAACAGTGGCCTTATGGTGGCTGTCACACTTCGAGTGACGTGAGCACCACCACCTTTACTCTATTGCAACGTAAACTGCATAAGTGAGTAGATCGAAAAGTTTTGAATTTGATGGTATTGGTGGTATTGTCACATGGTAACTTTTACCATCGTCTGCAGCTACACTGAAGCTATCGATGCTTAAAAAATAGTGTCTCAAGCAACACATTTTTTAGATTCAATTAATAAAATAAAATTTCATAATGTTATTTTATTATTAAAAAGATAATACAATAGTTTTATTCCTTAAATAAAATAAACAATATTTTTTATTCCTTAAATAAAATAAATAAAAATTAATGGCAAATATATATTTAAATTACTAATAAATACTATATTATATATTTAGAGTACTGATAAATATCTAAATAAATATATATTTATATTTCCGGCTCTATATATGTATATTTTGGTCATTATACATTCAAAACACACACTATTAAATTAATTTACCAAATATGTAAAATAAATTGTTTGAAAATTATTATCTTATAATCTATTTTTACCAAACATCCTATAAGATTATTTTAGAAGTTTATTATTAGAAAATCTAAGCTAAAATTAATTAAGTTTAAATGCAATACAATCTTAAACATATTCTTTTTCCTTATTCCCTGAATTAGAATTATGAAAATACAAAAAAAAAAAATATTGGCTGGCCGAATTTTGAATTAGGATTTCTAGGGGTTCTTTTGTTCCTAATTTAATCCAATTCGGGTTTCCTTGTTTTCTGTTTGGAGTTGAATATCTTTTAGGTCTACTAGGCTAGCTGAATTCTTCCTTGAATAGTCTAATTCGAATTTTTGTATTTTTCTTGCTTTAATTTGTCTTAAATTCATACTCCTTATTTTTTTATCCTGAAAAAGAAAAAAAAATGTGAATTGAAAAGAAAGAAAAAAAGAAGAGAAAGAAAAAAACACAAGAATGAAAGATAGAAAAGAAATTTAGAATTATTGTTGTTTACCATTCCTGTAATTCCTCTTAGTGTTGATCTAGCATTCTTTACTCTTGAACTATCATTATCACTTTAATTACATATATCAGTTTCTTGAGAATTACTTGTTGAATCTTATGGTTTGTTTTGGTTGCTCTTTATTTTTTATTACTGCTTGAATCGCGATTGTTCTTAAGTTTAATTAAGATTGAAAATAAGGCACATCGAGTGGAAAAAGGCAAGAGTGGTAAGAATATAAGAGGGCAGAAGCTATTAAGTGCCAAACATGAGAATGAGCGAATTTTTCTTAAGTGAAAAATGTGAAGAAGTGCTTGTGAGGTCTCTAACCTTGTTTTGTAGATTCTAAATATGTTATACAATCAAGAAGAAAACTCAACCGAAAAGTTACAATAACCAATCTTTTCGAACCTACAAATATAGGAGTTGTTGGGGGAGATGAGAAGGATGATGAGGGTTAAATTAAAGCAAATTCATGAGGATAGATAAGTTAGAAGAGAATGCAACTAAAAGGCAATGTCAAAACGCTTTTATTAGATAACCACCTAGGTAAGTGCAACTAGAGGCATAATGGGGTGAAGTTGAAGATGAAGAGAAGTTGGATGAACCATTAACGAATCGAGGCAAGTTTGGGAGTGGTTATGGGAATATAGAAGCTAGAATGTGTAAACTTAAGCGGAATGATGATTTAATAAGCATTAAGGTGAAAATTTCACCCTTCTAAGGTAGAAAAGATTCTAACGCTTATCCAGAGTGGGAAAAAAGAATGAAAATGGTCTTTGATTGTCACAATTACTCTGAGATCAAAAATGTAAAACTTAATGCAATTGAATTCACCGATTATGCTATTATTTGGTGGGATTAATTGTTGAAGGATAGGAGGAGAAATAAAAAATGTCTTGTTGAGACGTGAGATGAGATAAAGGCAATCATAAGAAGACATTTCATCCCAAGCCACTACCATTAGGAGTTATTCAACAAATTGGGGTGTTTAACTCAATGATTTAAAAGCGTAAATGAATTCTACAAAGAGATGGAAGTTGGTATAATCCAAACGAATGAAAAGGAGGACAGGAAAGACATCATGGCTAGGTTCTTGAATGATTTAAACTATGAGATAGTAGATGTGGTAAAAATGTAACATTATGTGGAGTTGACGAATATGGTGTACTAAGCCATCAAAGTTAAGCAACAATTGAAGCGGCAGAACATGGCTAGGAAGGGAACAAGCACGACTACTATAAACTCTTGAAGACCAGCTTCTAAAAGGGACCGATTTCCATCAACTAGGTTTAAGTCCATACCCTCTAAGGATACCAAAGAAGTTTTGACCCCAAAACGAGGTAACACTGAATCCATTACTTCTAGAAATCATGACATCAAGTGTTTCAAATGTCAAAGCAATAGTCATATAGCTAGCCAATGTCCGAATAAAAAGGTGATGGTGATCACTGCTCAAAGGAAGGCTGAGTCAGAAGATGAATAAGAAGATAAAGTAGATGATATGCCAACTCTTGAAGATGCCTATGAAGAGCAATGTGCTGTGGAACGAGAATCATTAATAGCAAGACAAGCTCTTACACTCAGGTTAAGGAAGAAGAAGATAGGAAGTCAAAAAATTTATTTCATACTCGGTATATCGTGAATAACAAAGTTTACGGTGTTATAATTGATAGTAGAAGCTGCACCAATGTGACCAATACCGAATTAGTAGAGAAATTAGCGTTACCTACCATACAACATCCACAACTGTATTAATTTCAGTGGCTAAACAATTATGGAGAAGTTAAGGTAACAAAATAGGTGTTGGCGGTGTTTTCCATTGGTAAGTATGAAGATGAGGTGCTTTGCAATGTGATATCTATTCATGCATGTCACATCTTGTTGGGAAGACCATGGTAGTATGATCGGTGGGTCACATATGATGGTTTTATCAATAGGTACTATTTTATTATTAAAAAAACAACCTTTATTACTTGTACCATTGACTCCAAAACAAGTTCTCGAAGACCAACTAAAGATACAAAAAGTGAGTGAAAAGATAAAAGATAAAAAAAAAAAGAAAAGAGAAAGAGGTTAAAGCTGAGATAAAAGAAAATGAGATGAAGGAAAAAGAGAGAGTTGCGGCTTTGGTGAGTGCAAAAGAGAAAAAATACAATTTCTTGACAAAAAAAAGTGAGATCAAGAGAGCTTTACTTTCACAACAGCCCCTTATAGTACTCATATACAAGGAGGCCTTTTTGTGTACTAACCGATCTTGCTAAATCTTTGCCTTATAATGTTATTTCTCTTTTGCAGGAATTTGAGGATGTTTTTTCCTAGAAGCTGCCTCCTGGCTTACCTCCAAGACAAGGAATCAATCATCAAATTGATTTCATTCTAGGTGCAGCAATTCTAAACCGACTAGCCTATATAAGTAACCCGAGGAGATGAAAGAACTTCAATAGTAAGTCAACAAGCTGATGGAGAAGGGGTATGTTAGAAAGAGCCTGAGCCTTTGTGCGGTTCCGGTGCTACTAGTGCTTAAGAAGGATAGGACATGGAGGATATGTGCTGATTGTCGAGCCATCAACAACATTATAGTAAAGTATCGACGTCCTATCCCTCGATTAGATGATATACTAGATAAATTGCATGGATCTTTTGTGTTTTCTAAAATTGATCTTAAAAGTGGATACCACCATATTAAGATAAAAGAATGTGATGAGTGAAAATTTGCATTTAAAATAAAATACAGTTTATATGAATGGTTAGTTATGCCTTTTGGATTAACTAATGCCCCTAGTACTTTCATGAGACTTATAAACCATGTTTTGCTTGCTTTCATTGAAAAATTTGTAGTTGTCTACTTTAACAACATCCTTATTTATAGTAAAAATTTGGTCAATCATGTTGAGCACTTAAAAGACTTGTTTTAGAGGTTTTAAGAAAAGAGGGGTTATTTGTTAATCTTAAAAAATGTACCTTTTGCTCAGATAAGCTTGTATTTCTTAGTTTTGTTGTAAATAGTAAAATGATTGAAGTCAACAAGGAAAAGGTGAAGACAATTCAAGATTGGCCAACGCCCACTTTGGTGAGTTAAGTAAGAAATTTTCATGGCTTTGCCAGTTTTTACTAGCACTTTGCTTAAGATTTTAGTAGTATAGTCGCACCTCTAACCAAAGTCATCAAGAAGAACATTCTCTTTAGGTGGGGAGAGGAGCAAAAAAAGACATTCACACTTATCAAAGAAAAATTGACTAATGCACCTTTACTCGTTTTACCTAACTTCGCTAAAACGTTTAAAATTAAGTGTAATGCTTTAAGTATAGGTATTAGAGGCTTATTAATGCAAGAGGGAAAACCAATTTCATACTTTAGTAAGAAATTGAGTGAGGCAACTTTAAACTATTCCACTTATGATAAAGAATTGTATGCATTGGTTCGAACTCTAAAGACTTGGCAGCGTTACTTTTGACCAAAAGAGTTTGTGATTCATACGGATTATGAATCCTTGAAGCATTTAAACGGTCAGCACAAATTGAACAGATGCCATGCCAAATGGATGGAGTTTGTTAAGATATTCCTCTATGTGATCAAATACAAGCATGGTAAGAAAAACGTAATTGCCGATGCCCTATCACGCATGTATGTTATACTTTCAACCCTTGATACTAAATTGTTTAGATTTGAGTACATTAAGGAGATGTATGCAACAAGTTCTGATTTTGGTGACTTGTTGAAAAATTACTATAAAGGGGCATCTGGGAATTTCTATTTGCATAACGGTTTATTTTTTCGAGAAAATAAATTATTTGATCCACATTCATCCTTGCATGAATTACTTGTTCAGGAGACATATGGTGGTGGTTTGATAGGTCACTTCGAGGAGCTAAGACTTTAAGTGTGTTGCATGAGTATTCTTTTGGCCGCATATAAATGTAAAAAAGATTTGTGCGAGATGCATTACTTATAAGTAAGCTAAGTTTAGGTAGCAACTACATAGTTTGTACACACCATTTCCTATTCCTAGTATACATTAGGTCAATGTTTCTATGGATTTTGTTTTGTACTATCCTAGAACTAAGAGGAGGAAAGACTCATTTTTTTTGGTCTTTGATAGATTCTCTAAGATGACACACTTTATTGTGTGTCATAAAATTGATGATGCATCACATATAGCCAATTTTTTTTCAAAGAGATTGCTTAATTGCATGGCATGCCCAGGACTATTATCTTTAATCGGGACGCAAAGTTCTTGAGTTACTTTTGAAATACTTTATGGGAAAAATTGAGAACTAAATTATTATTTTCAACTACTTGTCACCCACAAATCGATGGTCAAACTGAAATAGTGAATAAAACATTGTCTACTTTGTTGCGAGTTATCATACAAAAGAACTTGAAAACATGAGAAGATTATTTGTCGCATGTTGAATTTGCTTATAATCGTTGTACTCATTTTGCAACTAAGTTTTCATCGTTTGATATTGTTTATGGTTTTAATCCATTGACTCCTTTGGATTTAACTCTTTTACCTTTAAGTGAACATATTAACTTAAATGGCAAGAAGAAAGCTAATTTTGTTAACAGATTCATGAGAAAGCAAAGCAACACATAGAACGATAAATGAAGCAATATGCAAAGCAAGCTAATAAGGGACACAAAAATAATGTCTTTAATCCAAGAGATTGGGTTTGGCGACATATGTGGAAGGACCTTTTTCTCAAGGAAAGACGTTTTAAACTCTTTCCAAGGGATGATGGGCCGTTTCGAGTGGTGGATGCATCAATGACAATGCCTATAAGCTTGAATTATCAGGTGAGTATGGTGTTAGTGCGAGCTTTAATTTTTTTGACTTACCTCTTTTCGATATAGGTGATGATTTGCGGATAAATCTTCTTTAAGAGGGAGAGAATGATGTAAACGAAACTACACAACCACGCTACAAGAAAAGGAACTCACACGTGGGCTTGGAGGAATTCAATGACAGAAGTCACAAGATCCAATAAGCTTGCTAAGTGGGCCTATCACAAGACTTAAGGCCAAACGTTTTAAAGAAATGTTAAATAAGCTTATTCAACAAATTGGTGAAATGGAAAACACGTAATGGCCCAGCATAAGTTCAAATTAGTCTCAAGGGAATCTAGTCACTATTATTAAAGTTCTAGAAGTTTTCAATTTTTGATTTAGTTGTTTTCTTTTCTAAGTCAAATTTCTGATTTAGTTGTTTTATTTTCTGATTTAAAATTTTGATTTAGTTGTTTTATATTCTGATTCAAAGAGATAATGTCACATATCAAAATAGCATTAACTCTTCATAGTATAAGTTAAATTTTAGAATTCTATATAAATGACAAGCACTGTACGTTTTTAGGCGGTTAAGAATAATATTATAAACTTATTTGTGTTATTCTTTCATTCTTAAAAATATTTTAAACTTATAAAATTAATTCTTGTGACATTATAAAATAAACAAACTTATTACCTTAATTTTTGGTTTGACGTTTTCAACTATTATAATTATTGATTTTTATTTCGTCAAGTTGTTGGCTAGATTCATATAAGTATATAATTAAAAAGATTTGACATTGCATGCAGAGTTCAAAATTAATTGATAAATCAATAAATTATATTACGAAAAACACAAAAAAAAAAAAAAAAAAAAAGTTAATTAATTTGGATTTCCGTACATAACTCACGTAGTAAAGCAATCCATAGCTTAATGTCATAAAGCACTTTTGACTGAGTTTAATTCTAGACTCAAGTTACGTACTCAAATAGATGGCATAATTACATTTGGATCACCGAGTCTTTATATTTTTATAAATAAAAACATAATTTATCTATTTACATCACATAAGTCTCTAACCCAAATAATCTTTAGTTATGTTATATAATCTTAAGGTCTGTTTGTTTTTTGGTCTAATAATTCAAGTTCAAATTTAAATATTTTAAAAGTATTTATTTTTCAACTAAACACTAGGTAATTATATTCGAATAAGATTAAGTTAAATATTTTGACAGAATATAAATATCTAAATAAATTTATATAATTATAATTTTAAAATTCTATATAAATTTTATTTATTTTTTAACAAGTAAAATTTATCTAATAATTTATAAAGGTATAATATGTCAAAACACTAATTTTTAAATATTTATATTAAACGTTACAAATTAAAAAGAAAAAAAACAAGCATATCATTCAAACTTATTCAAATTTATATATTCATATTTTAGATCCATTTAAATTTCAGATTATTTAGAAAAAAAAGGCTCTTACACTTTATTTGGAATTGTGGTATTTCAACTATACTTTGAATATAAAGTTTAAAAAAAAAAAAGTTAACATGATGCAATCATTTTTTATTAATATTTGACACTTAGTATTATTATTTCATAATAATTGTGGTTTGAAAGCCATTACACCTCAACACGAAAAGGAAGTTTTATATTTTGATAGTCAAAAGTCAATATTATAGTAGTAATATGGTTATTTATTGCAAAAGAGAAGTTGAGGATCTAATAGATATAAATAGAAAATTATGTTCTTATTTAAAAAAAGTATTAAAACTTAGGACCATATATATAGTTGCACAATTATGGTTGTAAAGTTACTAACACGGTGTTTTCTCTTGTTAACTTGTGTGGCTATTAGTATCAAATGTTTGGTGTTGCATTGTGACATTTATATATATTTACTTAAAATTAATCTCCAATAATTGTTCAAAACTTATGATCCTCTTCATAATTCGATCCAATAGTTTTATTGCTTGTAGAAATGCATGCATGAATGTAAAGCGTCAAATTGCACTTTACAGATGTACCCTAGTAAGAGACAAATAACAACCTAATAAAGGCAGCTCCTTCTCGATAACTAATCAATGGATATAGTAAATTATGTTTAGAGAAATTAAGACCATTTATTAATTAACTAACTGAATTACCCATGAAGTGGGAATTCAATTCAAAATAAAGTTAATTGGTTGACCAAGTTAGGTATGAATCAAACTTTCTTTTTGTGTTCTTCTTTCTTGGAGAGGATTCTTCATTGGAATAAAGCTGCGTTCATATGTATGGTTAATTCTTTCTATCTTCATTACAATAATAATCATTTTAAAGAAACCAATATACTACCAAAATTAATTAATTAATTAATTAATTAAAATTAAAATGTGCGAGTGTGTATATAGAGTATTAGTTGAACAACTCGATCCAAAAATTTAGCATTAAAAATAAGTTTAACACAAAATAACAACAACAATAATAATTATAATAATAATAAATTATCTTTTATGAGCTTTTTTTTTATTATTTATTATTTATTTAAATAATGGCTTTAAATTAAATAATGTAAAATTATGATTGGCAAATGGGCTCCTAAAAGTAAAAGCTAACAAGCTAGAAGACAAAGGTCTTTGCCTGCATTGTCTTTGAGTATTAATTCTTAACTTCTAATTCATTTGCTAGTTGCACTAAACTAAAATTTTCGGTTTATTAATAAAAAAATTATTAAATAAGTTAATTGCTGCAACCAAAAGTAAACACAAATGTTTAATTTAATTAAATTTGGCAACCTACCCCTCCTGGTCTGGTACTGGCCACTGGTTGGTCTTCCAATCTGACACGTTTTACACCTTTATAAATTCTCGTTTTATGATTTATGATTTATTTTTGTTCATCTCTTAATAATATACCAATTCTTAAATTTATTAAAATTTTAATTCATGAAATTAATTTATTTTATTTAACAAACAATTCACATGCCCCTTTTTTTAAAGAAAATATATACACAATTCTTAAATCAATTTTCTTTTATTTTGCATCCAAAATTCTTATTACATTTTCTATTACATTAAGTATTGATATATTAAATTTTTGTTAATTGTGTATGATATTTGATAATATGTAAAATCTTAATTTTAAAATTTTAATAATGAATATACTTTAATAATAATAATAATAATAATAATAATAATAATAATAATAATGAAATATGTTATAATTTTGTTGCAAAGTCATATTTTAAGTAAATATAACACATTCGATAATAAAATTTTCAAATATAATAATGTCAAAGAAATTATTTCATAAAAATTATTTTAGATATATATATATATATATTTATATAATAAACACTTTATTATTATTTTAACTTCCAGCTTGTGACTTGAGAACCAATGCATGTTTATACAACTGTATAACTATACAGTGGTAACCTAGTAAATTTATGGAACATGAAACCTATTTTTTTAACAACTGGGATTTGACTTACGTGGAGGCTAGGGTCTCGGGACTTCGTATTATAGGGACAAATTTTCACACGATTTATTAAACGAAAACGAATTCATGGGTTTAAATTAATATAAAAAAATATAATTTTTATATTAATAAATATTATTTAATTGTATTTAATATATTTATAATATCATTAATTATTTAAATAATTATAATATATAATTATACTAACTCATTTATAATTTAATAAATTTATTATATATTTTTTATATTAAAAAATATTTATTACCTTTTAAAAGTTATTTATTTATATTTAAAATAAAATTTATTAGTATTTGAGTATATAATATTATAAATATTATAGAAATATATTATAAAAAAAATTATATTAAATGAGTGATATGATTACAACTCATTTAATCATTTAATAATTATGTTGAGTGAAAATTTTTAATTTTTAACACAATTATTAAAAGAATAGAGCTTTGTATATATTTATTTGATATTATACGAATATAATACGACACAAAAATAATGTAATTATTCAAATTATCTATCCTACTCATACATGTGTTATAATGATGTCACGGTGTGCATACTCTGTACATGTACATGTTATAATTCTCAAAACTGTTGACATTCTAGTAAAAAGGTTAAAAAAAAAATGCATGTTTTTAGTTACATTCAAATAATTATCCGATAGACAAGGCAAGTGGGTCAGACTAGTCCAAACATAGCCCAAAAATAAAATAAAATATATAAATTTAACTATTTTTTTTCTTTTTTAAATTTCTTAATCAATTATTTATTACACATCTCAACTGTACAACAATGAATGTCGCACGCAATTTGATACACATTTTTTTTAGATAAAATTTAGGATAACTTTACTTTTTTTTTTTTTTTTTTTTTTCAAATATTTGTATTAACATATCAAATCATTTAATTTGCATGAATGCTTGCTTGCTTGTGAGAAAGGAAAAAAAATTATAAGATATAAATAAATCTATAATTTATTACATAATTTATTAATGAAAAATAGGAGTGATTCATGTTATCACTTTTCAATATTATGAATATATATATATATATATATTTCTTTATTAAATATTATATATTTCTTAATTATGTTTGAATACAGTTGACTGCAAATCTTTTATATCAATCTAAAAGATTTTACCGATTAAGCCAATTAGTTCTCACTCATGAAATATAATATCTTTAATCATTAATCTTATTTCAAAATAAACTACACTAAGATTGAAGTTGAATTAGTATTATTAAAATGAAATTAGATTGAAAACCCCTTAAATGCTTAGTAATAAATAATTCGATGAAGTTGTGCAATTGAATTATGTTAAATCAAGACTAATCTCGTGAGAATACGACCCACATCGCCAATTTAAAAGACAGTTGCTCTATGGGATATATAAAATCAAGAGCAGCCCACTACATTAGCTTGCTATTGTGGCTTTCGAGCGTAGCCCATGCGTTGCACTACTGGACGGGCCCGGTGCCCCATCAAATCTAGTTCTAATTATTAGTGGCCCAACCATTGCATTGATAATATATGGAAATAATTTCGTAACATAATTGGACTAGCGGTAAAAGGAGAAATTGTATCCATTTTTAAAAAGATTTGAATTTTTGCTTCTTCTTTTACAAGAGTAACAAAAATTTTCATAAATTTTATCACATTAAAATTTTCTTCATTAATAATATAGACATCAATATTATAATATTTCATCGTATTTATTTTTTACATTTTTTCATTTAAATTGAATGTAATTGTTTTGTTTAAAAAAATAATTAAGGATTTTAATTATTTTATTATTATTTAATTCTTTTTAATAAAATTAATTATCTTAAAAAAAATAATGTATGTATAACACAATACTTTAATAGTAAGATTTATTATACATTTGCATTCTGATTTTTTAATTCTCCAACACTTAACAATATAATTCACTAAATACTCAATTGTTTTTATTTTTGATTGATTATTTCTTTAACACAAATAAAAATAAATTATTTTATAATAAGTTACAATAATTTAAACTGATTATTTATACAAAAATAAATTAAACTTTTATAAATAATATCAAATAAGTATATTTTTACTATTTCACTTAATTAAGTGAATCTTGATAAAATCTGCTCAACCTCCTTTTAGAGTTTAGGGTGAATCTTGTTATAAAATTTCGTGAAACAAACATAAACGACCTCATACCTTAATTATTATCACACACATCAAGACTTCGTGCACACCAAAACATGTATACATCATCTATATTACACACACACACACACACACACACACACACACACACACACACACACACAAAAATATATATATATATATATATGTTTAATATATACATATAAACATGATATACTCAAGAATGACCTATGCAGAATGCATATACTGGTCCCAACCTAATGTGCCAAAGTTTTACAATGCACAAATCCTGTGCGATCTAGGAAAATAAGAAATAGAATGAGTTTATGACTTAGTAATTAAATATAATTTATAACAAAATACATTTTCATAAATAATTAAAAATGTTGATGTAGCAAAAAATTCTTTTTGTGAATCTCGTGCACCAGCAACGATCTTCTTTCTTCTTCTAATACAAACTTGTAATACTTGCGACCACAATTTAGGGCTATTGGGTAAAAAGCCGATTGTCCGGCGAAAACGTTTCGATACTTAAGTTAGAGTTTTACTTGTGATTATTAAAAAGAGAAAGCTAAAGAAAGATTATAGTATTTTTCGCCAAAGTTTCAGTAATCGTACTTAGTTATAGCTGATCTCCTTTTATAGATATTATTATCTCTTTAATATGATAGGATACTATGAAATCTAGTAACCAGAATCCTATTGTGCGAGAATCACGGAGATTCCATAGGTTAAGCATCGGCTTTCAAATTTAGTGGCATCGTATCCTTATGATTCTTATTATGTAAGAAGCTTAATTTGGTAAGAATCCTTGTTATGGAATAATTCAGGAATGTATGGGAAAGAAATGAATCCTTCACTAATACGTAACTGTAGCGAGGTCTCGAAAATCTTTGTTTGAGGATCATTATTATCCTGAGATAAACTTTGGCGCTGTCTGCCCAATCCCTTCGTAAGTTGTAGCGAGACTTTAATGAGATGTGGCCGAGACCTTTATAATGCGTCCCTAGCATAAGACTTAATCCGAGCCTCCTAGTGATTCTAAGAGATCTCGGCTCTTATCTCTCCTAAAGTCCTCACCATACTCTTTATTATTATGACGACCCGAGACCTTTTTTTTCTTTTATCAGATAAGACCCGAGCTCCCTATCACTTAAATAACTTTCCTTGGGTAGCAATTAATCTCGGAATACCATCTGTCTCTTCCTATAGGACCATTTCGGGCCTTTATTCTTCTGGGCCTTATGCATACTAGATTATACCCAACATCAAACCTCTTAGTTTTAGTCAAAAATAATTGTTCTTTGATTAAAACTAAAGATAATAGTTCTAAAGAGACATGCCTGCCTGTCATAATTAAATATTTAGTTGGAAGTTCACTTGTTTTCAAAATATGGATCCAACGTATCGCATCCCAAGAGATCTAACTGTCCTTAATGATGGCCGCCCCCTTTTCATTAATAAGATGCATCCTCTCAGCTTCTCCTTCGACGTGGCAACATCCCATCTCTTAATCTATAACGAGTATCGGAGGTTGAGATTCTTCTGCTCCCTTAAATACCATACCTTTTACCTTTTTACCTTTTTCTTTACCTTTACATTATTACTTTTCCTTTGCAAACAATTTCAACAACAAAACAGTAGCAATAACTCAGTTTTAAGCTTCACACAACTTCAAGTTCTTTAACTCTCAACAGTAGGTTTCTTATCATCTCTTTCCATTCTTTTACAATTGATTTTGTGGTATATTTGATCGATTAGGGAACTTAATAGACATCTTTTTAGATTTAGAGACCTTTAGGTTAATCCTCTTGAGTTGATGAGGGTCCTAAAATGACCTTTTAACCTCTCACTTTCCTGATGTAAAAACAAAAAAAATGTCTTCTAGGAAAAACAACTCTGTAGAGGAACAAGCCATCGTCCCAATTGCCTCCCCAACTCTAGTGAGGCGAGGCCTAGCATATTTCGAGGCAGACAGATTTACTTCGATTATAACTGAAACAGACTTAGAAGTATATACTAGGCTATATAGAATCCCTAAAGGAACTTATCTTAGGGTTCCTAAAGCAAACAAGCTTCCAAGTTGCCAAGTAGAGGGCGAGATAGCCTTTAACGAAGAATTTTTTCACGTAGGCGTTAGACTACCTATTCAGCCATACTTTACCCGAATCCTTGCTTCATTTGGACTCCCTCCTTAATAGTTAAAGAATCATATATGGTTTGTACATCGTATAGCACCAGATCTTAGATCACGACCCTTATTTTAAGGAGATTAAGTACATGTTCATATTGAAAAGAAATCCTTGAAGGGATTTATCTTAGGGTCCCTAAAGCGAATAAGCTTCCAAGTTGCCTTCAAGAGGGCGAGATAGCCTTCAACGAAGAATTTTTCACATAGGCGCTAGACTACCTATTCAGACATATTTTGCCCGAATCCTCTCTTCTTTTAGACTTCCTCCCTACCAACTAAACCTTAATAGTTGGAGAATCAAATCTGGTCTATACGTCATATGGCACCAGATTTTAGATCACGACTCTTCTCTTAAGGAGATTGAGTACATGTTCATGTTGAAAAGAAATTCCATAAGCAGTTTTTGGTGGTTCTACCTTTAGAATTGAGCTAGCAAAAACAATCCCATTACTGGCAACCCTACCTCCAACAAAACCTGGAAGAAAAAATAGTTTTTTGTTGGAGGTAATTGGAATTCAAATCCATATTTTCATGTACCCAGACCCTTTGGTGAAGCGGTCATCTAGAGTGGCAAGCCATTATTAGCCCCTATAGCCACGAGAGGCTAAAACTGGTCAGGTCATTAGCTTCTAACTAAAGCCTTTTACTGTCGAAAGACCAAGTTTGTGCCCCCAATGGAGTTTGCTACCAACCCATCTGCTGAGTCCCCTGCTGCAAATGCCTCTGTGAAAGTCTCTTTTGTAAAGGAGACAGAGGCTTCTCCTGCTGACCTGACGACTTCTCCAACCGACCCGGCAACTCCTCTAGCAGATCTAGCTCCTCCTGTTGACCCTCTAGCCCATCACATTGTAGAACTTTAGTTTTAGTTTTAGTTTTTTTTAATGTAATAATTTAGTTAATAAAATTTTATTTCAAGACTTCTGATTTTCTCTTTCCTCTGACTACTCAATTTTTCTTTCATTGAGTAATTTCGTGCAATCCTTGCTTACCTTACAAACTTGGATTACTTGTTAACATTAACTTGGCATAACAATATACTAAACTATTCATTCTTCACGTATTAATAGCTCTTTTCCCTTAAAGTTTGTTTGCATCCCAGACTTTGTTAGCACGCTTTGTATTAGTCGTTTGATAACTTCTTTGATTGATTCTTTCCTAAAATAGGCCTAGCGACCTATTTGGGCCGAGAATTATATCATTCGGGAGTGAATAACAAGTTAACATCTAGGAACCGTGTTACCTATTTTCGGGCTTCGCGAGGAGATTATCCCGAGACTTTTGATGAGACCATCCGAAAACCTATTTTACTCATGCTTTTCGAGATAGTACTCAGGGCTTGCTTGAGCTGAAGATAATATTACCTTGAGAAAAATAAAAAGCTGACGTTTGGGAACTTGTCACCCATGTCTGGGCTTCGGGAGGAGATTACCCCGAGACATTTGATAAGATCATCCAAGAACCTCTTTTGCTCATACTCTCTAAGACCGTGTTCAAGGCTTGTTTGAGCTAAGGATAATATTACCTAGGGGAAAATAAAAACTGGGAATCGTGCCACCTGTGTCCAAGATTCGGGAGGAGATAAGATCATTCGAGAACCTCTTTTGCTCATACTCTTCGAGACCGTGCTCAGGGTTTGTTTGAGATGAGGATAATATTACATTGAGAAAAATAAAAAGCTGAATGCCTGGGAACCATGTCACTCGTGTTTGGGCTTCGGAAGAAGATTACCCCGAGACGTTTGATAAGATCATCTGATAACCTCTTTTACTCATGCTCTTCGAGACTGTGCTCAGGGCTTATTTGAGCTGATGATTATATTACCTCAGGGAAAATAGAAAGCTGAACGCCTAGGAACCGTGTCACTTGTGTCTAGGCTTCGGTAGGAGATTACCCCGAGACGTTTGATAAGATCATCCAAGAACCACTTTTGGTCATGTTCTCCGAGACCGTGCTCAGGGTTTGTTTGATCTGAGGATAATAGAAAGCTGAATGTCTGGGAACCGTGTCTCCCGAGTTTGGGCTTTAAGAGGAGATTACCTCGAGACATTAATGATCATAAGCTTTTGCTTTATTTGTTGGCTAACTTCAGAAGTGAAAAATAAAAAATAATTTTATTAATTTCTATGGGAATTTGTTACAAAATTTTCGATGTTTCTAAGGGTAATATAACTTCAAGCGTTCAGCATTCCAAGGGTTTTAAACTCAGTTTTCGTTGGAGGATTCCAGCTTATAAACTCCGGGTCTAAGGACTTAAGTGACTTTGTAAGGCCTTTCCCAGTTTGCACCTAAAACACTCTCTCCTAGAACCTTGGTGTTCAAGGTTACTTGTCTTAAGACCCAATCTCCTAACTAAAAAGAGCGGTGCCGAACCTTCTGGTTGTAATATCTCACTATTTTTTGTTAATGAGCTACGACCTTTATCACAGCCATTTTCCTATTTTCTTCCAATAAATCTAATTCCAAACATAAGCCCTCGTCATTGGATTTCTTGTCATAATTGTTAACCCATAAAGTTTGTATGTTTACTTCTATCGGAATCATTGCCTCACATCCGAAAGCTAGGCTATAGGGAGTTTCTCTTGTGGCTACCTTAGGTGTGACTCGGTACGCCTAAAGAACCCCAGGAAGTTTGTTAATCTACGCACTTTTGTGCTTCTTGAGCTTCTTTTTGAGGGCTTTTTTGATGATCTTATTGGTTGCTTCCACTTATCCATTGGTTTTAGGATGAGCTGGAGTTGCGAATCTGAGGTCAATTGCAAAATGTAAGCAGAACTCCTTGAAGTCTGCATTGTCAAACTACTTTCCATTATCTGTGATCAGCACTTGAGGTATTCCAAACTTGTAGATGATGTTGTGCTTGACGAATGTCGTGACACTTTTTTCTGTGATAACCACCAAGGGTTTACCTTTCACCCACTTTGTAAAGTAGTTGATAGCCACCACAGCATACTTAATGTTTGCACGAGCTTGCGGTAAAGGTCCAATGAGATCGAGCCCCTACTGGGAAAATGGCCAAGGACTCGTTAGGGAAGTCAACTTCTCTAAAGGTTATCTAAGAATGCAGTCGTGCACTTGACACTCATGACATGTTTTAGCTAGCTGCGCTGCATCCTGAAAAAGTGTTGGCCAATAATACCTTTGCCTCAATATTCTGTGGGTTATAGCTCGGGCTCCCCCATGTTTGCCACATATTCCTCAAAGATTTCATCTAGGGCCCGAGCTGCTTTCTCAAGTCTCAGGCATTTTAGGTAAGGAATACTGTATCCCTGTTTATATAGCTCTCCATCAATGATAGTATATCTTGCCAACCTATTTCTAACCTTTCTCGCTTATTTTTTTCATCCTCTGAAAGCTTGTCGTCTTGAATATAAGATCTTTTCTCATCGACCCAACAATGATGCGGATCTAATTGAGATATATAACGTGTATGGTCTTCATCTTTTGTGCTTCTCTGTTCCAATACTTCTATCGATACCGAGGTAGGAATGCTTACTTTAAAGATAGAGGCCAGTTTTGCTAGCATGTCTGCCTTTGAATTTTCGGCTCTCAAAATCTATTTGATTCTGACAGTCTTTAACGCGCTCAGTACTTGCTTGGCTTTTTCCAAGTATGCCTGTATATTACCTTTGCGCACTTAGAACTGGTCGTCTAGTTGGCTAGCCACTAATTGAGAATTACAGTGGATGTTGAGACTTGTGATTCCTAGAATTAGAGCTAGTATGACCCTTGCAATCAACGCTTCGTACTCCGCCTTGTTATTAGTAACCTTAAAATCAAACTTTAAGGAATACATTACCTCAATCCCTTCTAAACTTACGAGGACCATATTGGCTCTTCCTCCCTGAGTGTTTGAAGCTCTATCGATGAAGAAGTTCGAGATCACCGCTTTTTCATTTAGAGTGGTTGGATCTTCTTGGTCAGAAGGTTGTTCTGCGATCTGGTAGACAAGGAGGTGTTCCAACATCGATCTTTCAGCAACGAAATCTCCTAAAGCTAAACCCTTAATCACTTTCTTGGGCTTGTAGATGATGTCATACTCGCTAAGTTCAATAGACCACTTGATCAATCGACCTGAGAGCTTTGGCCGATGTAGGATTTGTCTTAGCTGTTGGTTCGTTATTACCACAACCTGATGAACTTAGAAGTAGGGTATAAGCTTCTTTACTGCCACCACTAATGCTAGTGTTAGCTTTTCTTGCGGCAAGTATCTCGTTTCGGTGTCTAGTAACGCCTTACTAGTGTAATAGATGAGATAATGAACTTTCTCAAAATCTTCCCCCACTAAGACTAACCTTACTGAATGGTCGCTTACCGTGAGGTACAGGTAAAGCGTTTCTTTGATCTTAGTCTCGTCAAGTGAGGTGAGGATGCAAAATATTGCTTTAGCTCCTAAAAGCTGTGCTCGCATCCCTCTATCCATGCAATCTTCTTCTCTTTTTTCATGATCTGAAAGAAAGGGAAGCATTTATCGGTAGCTTTGGATAGGAACCTGCTAAGTACTGCTAGTCGCCCCATCAAACTTTTGAGCTCTTTGAGGTTTGATGTAGACTTCAAATCTAATATGGCTTTGATCTTCTATGGGTTAGTTTTGATACCACGTTCACTAATCATATATCTAAAGAACTTCTCAGCCTGAACTTCAAATGCACATTTCTCAGGATTTGACTTTATTTTCTACTTGTTTAAGTAGGAGAAGGTTTCTTCTAAATGCTTAGGGTGGTCTCGAGCCTTCTGAGACTTAGTAATCATGTCATCCATATAGACTTCCATAGTTTCGCCTATCAATGGTTTGAAGACCCGGTTGACTAACCTTTGAAAGGTAGCCTCAGCATTTTTCAATTCGAAGGGCATTACTATATAGCAGTATAATCCCTAATTGGTAATAAATGCCGTTTTCTCCTAGTCTGATTCGCCATCCTAATCTAATTGTATCCCGAGAACGCATTCATAAAGCTTAATAATTTATGACTAGTTGTCCAGTCCACCAACTAATCGAATCGAGGGAGCAGGAAACTATCTTTGGGATAGGCTTAATTTAGGTCTGTGAAGTCTACACACATTCTCTATTTACCGTTGGCTTTTTTAACCATTACCACATTCGATACCCATTCTAGGTATTGCACTTCTCTAATGAATTTTGCTTTCATCAGCTTGTCAACTTCAGCGTGTACTGCTTCTCTCTTTTCTTCATTGAATGGTTTCTGTTTTTGCTTTTCTAGTTTATGTTGGGGAATGATAGCAAGTTAGTGAGAGATTACTCGCAGTTCAATACCTGATATGTCATCATGAGGCTACGCAAACAAGCCCATATGTTTTTTTTCAAGATGTCCTTTAGTTCGAACTTCAATTCTTTTGGAAGTTGAGCACCAATTTCAACCTTTTTCTAAGGTGACTCCTGATTTAGAATGATGGATTCAAGTTCTCTCATTGGCTCTAGGGTAGACAATTTGTCATCTTGCTCCATCCTCTTCGCAACCAACTTATCTCTCAAGTTATCTTCATTGGCTTCAAGTACTTCTCTCCACGGGCGCTTCAATAGGTAGTATGAGTCTTTGGAAGACACCGCAAAACATGACCGAGCTTCCTTTTAGTTTCTTTTAACAATTTCGATCTCTTCTCCTACTTGGAATTTCAACTTTAAATAATGAATGTTTTTTATTGCTTTCATGGTTATGAGAAAAGGTCTCCCAAAAATCATAATGTAGGGCATTTTGAGGTCGACTACTTGTAACTCTACCATTATAGTTTTCTAGTAAGGTTGTTCTCCTATGGTGGTAGGTAGCTGCATTATTTTCAAGGGGTAAACGCAAGATTCCATAAATTCATGGAGGGCGGTCTCGGCAGGTTAGAGTCTCAAATCTTTTATTGCCAAAGAATCTAAAGTTTCCTTGAAGATAATATAAGCTTATCTTCACGTGTCTATCAAGATTCGGCTGACCCGAGGCGTTTCCACCGTCAAGGTTACTACCAAGGCATTGTTATGTGGGTAATGCATTCCCACTTCGTCTTCATTCATGAACATAATAAGTACCGAGGTGAGTTTTTGTTTCTTCTTAGCTTGGACATTCATGATATGGATATCTGATGAGGTGTTGGGTAGAGAGTATCTGGAGTAACTCTTTCTGGATATGTTTGAATTCCCAGCCAATGTTGCTTCACCTGAAATCACCATAGTTCTTTCTTCTCGGCTGCTATCTCTTCTAAAGTTCTCGCCATACCCTTTATTATTATGCTAACCTAAGACATTTTTCTTCTTTTGCCAGACAAGACCCAGGCTCCCTATCATTTAAATAGCTCTCCTTGGGTAGCAATTAGTCTCAGAACACTATCCATCTCTTTTTGTAGGGCCATTTCGGGCCTTTATTCTTCTGGACCTTATGCATACTAGACTATATCTAACAAAAAAATTTCTTAAACCATGCATAAATCAAGTATCAATCACATGCTAAAAATATTTCACAGTACAATTAATCCAAAATTATATGGAGCTAGTATCTAAGAAAACATATCATACTTAGCAGAAACACCTTTACCAAAGTAGAAAGTCATAATTATACTCAATGGCCTCATATCATGCTCAGGTAGAACATAAATCATAATTATTTTAAAACATATTTGGCAGCCTCATTTTATCTCCTGGGTAGAACGTAAACCAATATTTCAAAACATCATAATCATTTAATGCAACCACTAAATATTACACATAGAATAAACATCACTTTCATGCACCATACTATTTCACAAATAATTTACACATCAAAGGTATAACGTAAATATCTATAAATATCATTTCTTATCAAATTACGTATGCACGTGAACAAACGTAATCCCATGAAATTTAATTATAATATACTTTACTATATATAATAGTTTAAAAGTATCCACTCATAATCCGACCTACTTAATTAATCCAATTTCTCCTTTAGTACTCTTTCTTGATTTTATTTTCTATCCAATTTCAATTCCAAATTCAATTTTGAAGCAAGTATGTTTAATACACATGCGCGTGTGCGCATACACCCCAACCTGCTTAATTCATCATCCTTGGAAAGTGACATGTGTTACAATCCTTTTCCCTTATAAGAATTTAGTTCTCAAATTTTGTGTACTTGGTTGAAATAAATGTGGATATCGGGCTCACATTTGATCCTTCTACTCTTACGTAGCTTCCTTCATAATACCTTAACTAGTGGGATCATCTTGTTATGTAACTTTTGTTATATGGAGTTCAATATCTAAATGGTTTCCTTTTCATAGGTCAAGTTATCCCTAAATTGCACTGGTTGTGTATCTAAAATATGAGGTAGATTAAGAATTTACTTTCTTGACCTGGAAATGTGGAAAATATTATAAATATATGATAATTCTAGCAGTAGAGTTAAGCATTAAGCCACTTCACCAATTCTTTCAATAATCTCATAGGGATCTACATATCGAGTGTTTAACTTCGCTTCCCAAATTGAAGTTACCTTTCCAAGGAGAAACTCTTAAGAAAACTCAATCACCAACAACAAACTCAAGTTCTCTTCTATGTTTATCCACATAATTATTTTGTCTCTCTTATGCCATTTTAAGTCTATCTATGATAATTGCAATTTTCTTGTTAGTATCTTGTACAATTTCTGGACCTAACATCTTCATTACCCCAACTTCATCCCAACATATAGGTGTTCTGCATTTTCTTCCATATACGACTTCATATGGTGCCATATGGATACTAATTTGATAAATGTTATTATAAACAAATTCCATTAGTGGTAAGTTTGCTTCCCAATTACTAATAAATTGGATTACATATGTTTAAAGCATGTCTTTTAAAATTTGGATTGTCTTTTCTGATTATCCAATGGTCTTAGGGTGAAAAATTGTTACCAAAATTCAATATAATACCCATAGAATATTGTAGACTAGGCCAAAATCTCTAGGTAAATCAATGATCTTTGTCAAATATAACAGATACTGGTACTCCATGTAGTCGTACTTGATAAGTGTCGAATTTTGCATATTTTTCTATTAATTTTTCTACATTTCTTAGTTAGTTTCTTGAAATTCTTGATTTTTAATTATTTATTTTTATATTTTGTAGGATTCTTAGAGATGAATCACCAAAAAGTGAAAAAAAGCTACATTTCAATGTGAAAAAGATTCATCTTGCAAAATTTGAAATTTCAGAAGAAATCAAGGCCATCAAATAAAGAATTAAAAGAGATGTGTACGTAAGGTTTATTGGGCTGATTTTATTGTTTTAGGCTTAGTTAATGTTATTTTATAGGCTAAATTGCTATTTATATGAATAGTAATATGGCTTGTATTTAATATGTATTGAGTCTTATTTAGGTTAGGAAAACCAATAGTAGTCTAATTAGAAAGTCTAGTCATAGAGTTATTTTAAAACAATGATAAGTAGTGCATTATAAAAGGAGCACAACTTAAAAATTTTAGGGATCTTTTTTATAGTAGAGATTTTCTTTTAGAGCTTCAACAGCCATAAATTCCAGAATTGAAGTTATAAGCCGTACAGTAGAATTTCAAGAAAGGTGCTGTAAAAGTTAGAATTCAAGAATAAGAATTAAGTCTTTTGATCTTTATTCTTTTTGTTCTATTCTTTTATAATTATTTTTTTTCATGAATTTTGTGTTTACTTATTCAAGAATGAGTGACTAATTTTTTTTTTATTGGGGACGATTTCAAGACCCTAGACATGATTTTATTTCATTAATTCTATAATATCTTTCATATATATATATATATATATATGTATTAAAGATGTTTATATTCTACCGATTGAATATCATGAATTATTTTCTTGTTTTTTTTAGGAAGGTCAGTTAAGTAGACTTGATTGTGATTCTATTGCTAGCTTAGAGTCGCTAATCTGTACTATTCAAGATTCTGAAACACGAGTAGCAAAATTGTGGTTAAAGATTGCGGGATGCTTTCTGATAATTGCATGTAGAATATAGCACAAGTTAAATAAACCGAGCATATGTATTTATTGCTTGGAATAGCCTATCTTTCTTGTTTCTTAATGCTTTCATTAAATTAAATTTAGAGAGCTTATTTTAGGATGTTCAATGAATAGGGAATAAATGAAGAACTTGTTTTGCTTAACAATGTAGTAAAGAAAGATCGAAATAATCGAGCTTGAGATATTTTAGGGTTGTCATTTTAAAAAAAAAATGAAAGTTATTATGACTATTTTACTTCATGTCTAGAGGTGGCAAATGATTCCTTAACCAATATATCTTATCATATTTTTCTTTGTTTTCTTTAAGTTTGGTTATTATTTTTAGTTTTGTTAATTTTTTTTTTAATTTTATTTAAATATTGAATTAGTAAACCCCACCCCCCTTTTGTGTGCATGTTGTAATTAGATCATCTTAGGTTTTTCAAGTCATTTTAGTTTATTTGCGTCAATAACGTTTAAATTAATAACAATCTTCTACGAGAATGACCCTTGCTTACTACTATACTTAATAATGATATTATATATTGCAATGATTTAACTTGGTGCGTTTCTGAGCATATTAGTACTATCTTATGTACATATAAACTGACTAATCTATGCAATGAATGTGTACTCTTGGAAGGTAAAAAATTAGTAGACTTCATAAGTTAATCAATAATTACCCAAATACTATAATGTTTGTAGCGAGTATGTGAAAGCCCATAAAATCCATATGTTCTCACTTTCACTTAGGAATATGAAGTGGCTAAAAAAATCCTGCAAGTCTCTAATGCTTAGCCTTAATATGTTGACAAGTTAAGTAGCATGATATAAATTATGCAATCTCTCTCTTCAAGCCTTGCCACCAGTAATGCTACTTCGAACTACGATACATCTTAGTACTCTTAAGATATATTACATATGTTGAACCATGTGCTTCTTCTACAATATGCTATGGTTCTTCAATTCTGAATTATTTGGCACATTGATTCTATTGGTCATAACAATTGTCTCATTATCTCTCAATGAAAAGTCAATTCGTAGACCATTTTTCACTTCTTATTTACAATTAACTATTCTAATCTTGATTTGCACCTTTTGAATATGATCAATCAATACATGCCTAACTTGAAATTAAACCAATAATGTTCCGCACTTATCTTTTGCTAAATTAACTTCAAACGATCTTAAATAAATGAACAATAGAACATAGGTTATCTTCATATAAGCAATGAAGCTTGAAGATTTTTTGCTACGTGTATTCGCAACTACATTTGCCTTGCCCTGATGATAATTAATAGTACAATCATAGTCTATAATTAGTTCAATCCACCTCCTCTATCTAAGATTCAATTCCTTCTATGTAAACAAATATTTCAAGCTTTTATAATTTGTATAAATCTTACAACTCCATATAAATAATGTCTCCACTATTCAATGCAAACATTATTGTTGCAAGGTCTAAATCATGGATCAGATAGTTCACTTCATGTTTTTTAAGCTATAGGGAAGTATAAGCAATCCCCTTTCCTTACTGCATTAATATACAACCCAACCCTTGTCTGGATGCATTACTATAAATCACAGATCCTTTCGTACTAGTTGAAATTGTAATAACAAGAGCATAAGTAAATCTTCTCTTGAGTTCTTGGAAACTTTATTCATCCAAGAAAAATTCTGATCTCTACATTAGTAGGTTGCTCCTAATTAATTACAACCTTCACCTTTTGAGGATTCATATAAATGCCATCAACTAAAGTCCCAAGGCCTAGGAATGATATTCTATCTAGCCAGAACTAACATTTACCAAACTTTGCTTAAAGTTGTTTACTCTTCAATGTCTACAAAATAACACTCAAATGCTTTGCATGTTCGTATTTGCTTCGCGAGTATATCAAGATATTTTCAATAAACACAATTACAAATCGATCAAAATAAGAATGAAATACCCGATTCATAAGATTTATAAATGTGGCTAGAGCATTAGTTAACTCAAATGACATCACTAAAAACTCATAATATCTATAATGGTTCCCGAAAGCTATTTTAGGTACATGAACATCTCTAATCTTCAAATGATGATAACCTCAAAGTATATCAATCTTTAAGAAAACTTTAGCATTATGTAGTTGATCAAATAAGTCATCAATGTGAGAAAGATGATACTTGTTGCTTATCATGACTTTATTTAACTGCCGGTAATCTGTACACATCCTCAAAGTTTCATCTTTCTTCTTCACAAACAATACAATGATCCCCAAAGAGATACACTAGGTCTGATGAAACTTATATCCATAAATTGTTGTAATTGAACCTTAAACTCTTTAAACTCAGAAGGAACCATTCTATAGGGTGCCACAGAAATAAAAGTTGTACCCAAAATTAAATCAATTCACATGAATATCTTCTAAACTTGAACAATTTAGGTTTCAACACCATGAGTTAGATAAGTGGGGCAACCATTCCTTAACAATTTAGTAGTGTAAAGGTTGATATTAAACAAGATGGAAGAATTCATCGTTCTTCATATAAAACTATGTCAGACTCATTCGATCTTCTATATATCGCTTCTTTCTGAAAGTAATCTATTGTAGCATAATAACTCACAAGCTAATCAATATTATTATTATTATTATTATTGTTATTATTATTATATTAAAGTTATTAGATTGTTTTTTTTATTATATATTACTATATTCATTGAATATTTATTATATTATATTATATACATCTTATATTTTATATTTGTAAGTTAGCGGATTCGGTTTTTGCTATTAAAATATGTATTTTATATTAATTGTGGTTGATTGGTTTTGTTTTTAATTGGTTTATATATTTATAATAATAGCTTTTGGGAAATTGGTGTCCAAGGTGGAGGCATGCATGGTATTGTGATGAAAAGTGGCATTTAATGCCATTTTTTTTTTACCTATTGTTTAATTGCTAAGTAATGGTGTTGTTATAAGGCATGCAAGGCATTGGAGAGAATTAGCCAACATTTGGCAATTTTAATTTTAAAGGTATAATTGGAGTACTTCATCAAATTTCTTCATTTTTTAAAGAGTAACCGAGAGTAGCAGAGATATTCTATTGATTTAGTTTCTATTAGTTTTAGAAATTAATTTTAAATTTTAGATATGTGTATAATTGTTATAGCACTTTTAATATTAGTAATTTATTTTACATGAATAATTTTGGTTTTATATTTGTTAGGATATTATTATAGGCTTAATAGTATAGTTTTCCAAATTTTGACTTAGTAATTATTACTTTTATTTTGATATTAGGAAGTGATTTTGAAGAATCATAAAAATAGGTAGAAGTTTGATTACTATAGGTTGTGTGCTTGTTAAGGCAGACATTTATATGCAATTGGAATAATTTTAGTTTTAAAACTAAAAGGTAGAATGTTTGTTTTATTTAAAATTTAAGCACATGTGTTATGTTTCGATCTGTAGATTTGAGTACGTAACAACCGCCACACACTCACAAGGTATACCTTCCACTAATACTCCCTGCGAATATATAAGGTTTTTGCATTTCTAGTACCACATCCATATAAATAAAATTTCATAATAATAATAATATATATATATATACATAATTTTTATTAATGTAATATTTTTAATAACCCAATAATTATACAAAATTTATGGATTCCTTCTAAAAATATATACATATGAAAGAAGATCATTGTATACCTAACAGAGTCTTCAACACATTACAAAGCTCAAAAATCTAAGTCTGGGGAATGAATTGGCCACCTCATTTATAAATCCCGTCCTTTAGATAAATGATTAATTTTGGTTATTTCTTTCTTTTAGAATTTAAATTTATGGGGTTAGACTTTCGAGAAAATAAAAGTGTTATAAGTTAAATAAATGAACCAAGTAAAAGAAAATTTAAATAATTGATTTTGAATTTAATTGTAAAGATTTTGAAATATTAAATGTTATTTTAGAATTTTTTAAAGGGATTAAAATAAATTTTTTTTAAAGTTTTAGGCTATTTCAAAATTTTTGAAAAGAATAAGGATCTAATTGAAATTTAGTGTATCAAATATATAAATTGGCCGTTCATTTCTCGTATTCAACTTCTCTAAAATCCAGTAAACTCACCTTTCTCCCTTTTACAATTTCTAGCGAAAATTTTTCTGATTCGAGCGATTTTTTTAAAATTTCAATTATTGGTAAGCTATTTAATGAGTTAGAAACTTGAATTTTAAATTTTTGTCATAAATTGAAATTAGAGCTATTATTCATTTAAACAATTTATGCTCAATTTTGTGGGAAGAAATTTGGGTATTTTTCTCTCCTGTAAATAATAAATTTGAATGTGCTATAGTGTTTTTGAATATGCTACATTACCTTTAATTTCAATAGTAACTGTTTGCTATAGTACCTTTATTTTAACAATAACTGTTGCTACAGTAAATTCGGTATGAATAGTACTCTACTACAGTATTCTGTGTGAACAGTATTCTACTACAGTAACTCTGCAAAAATAGTATTTTTGCTACAGTATTAGATCAAAACCTTATTTGTTTACTTAAGTGAAAATGTGTAAATTTATGGTAGTTGAAAATGTGAATTAAAATAAATTAGCTATGAGAATTCATTGTTGAAAATTGAGAAAAATGACCTTATTTAGTTAAACTTAGTAAAATACATTAAAGTAAGGAAGTTAGTCACATTTTTCACGAAAATTGCATTTAATACAATTATATTGATTATTTAAATAGTAGAATTTATAAGTTATACATGTATGATATTAGATTATGATAATTCAAGAGAAAGACCGAGCAGAAGCGAGGATTATTAGTGAGAGTGATTACCCTCTCCTTACGGTGAGTAAATTTATACGTATATAAATAGTAAATATATACGTGTAATATTTATATGTATGCTTCTGTGTTAAAAACAAGCCGATTTTCGATTTATAATGAAATTTGAACTAAATCTATTTATAAATGCTTTGCATGATATTGGGATATTTTACTTAATTGGTCTGCTGATTGAAAATGATTGGATATACATGCTGAAATGGCCAGGGAGGCCAAATTTAATTTATATATTTTCATGATTATTATTTGAGAATGATATGGCTAGGGAAGCCAGGTTTGATTTAAATGCATTGAAATTCTTGATTTTAAATGATTTATTTTTAAGCATGTATATTGGTGATAAGGCCAGTAAGGCCAAATATTGATTTATGGTCAGTGGGCTAGTCATTAGCCTTTGGGCATGTGTATTTACTGTATATATAGGGATTAGCTCATGGACGGACCTATGAGAAGCCGTATAGGTGAGTGAAGTTATAGTGGGGCTGTATAAGGAGGGATAAGCCACGGTAAGTGAACGGAACAGTGAGCATGAACATGCTCTATTTTTCATGTGCAGCGAAAGTGCAACACACGAAATGAAGTTTCAGGCGCACAATCGTCGCAGGGGAGCTTTGATTATCGTTACAAACTTGCGGAACAAACTCCCTAATGATCTATATGTGCATGCATGTGTATTTCAGTTTATAAACATGCTATGTTTCGTAAACAAAAACAAAGAAACTAACCTTTAGTCTTGCAGTCTGAAACAGCAACTATCTTGCTCCATCAGGTGGTCCACACGTCAGTGAGATGAAGCCGGTTCCGGCTAGTTTGGGATTGGCATGCGCTAGTTTGAGCTTCAACAAGCTCACCACCCTTTCTCTCTCTACAATTTCTGTTTCTCTCTCTTCTGTTCAAACTTTGGTTCACAACCAAAGCTTGCTTCCCACTTTTGTCTTTGTTATGGTTCACAACCAATCTTTGATAATCTTACTTCCTTAAGCAGATTGTAGTGAAGGAGAAGAAGAAACTTTCTGTTTTTGAAGAAAACAGAGAAGAAGAAATCATCCTACGTATACTGTGTGTATTTATATATATATATATATATATATATATAAAATGCAAGCTTAACAATTAAGCTATCTTTTTGATCAAATCAATCCACCAACTCCAAAATATCAATTGAGATTAATGCAAAAAGGATGAGTTATAGTGTTTAAGTCGGCAGAATGCATATCTTTGATCATATGCATGCATTCCTTCAATAAATATACATACATACATTAATGCATTAATACATTATTAATACATTCATACATTATAACATTATAAATATAATATATATATATTAATCAAATTAACATATATATATATCAAAAAGAGAAAGAAAGAGATACATATATATATATATACATGTATACTAATAAATATCTTACATATATATATATATATACATATATATCAATAATATATATTAGATATTTATTATTATACTAATATAATTAATAATTATATTTTATGATTACTATAATCATATTAAAATATAATAATAATATATTAATATTATTACATCCACAAATCATATTTACGGTATCCCAAAATTAAACCGAAATATTTTTCACGCATACGCGTGCTAGCCCGTTAGAGCCGAAAAATATATTATTTACAATAAAGAATCAAATTGTTACCCGATCAATATCTGTGCAATATCATTAACTAGTTAACGATTATTGCATAGTAACAATAGCCATCATCATCAAGCAATCGACTATGTGTGTGACCCTCTGGGTTCACTGTAAACTGGACATGGGTGGACATGAACTCCTTCGCATCTCTTCGGTACAACTCTTTGCAACCAAAGTTCCCAATGATCATGTGCAATCTCTAGCAAGATGCCACAACCTCTAGACACTAATGAAGTTGTACGTACATGTAATAAAGTCCCTCTACTGTCGACTTCCGATCGAGTGCGGATTATGGAATTGTCAAACCCCTAACTCAATCATAAGAACAAGGTCTCGAATCATATACATGAATCATGTATCCGAAAACACCTTTCTGGAAACACGTAGTCTGGCCAGAGATTTTATTTTCTATGTATGACATCCCTGCCTAAGATCTCAAGCTTTAATTTCTAAGCCAACAAATTCCGTCTTGGTTATCACCTGTCCTCTTACACCTAAACACATTGCCAATAAGCTTCTTTCATTAGGCGTGGGTAGCCCGGTGCAATATACATAAGTGAACGATGATGTGCCTCAATGTAGAGGGTAGCAGTGATACCTCAGGTCAAAGAACCAGTGGTACACTAGTACGGCTTTGTAATGAATCATTGACAGTGAATAATCACCTATGTGATTCATCACATTTGGTCACGTTCAGTAACACGCACTCCAATGTATCACTCATGTTTATGCTTTTATGACATGAGACTCGTCACCCAACTATTAATATCAAATACTAATCCTTGGCAACATAAAACATGTCAGTCATGTAATATCATACTCCCATATGACAATACCTCAACTGGAAATTAATTCGGATGTATTTATATCAGATTCTGTACTCATATCTGCAACGCCTTGCAGATAGAGTCCTGACGTCATAATACATCACTAGATCTCATTCTACATTTTATGTATATAATACTTATATATATATATATATATATGCAACTATTTATACAAAATGATATAGATGTCATTTTATTAATCATAAACTAATTTACAATAATTTACAAAGTTATATATACATAAGGATGATATCCTTAAACCGTATGACACGATTGGTTCTAAGGCATATCTCTAACAGTAAGCTCACTGTGTGTTGGTACATGAATGCGTGGTTATATAGAGACTTTATAGAAAGTCCTGACGGCTTGATAGGGATCTCAAGGATTTGACGGATATAACAAGGAGAGTCATTTTATTACCAAGTGACTATTCGAAGCCAACATCAGTGAAACAGACATTATTTCCTAATTGCATGTTTGTAACATATAAATGGTTTATAAAGAATGATAAATAGTTTTCAGTTTTATAAACATTCATTACATATGATTTTATGCATGAAAAGGTTCACCGATGGTTTTCGACGTTACCTCGGCCAAAGTAACAATTGGAAAAGTATGGCCAGCCTGGTTTGAATATTTAAAATTAAGTGCAAACCAATCATTTGTTTACAATCATTTATTGTACACGAACATGTATATATATATATATATATATTTTGAACATGATAATAATGTAAAATCTCAATATCTGAGATCTTGGAAATATGTGTGCATGTATGTATATAAATGTATGTATGTATTTACTCACTGAGTATAGTTGTATACTCATCCCTCACAATTATAGCTTTCAGGTTAAGAATATTAGTACTCGCAGAGCTTATGAAAGCGGCAGAGAGCCTACAACACTCCGGGTAGGTTATTTACTTAACTCACATGTATAAATGTTCCACTGGATAAATGTAAATGAATTCTTGTAATACTTTTGTAAATTAAAGGATGATGTAAATGTTTATATTTTGTTCAACCCAACTGAAAAATGATTTGTATAAAGTTATTTTAAATAATTGATGCTTGTTGTGAATGAATTAATCATGAAGATCAATTCTTTGATAATGTTCCCATGGACGAGAGTTATGATTATAAACTGTTTCACAGATAGTATGAACTATAGGTAAGCCTTACAGGCTCTTTTGACATATTCCAGGTATACAGGATATATCAAGAGGGACTATTGCAATTGTTACGGGTGGACCCCAAACTTGGGGCGTGACATCCTCGAAATTAGCCTAATCTCAAAATATTTTTAAAAATAAAACGTAAGTATAAAACTTAGTGAATAGATGGACAATAGTAATATGAAAATATTTAAAAGAGGAGTAAGAGCATTACATTTAAAATATAACATTTCAAAACAGAAATTTAAACTATCCACTTAGGTCAATCAAGTAAAAGTATCATGTTTAAATCAAATATAACTTTTAACATAAATTTTCAAGTCATGCTCTCATAATAAATGCCTGAAGTAGAAAACAATTTTGTATTTTAAATCTATGGATGGTTAAATAAAAAAAACTAGGCTTGTCAGGAAACTGTCCCTTGAGACATCCATCAATGTACCTCTGGATAACATCTTGAGACCTGCTAATGAGTTATTATGTACCAGTATAAACAATGAATTTATTAAGCCTACTCGTTAATGTTAGCCCAGATAAGAGGTGCGGTATAAGACACCCACTTCTCTAGTAATAGTATAACTACTCTGGTCTACCACACCAGCTCGACCACTACAGCCCAGTGGACTCTTTGCCCACCAATCAGAAATCGAACCTCTTTGGGAAACTTACCCATCATGTCCAGAAGTTTGTATCCTCTCCCTTACACCTCTTCCTAGTAAGGGCGAAGCATTTATACAAATGCGCTATACTGAACATTTTACACCAATATTTACATCATAAAATCTATGTGACATCTTTCATCGTATATGTCACAAATCAATTCATCTTAAATCATTTCATCCACAAAACAGTCCACAAATATCCAACCACATTTTTCAAAATTTTACTCTTACTCTAGCATATTAATTTCATAAATATAATGCATTTGAACTTTTTAATTTCATAAAACAATTTAACAATTCAAACAGTCCGTAACTCATTCATGTTTCAAATAATTTGTTCAAACAATATTTTTGGAAAATAAAATAAAATAATCACTTAAATTAATTATTAAATCATTTATAATTCAAACGATTTGCGTAAACAATTAAACATTTAAATCATTTCATTTAAAAATTTAAAAACACATCCATTTACTCACCCGTTATGCTTTAAGATATCTGATTCAAGACATTAGCGTCGGATGCTCGGGTTGTCTATCTACAATAAACGATTCCTTGTTAGAATTTAATACAATATATCTATCTAATAAATAACTAAATATATGTATTATGTTTGAACTTGCCAACTAATAACACATTAATATGATTAGAATATATATTGAATAAAATCAAATTTTATTTTAGGGGTCTTTTCATTGAATATGGCACATCCTACGCTTGCAACAAATGTGCGCTACTCAAAATTGGCAATGTATCTCGACCTAAAGTTTTTGCGACACACTCTATTAGGAGTTTAGTTTCTACCATATTTTACGGATTTAAATTCTAAATTCGATTACTCAAGTTATGACAAGTTTTCTACATGTGACATAAGAAAACAGGGTATGACCTTTGACAGGGCAGCCATATTCCAAATTTTTTTGCAATCTTGTTTCTTCATGAAACAAGTCGATTTTCGGATATGTTATGCTCCTATATATCTAGTTTTCATAAAAAGTTTATGGATCGTAAATCCGAGGTTTGAAACTTGCTTAATTTTTATTTTTTTGAGCCTTGTTCAGTGTTTCTAGCAACTGATAAATTTTGTCTACAACCAATTTCGACCCTATGTTTTTAACATGACTAGCCACTAAACTCGTGACTTATAATACTCAATTTCTCCATTTTCTGATTCCGAAACACACATATTTGAGCGTATGATCACAACCTACTTTTCGAATGGTTACGCTTTAATTTTCGCAAAACCCACCATGAATATAACCGATCCTTTCATACCTAAAACTTACATACACATAATGAAGATTAAAACATAGCAATTGGACTTGGGCTTTTGTTTATGAATTTAAATAATTTAGGCCTAACATTTATATGAATTGGATTTTAGGGTTGCATAACAATATTGGCCTTCACTTAGTAACATTTTGGGCTTGACTTAGTAATATTATTAGGTATTAATATAAATATGTTAGTATAGCCCCACATCTTTCACTATTTATACTTTTTCTCCTAAATTATAGAAATTTCGCTTATTAACCCTTTGAGTTTTAAAATCTTTTCAATCTAGTCCTTATGTTATTTATAATTATCATAAAAATAAAAGAGAAATAACTCGTGACTTATGTTATTCACCTATATATGTGTGTGTGTGTGTGTGTGTGTGTGTACACGTGGCATTTTATGCCTAAGTTTCTATTTAACTATACGTGCATAACTTAAACAAGTTTCCTCGAAACCTAACACGTCAAAATTCGTCACTAATGCTGAAATCGAATAAACTTAAGTTACATTAAATATTACGGGTTCTATAACATGCAAATGAAATTTCTAAACTATTACGTGTTGATCTAATTTATTGTTTATTGAACCAAATTTAAATATATTTTACATGAGAAATTTTATCTACATAGATTCAGCAATAGAATTTCAACATGTACCGTGTTTCATCGGGATGTATTAAAAGCAATTATATGAAATTAATTTTTTTTATAGAATTTATTAATGAAATTCAAATGTTATTATTTTTATTATTGAAGTAAATTATTGAAAGTGAAATTATGGTGGTCGAGATTAGTTAAGCATCAGTGACTTTGGGCATGATTATTGTACCGCGGCAAAAGTCCACAAATATGAAATATGATCGACAGTCTCAGGGAATAATGCCTTAAAAGTATGTTGACAAATTATGGGCGGCGGTCCTTGGGAATAATGCCCCGAAAACATGGATGAATTAAATTATATATAGTTACTTATAAGAAAATGCTAAATAGTTTTGTATTATCCCTCACAAAATTTGATTTAAAATTTCTCTCAATTATTATGTTATGTTTGACTTTAAATTCAAAATTTTTTTATAGAATTTTATTTCATTAAAAATTGTTATTGCATATAAATTTCTACTAGGCTTTAACTCAAACATACTTTTTAGGTTCTAGGTGAAGTTTGAGGCAGGGTAATTAAGAAGACGTGTGATTTTCTAGTTAGAAGGTTTTGGTTGTCCTTTGTATTTTTGTAGATATTAGTGTTGGGTAGGGCAGGGCGCATGCGCAAGAATGGTTCTCGGGCACGTGATCTCCAAGCATGCGATCTTTGAGGAAACTGCGACAGTCACACAGACCGCGTGGAAAAGTTCCCAAAGGATCATGGACATATACATATGCATATTTTAAAATTTAAACAATTTTAAATAAAATATCAACGTAAATAAAGCACACATACTTTAATGTCAGTATTTGGAACAAGTTACTCTGTTTTCAGTTAGCTTTAAGGAGTGTCCATATACCAAGGTGATTACGATGGGTTTCGGTTACCTGGATTTATGTTAGGAGACCTTGAATAAATGTATCAACTTCACCAAGTTAATACAAAACTTTTTACTTTAGAAAATTTCTACTTGCTCATATGGAAGAGAAGAAACCTATGAAACTATTGTCACACCCCAAACATGGGGTCCACCTTTACAATTGCCACAGACCCTCACGATATACCCTTTATTCCCAAAATGTATCAAAAGAGTTTTTAAGTCTTTCTTGTTAACCAATAACCATGAAAACAATTTATAAATAATAGTTCCCATCCATGGAATCATCATTAAAGAATTGATTACCATGATCAATTTAACCTCATCACATATCAAATAATTATAAAATTAATATAATGGAAATCAGTCTCAGTTGGGTTGAACTTACATATATATTTTTATAAAATATTCGGTTTACAAATACATTATAAAAATTCAAATAACACTATCTAGTTGTACATAACACATATGCGAGTTAAGAAGATAACCTACCCAAGACGTCGTAGGCTCTCAATTGCTACCACTATTCTAACGAGAACTAACGTTATTAACCTGAAAGTTATAATTGTGAGGAGTGAGTATACAACTATACTCAGTGAATAAATAAAGTAAATATATATATATATATATATATACACAAATGTACACATTTCAAAATCATGATATTGAGATAATTCTTCAACTTATACACAATATATATATATATATATATATATCTATATCTATATCTATATCTATATATATTAAACAAGTTAAGTATTTGTATACAATTTAACATAATAAAACTGAGCTGGCCATACTTTCTCAACCGCTACCTTGACCGAGGTAACGTTGAAACTATCAGTGAGTTTTTCATGTATAAAACCATATGCAACGCATTCATAGAAAATAGCAAATTATTTCTTGTACTTTACAAAATCACTTTATTAAGGTAAAACCATATGCAACACAGCCCATCTCATTGTTATTGGCCCTAAGTAGTTACTTGGTAATAGAGTGACTATCTTTGTCTTATCTGTCAAATCCATGAGATCCTTATCAAGCTGCTAGGACTTTCTACAAGGTTTCTATAATCGCATATACGTGCACGGTGCATGGTACACGGTGGGCTTGCCATGACCTTTCTCCCTTAAATTAGCTCTACTCACCTATGAGGTCTCTTAATAGACCCATCCATAGGCTACCTCCTTATATATACAATAAATAAACTAGCCCACTGATCATTCCAAGGTTGACCACATCACCAATATACATACATTAAAATAACTCATTTTCAAAGCAATGATGTAATCATGTAAATCAAATCAGACCTCCTCAGCCATTTCAACATATATAATCAATAAACAGTTAACAACATACCACACAAATGTTATATCTCAATATCCAAGTAAATCATTTGTAACACATGCATTTCGAACATTCTTTAACATGAAAACTGTTTGTTTAACACACACACACACACACACATATATATATACACACACATACACACACAAAAAAAAAAATAAGTATATATATTCATGTATGTATAAATTTACTTATTAAAAGGGGAGGATAACCACTCCTACTATTAATCCTTGCGCACATTAGGCCTTTCTCCTAGGTTCTCGATGCCTAATACCATATATGCATAATGTAATAAATTTCACGATTTCAAATAAATTAAGATATATGTTCTAAATGCAATGCTTGTAGAAAATATGGCTAAATTCTCTTAGTTGACACAACACATTTCTCGAGACTTAACTATTGAGTGTCATTTATTCGATTTTCAACAATGAAATCCCATGGCAGTGAGTTTTCCTATTTTGCATTTTCGTCTAAAATGGAATATACACATTTCTACCAATATCCAACACATATATGATCATCTTATGCTTCTATTTAACCCAATTAATATAAATCTACATTTCTTACATGAAATAAAAGTAAATCTCGGTGAACAGTAAACCCTAAGTTTCTAACTTGTTCAAATTCTCAAAATTACTCTTATAACAGGTTAATAAACCTACCTGAAATCTGTAAAAGTCCTTAGAAGCCTCAAATCGTTATTTAAACAGAAAAGCCCCAACTTATCTTTGAACCTTAGTTCCTTCATTATTGTTTCTAGTCCGAAATCGGTACCAATTTGTAAATGAGAGGTTGGTTAATCACTTGGCAACATACATTTGCAAGAATAAGCCAAGGTTTTAAAGAAATCTATGAAGAAATCAAAGAGATAGAGAAAGAAGTGTGTTTTAGAGAGAGAGAGAGAGAGAAGGAAATGAACAAATGAAGAAACACTAAGGATTGAATCCCCCCTTATGGGTATTTATACAAGTAGATGAAAAGGCCAAATTGCCTGTCGAATTTTACCCTGATTCACGTCAAGTATCGATACTTTTGGACTGGGTATCATTACTTTTAAGATGGGTATCGAGACATTTGATATAAGTGTAAATCCGTTTCTTAAAAATTCGATTATAAAAATTCTTTTGACCCTAAGTATGAATACATTTACCTTTATATATCGATCCCTTTGAAATGTATCGATACTTTCCATGAAAGTATCGATTTGGTTTGTCTCGTAATTATTTTTCAACTCTCTGACTTGCCATGTATGATACTTTGAAATCCTACTTATGCTAAATTCTAAATCATAAAATCAAATTCATTATATTAATATTATTAAACTTAATTTAAATTCACCTAAGCCTCGATAATGTGTCAACTAACCATTAATTATGCATGTGTAAACATGAATGTCATAAATTGGCTATTTTACTCTTATGTTTGAAAGACAGGTTTACTATTTCATCCCTTTTCTCTTCTTCTTCTTTCTCTCTTTTCTTTTCTTTCTTCCTTATGGATTTTGTTCAAAACAAAATATTCTCACCATTCAAAAATGGCGTTTAAAGCAAAAAGAAAAAGAAGACTATTGTGTTTTCAATTCCCAATTGAAATCAATACTATGTGAAATCAAATTCCACATTTTCTTTCTTTTCATCCATTCAATTTTGTTCAAAATAATAGAATGTTTACAAGTGTCAAAGACTCATCCATGAATTCCAAAATCCATTAATTCTTTTAATGAATGAAAATATCTTATCATATATTTATATTAATCACATTAATATATATATATATATATGCTAAAGGTGAAAGAGAGTGAGAGAGAGAGAGACATATATTTTAATATTATACAATAAATATAAAATAAAATGATTATAATTTAATATTATATCAATATATAAATATATATATATATATATATTAAAAAACAATCGTTACTCTTACAATGTTTGACTTTCAAACATTAATTGTAAAATATATTTTTATTTTTATTTTTCTTTAATCATAATTAAAGAATTAATCTTAGCCATTGATTCAAAATGAATGGATAAGATCTAATCAAGAATTTGACACTTGGCAACATCACTTGGTGCTATTTGTTAACTAAGGATCCATTTGATCAAATAACAATTATTTAATCATTAATAAATAAACCATTTATTTATTAATGTCCTTAAAACAAAATATTTTTTCAAGTCTTTATATTTCCGTAAATCATACTAACGATATCTGAATTATTACCAAAATATTTCCCACGTTTACGTGTTATTGGTATGAAATCAACACTTTAATAAGTAATAGATGTCAACAAGTTTTACCTTACAAGTGCACAAATCACCGTAGTATAGTATAATAATTAAGGATCAATCCCACAAAAATTGTATTAAATGCAATCCTAAAAAAATAATAGAATAAAAACTAACACAAATTTCCTTTAAATTGAATGAACTATTCTACAAGATTTAGTCACAAATAGTTTAATATCATTGCACAAGTTCTCTTCGAATTATTTGCATATATTTTTCTTATTATGATCACAATAAGAGCAAATCTTGACAATTCTATAAATATGTTCTCGTACTCTTCAACTGTTACTGACCTGTAGACCAGAGTCAAGAATTCACTCATGTTGGTGTCTTGATAAACATATGAGAAATATTTATCATTGAATTCTTTACGAGAATCATCCTAAGTGATTATTTTATAGTCTTTCTAGGGTAATACAAATGTCCACTAGTGGTATGCTCTACCTCGAAGCAAAAACAACTTGAAGCAAAAACAATGTAAAATTCATCTTCTGTTCATCTATATACCCCATTACTTGAAATATCATTTCCCGCGTAGTTAAACATGAGTTTGTATCGATACGATCACTAATACCCTTAAAATTTTTCACACTCAAGTTACGAACATGTCCAAAACTACTCTTTAATCTTGTGTTAGAATTTACTTGGGGTTCATACATAAGTATATGTGGTAAGAAATTAGCTTCTCCTCCTACTATACATTCCCTCACTTCCTCGTCATTTAGAGGTAAATTTAGATCTATAACAAGTCTCGTGTTAGGCTGACCACTTCTATGCATGCTGATGTCAATATTAATAAATTAATTCATTATGCATGCAACATGTATATGCCACAAAATAATCTATAGAATCAAAACCAAACTTTGATACCAAACTAACAAGACCCACTCCGATCCCTTCGTGGAGCACAAGGTGAATCCTGCTAAATACCCCTACTTCCTTATTTTTATATAAATTTTCTTTTTCGTAATTGTTATGTAATAAAATTTCATTAAACAAATATAAATGGCCTCAGGTCTCCATTATTATCACATATCGAGGCTTTGTATCTCACCAAAACATGTATACATCATCTACATTTTATATATACATACATATGTATCTATTTAATATATATATATATATATATATATAAACATGACATTCTCAAAAAAGTTGACTTATGCAGTACGCACATGGTGGTTCTAACTTCATGTGCCAAAATTGTACAGTGCTCGAATCCTATGCAACTTGGAAAAATATCATTTCCTATTAAATTATCCATGCATGTGAACAAATGAAATAGCATAAAATTAAATTATAATATACTCTAATGTACTAAAAATATATAATAGTTTAAAATTATTCACTCTCTATTCGTTGATTAATCATGGAAAATTTTAAGGTCTTTAGAATTTTTTTACTGTTACACTAGCTCTTAAACACGTAAATTAAGCATATTGATTTATTAAGCCCGCGAAAAAAGGGATTTAAGTAGGTAAAGCCTGGTGAGATTATATGATTTGAGAATGGAACTCATCATATATCTCTTATAAAGTTTGAGATTTATCATTTAGACAGAATCTTTTGATTAATTGGCACTTACCACCTCTTCGTTATCTCACTATTACTCTCATTTAACAAAAATATCTATAATTACAAATTTACTCCTAACATATCAAATACTTATGACATGGACAAGGGACAAAAATGTTGGCATCTACTCATGTTTTTACATTTTTAAGGTACAATAGTTATCACATATCATCCTTAAAACAAAAAACAAAAAATATTGTTTTATCAATTACCTCACCTTTTATTTAGTATGCATAAAGAAGTAAAATATGAAGCATGGAAAAATTTTAAAAATAAACAAAATATTATTCATTAAAAATATAAGTAAATACCTTTATTGTTTTATCAAAATACTATAATTTTGGTTACTATATCATGAATTACAAGAATTAAGTAATATATTTGTTGACGCAGCAAAAATCCTTCTTTGGACTCTGTACACCAGCAACAATTTTCTTCCTATTTTCTTGTCTGCTAGCTTCTACCTGTGCTCACAATCAAAGGCTATGGGTGTAAAAAAAACAGGTTGTCCGGCGAAAATTCTCTGATGCATAAGTCAGGGTTTTACTTTTTAATATGAGAGAGAAAGAGAGCTAAAGAGAATATAAGCTTCTTCTAACAAAGTTTCATCATCTTGTATACCTAGTAGCCATTAACCTCCTTTTATAGGTGTGACTCTCTCAAGCTTGGTAGAATTCTAACAAATTTAGAAATAATAATCCTAGTAGTATTTTAATTTCAAGAATCATGAGAATTCTATTTTGTAAACATTGGCTTTTCGGATTTTATAAGATCTTGAACCCTTCTTGCAGAATACTTTTATCAGGCTAAGAATCCTTATTATGGAATAATCCGGAAAGAGTTTAGGAAGGAAACGAATCCTTCATAGATATATAATCGTAGTGAGGTCTGAGTTTGAGACTTTTTTATTCATCTGAGATGAGCTCAAGTAAGTCCTTATTTGAGACTCCTTTATTCATCTGAGATGAGTTTAAGTATTGCATATCTAAGACCTTTATAAGCTGTGGCTGAGCTTTTATAAGTTGTGGCCGAGACCTTTATAAGCTATGGCCGAGACCTTTGTAAGCTATGACTGAGACTATTGTAAGTTGTGGCCAAGATCCTTGTAAATTGTGGCTAAGACCCTTGTAAACTGTGGCCAAGATCTTAACGAGATGTGGTCAAGACTTTAACAAGATGTGGCCGAAACCTTTATAGTGCATCCTTGGGATAAGACTTGATAAGAGCTTCTTGGTGATTTTGAGAGGTCTCGACTCCTATCTCTCCTAAAGTCCTCACCATACCCTTTATTATTATGTCGACCCGAGATCTCTTTCTTCTTTTGCCAGACAAGACTCAGGCTCCTTATCACTTGAAATAACTCTTTTTAGGTAATAGTTGGTCTCGGAACACAATCCGTCTCTTCCTGTAGGGCCATTTCAGGCTTTTATTCTTCTAGGCTTTATGCATATTGGACTATACCTAACATCAAGCTCCGTAGTTTTAGTCAAACAGTGGCTGTTTAGCAAAAACTAAAAGTTGTGATTTGAAAAGACATGCCCATACGTAAACTTTTAATGCTAACTTAAAATTTGCAAACCTTCACCCATGCGGCAACTTTTAATTGTCTTATCGGATAACATCGTTTCGAATCCCAAAGAAGCCAATACAAAATCCTCTTGATGTGTTAAGGCAATTGGTAAAGGGTAAAAGGACTGCGAGTGCCTCTTAGGCCTTTGAGGTTGAGACTAAGCCTTTGGCCCTTAGGAACATGGTTGAGACATTTACTTCCTAAGATGTTGCTGTTATCGACATCTAATAAAGGAGCTGAGGCCCGAGGTGACATACCACCTCTTCTTACCCCAAGACGGATAAGGGGAAATACAAGAGGAAGGTTATTGCGGTGGATGAGGATGATGGGCCAAAGCAAAAAGAAAAGGATGCCAACTCGAAAAAAATGGTAGTAACATCATCACATCTCATCTTCTTTCAGATAATCTTCCTGAAAACAAAATGAAGTTCTGCACCTACTTTTTTCTCTATATCAACCATTAGGTAGAGGAGATCCCACTCGCGTATTCTAGCAGCTGTTACGCCTTGTGGGATTTTGAACTACCTTATAAGGTGGCCGAGGTGAGTAAGTTAATCCTCATTCTATTTTTCAGGGAATAAAATATTATTGGTCTTTGCTAACATCTTGTTATTTGTATAATTTGCTCAGATGCAATATGTCATTGTAGTCTGCTGAGATGCTATTAATGTTGTCTTCACAAGTCCAGCGGCTTTAGAGACTGTTTGGTTACGGTAAAAGGTTGAGAAAGCAGAGATGAACTTAGCAATGGAACAGACTCAGCTCGAGGCTGAGAAAGAGAAGTGGGCTCGAGAGATAGAGGTGCTTAAAGTCAAAGTGGCTATTATTGAATCTTCCCAGGCAACGTACAGCAGGAGAATGAGCACCTTTGAATATGATCTAAATGAGTCCTAGGCGAAGTGTCAGAGGCTTCGCCAAGGCTAAGAAGAAGAGGTTTGTGTTCTTATGAGATGTTCTAAGGTCGGTATCCAGACTTGAATCTGACTTAGTTATATGAGACTTTGTGACATACGCGTCCACCCTTAGTGAAAACTCCTCGGATAGCATCTACTCTAAAAGAGCCCCCTCATAACTTCGAGATTCCTTATGTTCCTCCTGCTAATCAAATTGACGCTCCAACTAATCCACCAATCTCCTCGACTAACTTGAGAAAATTGAATCGTATGACCCTTTTTTTGCTTTACCTCCCTTACATTCTTCACACTCTATACTTTACATATTTTATAGAACCTAACTTTTGTTAGAGAATGCTCTAAAAGACCTGAACTAAACTAGGAGCCTGGAATTTGTGTCACTAAAATCAATCTTATAGTCTTCTTTTCTTAAAGATTGTATTTTTAAACAGGAACCATATTAACCACTAATATATCTTAACTTCCATGCTTTAATGAATTTTGAATATTATTATCCTGACTAGAATTTTTCTGTTGTAATTATCTGGAAACTATTTTTCTAAGGTTGTGCTTAGGGCTTGTTGGGGCTGTGGACCATATTATTCTAGAGGTATATGATAAGCTAATGTTTGGAAACCTTGTCATCCATTTGTAGGCTTCGAGAGGAAATTACTTCAAGATGTTTGAAAGTAGTCATCCGAGAATCTCTTTTCTTTTTATGCTCTCTAAGACCATACTCAGGCTTGTTCGAGCTGAGGATACTATTACCTCTGAAAAAGTAGAAAGCTAAATACTTGGGAACCGTGTTACCCATGTCTAGGCTTCGGGAGAAGATTACCACGATATCTATACTAAGACCATCCGAGAACCTTTTTTGCTCATGCTCTACGAAACTGTGCTTAGGGCATATTTGAGCTGAGAATATTATTACTTTGGGATAAATGATAAGCTGACATCTGGGAATCGTGTCACCCATACTTGGGCTTCGGGAGGCGATCACCCCGAGATGTTAGAAAGTAGTCCTTCGAAAACCTCTTTTGCTTCTATGCTCTCAGAGACTGTACTCAGCTCAACCTCTTTGGTTGAGCTGAGGATACTATTATCTCGAGATAAATAATAAGCTAACATCTGGGAACTGTATCACCCATACTTGTGAGAATCGTGAGGGGATTACCCTGAGACATTTAAAAGTAGTCCTTCGAGAACCTTTTTTGCTTTTTTGCTCTCTAAGACAAAACTTAGGGCTTGTTTGAGCTGAGGATACTATTACCTCGGCATAAATAATAAGCTGACATCTGGGACCTATGTCACCCATGTCTAGGCTTCGGGAGGAGATTACTCCGAGACCTTTGATGAGACCATATGATAACCATTTTTTGCTCATATTCTCTGAGACCGTGCTCAAGGCTTGTTTGGACCGAGAATACTATTACCTCAGAAAAGTAGAAGGCTGAACGCTTGGGAACCGTGTCACTCATGTTTAGGCTTTAGGAGGAGATTCCCTGAGACATTCGATAAGATCATCCGAGAACCTCTTTTACTCAAGCTCTCCAAGACCGTGCTCATGGCTTGTTTGAGTTGAGGATAATATTATCTCGAGGAAAATATAAAACTGAACGCCTGGGAACCGTGTCACTCGTGTGTGGATTTTAGAAGGAGATTACCCCGAGACATTTCAAAGTAGTCATCCAAGAACTACTTTCACTCTTATGCTATCTGAGATCGTACTTAAGACTTGTTTGAGTTGAGGATAACATTACTTCAGGAAAAAAATCAAAACCTAACATCTAAGAACCGTGTCACCCATATTTGGGCTTCTGAAGAAGATTACCCGAGACGTTCGAAAGTAGTCCTTCAAGAACAACTTTTGCTCTTATGCTCTTTGAGACCATATTCAGGGTTTGCTTGAGCTGAGGAGACTATTACCTCGGGATAAATGATAAGCAGAACGCTTAGGAGCCATGTCACTTGTGTGTGGGCTTCGAGAGGAGATTAACCTAAAACGTTTGAAAGTACTCATCCGAGAACCACTCTCACTCTTATGCTCTTTAAGATCGTACTCGGGGCTTATTTGAGCTGAGGATAATATTACCTCAGGAAAAAGCAAAAGCTAACGTCTGGGTACCATGTCACCTATATTTGTACTTCGGGAGGAGATTGTCCCTAGATATTTGAAAGTAGTCATCCGACAACCTTTTTTGCTTTTATACTCTCCGAGACCGTGCTCAAGGCTTGTTTGAGCTGAGGATAACATTACCTCGGGAAAAGTAGAAAGCTGATCGCTTGGGAACTGTGTCACCTATGTTTGGGCTTCGAGAGAAGATTACCCCGAGATGTTTAAAAGTAGTCATTCAATAACCTCTGTTGCTCTTATGCTCTCTAAGACCATACTCAGGGCTTGTTTGAGATAAGAATAATATTACCTAAGAAAAAAAATCAAAAGTTAAAGTCTGGGAATTGTGTTACCCATGTCTGGGCTTCAGGAGGAGATTATCCTGAGACATTTTAAAGTAGTCATCAGAGAACCTCTGTTGCTTTTATACTCTCTAAGACCATACTCAGGGCTTGTTTGAGCTGAGGATACTATTACATCGGCATAAATGATAAGCTAACATCTAGGAACCGTGTCACCCATGTCTAGGCTTCTAAAGGAGATTAGCATGACACCTTTGATGAGACCATCCGAGAACCTTTTTTCTTCATGCTCTGCGAGACTGTGCTTAGGGCTTATGTGAGCTGAGGATACTGTTACCTTGGGATAAATGATAAGATGACGTCTAGGAACCGTGTCGCCCATACTTTGGCTTCAGGAGGGGATTACTTTGAGACGTTAGAAAGTAGTCCTCCAAGAACCTCTTTTCCTCTTTTGCTCTCTAAGACCATACTCAAGGCTTGTTTGAGCTGAGGATAATATTACCTCAGGAAAAAATCAAAAGTTAACATTTGGAAACTATGTCACTTGTGTATGGGTTTTAGAAGGAGATTACCTAAAGAAGTTTGAAAGTAGTCCTCCGAGAACAACTTTTGCTCTTATGCTCTTTGAGACCGTACTCAAGGGTTGTTTGAGCTGAGCAGACTATTATCTCAGGATAAATGATAAGCAGAATGCTTGGGAATCGTGTTACCCATATCTAGGCTTCGGGAGGAGATTACTTCGAAACGTTTGAAAGTATTCATTCGAGAACCACTTTCGCTCTTATACTCTCTGAGATCGTACTTAGAGCTTGTTTGAGTTGAGGATAATATTACCTTAGGAAAATATCAAAAGCTAATGTTTGGGTACTGTGTCACTCATATTTGGACTTCAAGTGGAGATTACCCCGAGACGTTCGAAAGTAGTCATCCGATAACTTCTTTTACTCTTATACTTTTCGAGACCGTGCTCAAGGCTTGTTTGAGCTAAGGATAATATTACCTTGAGAAAAATAGAAAGTTGAATGCCTGGGAACAGTGTCACTCATGTTTGGGTTTCAAGAGGAGATTACCCTGAGATGTTTGAAAGTAGTCCTCTGAGAACCTCTTTTGTTCTTATGCTCTTTAAGACCGTACACAAGGCTTGTTTGAGATGAGGATAATATTACCTTAGTAAAAAATCAAAAGCTAATATTTGGGAACCATATCACTCATGTCTGGATTTCAAGAGGAGATTACCCTGAGACGTTTGAAAGTAGTCCTCCAAGAACCTCTTTTGCTCTTATGCTCTCTAAGGCCATACTTAAGGCTTATTTGAGTTAATGATACTATTACCTTGGAATAAATGATAAGCTGACGTTTGGGAACTATACCACCCATTTGTGGGCTTCAGAAGAAGATTACCCCCAAACGTTTGAAAGTAGTCCTCTGGGAACCTCTTTTCCTCTTATGCTCTTTAAGACCATGTTCAGCGCTTGTTTAAGCTGACTATACTATTACCTTAGGATAAATTGTAAGCTCACGTTTGAGAACCTTGTCACTCAGTTTTGGGCTTCGGGGGGAGATTACCCTAAGACGTATGAAAGTAGTTCTCCTAGAACTTCTTTTGCTCTTCTGCTCTCTGAGATCGTACTCAGAGCTTGTTTGAGTTGAGAATAATATTACCTTAGGAAAAAAAATCAAAAGCTAACATCTAGGTACCATGTCACCCAAATTTAGGTTTCGGGGGGAGATTACCCCGATATATTTGAAAGTATTTATCCAATAACCTCTTTTAGTCTTATGCTCTTCGAGACAGTGCTTAAGGCTTGTTTGAGTTGAAGATAATATTATCTTAAGAAAAGTAGAAAGCTGAACGCTTGAGAACAATGTCACCCATATCTGGACTTCGAGAAGAAATTACCCCGAGATGTTTGAAAGTAGTCATCTGGGAATCTCTTTTGCTCATGCTTTATAAGGTCACACTCATAGCTTGTTTGAGCTGAGGATAATATTACCTTGGGAAAAAAATCGAAAGCTAAAGTCTGGGAACTGTTTCTTGTATTTCTGAGCTTCGGGAGGAGATTACTCTAAGACGTTTAAAAGTAGTCATCCAAGAACCTCTTTTACTCTTAAGCTCTCTGAGACCATACTCAGGGCTTGTTTGAGCTGATGATACTATTACCTTGGCATAAATGATAAGCTTACATCTGAGAACCGTGTCACCTATGTTTGGGCTTCGGGAGAAGATTACCCCGAGACCTTTGATGAGACCATCTGAGAACCCTTTTTGCTCATGCTTTCCGCGTGCTTAGGGCTTGTGTGAGCTAAGGATACAATTACCTCGGGGTAAATAATAAGCTGACATCTGGGAACCGTGTCCCATATTTAGGCTTTGGGGGGAGATTACCTCAAGACGTTTGAAAGTAGTCCTCATAGAGCCTCTTTTACTCTAATGCTCTCAGAGACAATGCTCAGAGCTTGTTTGAGTTGAGAATACTATTATCTAGAGGTAAATGATAAGCTAATGTCTGAGAACTGCATTACCTATACTTATAGGATTCGGGAGGGGATTACCCCGAGACGTTTGAAAGTAGTCATCCGATAACCTCTTTTGCTCTTATGATCTTCGAGACCATGCTTAAGACTTGTTTGCACTGAGGATAATATTAGCTGGAGGAAAATAGAAAGCTGAATGCTTGGGAACCGTGTAACCCATGTGTGGGTTTTGGGAGCAGATTACCCCGAGAAGTTTGATAGTACTCATTTGAGAACATCTTTCACTTTTATGCTCTCTGAGACCGTACTCAAGGCTTGTTTGAGCTGAGGATAATATTACCTTAGGAAAAAATCAAAAGCTAATATCTAGGAACCGTGTTACCTATATTTGGGTTTCAGGAGGAGATTACCCTAAGATGTTTGAAAGTAGTCCTCCGATAATCTCTTTTTCTCTTAAACTCTCTGAAACCATACTCAGGGCTTGTTTGAGCTGATGATACTATTACCTCAGGATAAATGATAAGTTGACATCTGAGAACTGTGTTACCTATTTTTGGATTTCAGGAAGAGATTATCCCGAGACGTTTGAAAGTAGTTATCTGAGAACCTTTTTTGCTCTTATGCTCTCTGAGACCATACTCAGGGCTTGTTTGAGCTGAGTATACTATTACTTTGGGATAAATGGTAAGCTGACGTTTGGGAACCTTGTCACTCAGTTGTGGGTTTCGGGAGGAGATTACCCTGAGATATTTGAAAGTAGTCCTCTTAGAACCTCTTTTGCTCTTGTGCTCTCTGAGACCGTACTCAAAGCTTGTTTGACCTGAGGATGATATTACCTCAGAAAAAAAAATCAAAATCTAACGTTTGGGTACGGTGTCACCCATATCTAGGCTTCGGGGGGAGATTACCTCAAGACATTTGAAAGTAGTCATTCAAGAACATCTTTTGCTCTTATGCTCTTCAAGACAGTGCTCAAGGCTTGTTTGAGTTGAGAATAATATTTCCTTTAGAAAAGTAGAAAGCTGAATGCGTGAGAACCGTGTCACCTATGTTTGGGCTTCGAGAGGGGATTACCTTGAGACGTTTGAAAGTAGTCATTCGGGAACCTCTTTTGCTCATGCTCTATGAGATCGCACTCGTGGCTTGTTTTAGTTGAAGATAATATTACCTCGTGAAAAAATCGAAAGCTAAAGTCTGGGAACCATTTCTCCCATGTCTAGGCTTCGGGAGGAAATTACCTCGAGACGTTTGAAAGTAGTCATCTGAGAACCTCTTTTGCTTTTATGGTCTCTGAGACCATATTTAGGGCTTGTTTGAGCTGATGATACTATTACCTTGGCATAAATGATAAGCTGAAATTTGAAAACCGTGTCATCTATGTTTAGGCTTCGGAAGGAGATTACCCGAGACCTTTGATAAGACTATCTAAGAACCTTTTTTTCTCATGCTCTTCAAGACTATGCTCAGAGCTTGTTTGAGCTGAGGATACTATTACCTTGAGATAAATGATAAGCTGACATTTGGGAATCGTGTCACCCATACTTAGGCTTTGAAAGGGGATTACCTTGAGATGTTTGAAAGTAGTCCTCTGAGAATCTCTTTTGCTCTTATGCTCTCTAAGGCGTTTTGAGCTGAGGATACTATTACCTCTGGATAAGTGATAAGCTAACGTCCAGGAATCGTATCACCCATTTGTGGGATTTAAAAGAGATTACTCCGAGACATTTAGAGATAGTCATTCGAGAACCTCTTTTGCTCTTGTACGTCCTGAGGTCACGCTCAGTGTTTATTCGAGTTAAGGATAATATTACCTCAGGATAAATGATAGATAAGCCTCGGTAATCATACAACCTAAATTTAGATTTATAGACAATATTACCCCAATATGAATAAGAGATAGGCCTCGGAAACTGTACGACGTAGATTCAGATTTTTGGATAATATTACCCTGAAGTCATTAAGAGATGTAGGCCTTAGGAACCATGCCACCCAGATTCGAGTTTTTGGATAATATTACCTCGAAGTGAATAAATATAGGCCTCGGGAACTATATCACCTAGATTCGGGTTTTTGGATAATCCTAAGGTAAATAAGAGATCGGCCTCGGGAACTATAACGCCTAGATTCAAGTTTATGGATAATATTATCCTAAAGAGAATATGAGATCTGCCTCGGGAACTATAACACCCAGATTCAAGTTTTGAATAATCCCAAGGTAAATAAGAGATAGGCTTTGGGAACCATATCACCTAGATTTAGGCTTATTGATAATATTACCCTAAGTGAATAAGAGATAGGTCTCAGATACAATACCACCCAAATTCAGGTTTTTGGATAATATTTTCCTGAGGAGAATAAGAGATAGGCCTTGGGAACCATGTCACTCGTGTCCAGGCTTTAGAAGGAGATTACCCCAAGACGTTCCCACCGTCTAGGTTACTACCAAGGCATTGTCATGTGGGTAATGTACTTCCACTTCGTCTTCATCTGTGAACATAATAGATACCAAGGCGAGTTTTTGTTTCTTCTCGACTATAACATTCATGATATAAATATTTGATAAGATGTTAGGTAGAGAGTATCTAGAGTAACTCTTTCTAAATCTATTAGAATTCCTAGCCAATATTGCTCTCCTAAGATTACCATAATCCTTTCTTCTCGCCTCGGTCTACGCTTGATTTCCTGATCCAAGACTTTAGCTCCATCCCTCTTTCTAGCTATCTAATCTTGTAGTTAATTGTTCCAAATCAATATTTCCACTTGACTTTTAAGGTCAAAACATTCATCTGTCAAATGTCCAATGCTTTGGTGGAACTCGCAAAACTTATTTTTGACCTCTCTCACTGGTTTGGCTCTCAATGGGTTGGATTTTACTATTCCTCGTCTTGTGATCTCTTTCCAAACCTATGAGAGTGAGGCTTTTAAAGGAGTGAAGACTTGATCTCTTTAAACATGAGCTACTCTCCTTATATCATCTCTCGTAGGTGAACGGTACCCTTTCAAACGAAAATTCTTTCTTCCTCTAGTTGTCTCGTTTCGACACTAACCTCTTTTTCTTTTTCTGTCGAGATCATAAAAGTTTCTCCAATTGTCGTGTTTTCTTCCCGAATCGATTCTGGGATTCTTAGCCCCTTCGAGAGATCGTGATTCAAAAAATTTTTCTTCCCTCATTTTGAGAGCGATTTGATCTTCGATCTTGATCTCATTCGACATATTTCTTCTAGCTGTTTCATAAGTGGTAACAGAGGGCTTCCCTATAGCGTACCATCCTCGGTTTACTCGTAGACCTTTCCTAAGACCTTCCAGAGCTAAGGAGTGATATCTTTTGACAAAGCTCTTGAGGCTTTCACTTTCTCTTTGCTTCATGATTAGCAATGAACTCGGAGTCTTGAGGTTGATGGTAGCGTCTTTGAACTCATCGACAAAGACTCCGTATAACTGTTCAAAGTTACTAACGCTGTTGGGTGTCAGACTGGTGAACCATTTTCTCGCTTGTCACTCTAGAGTTAGCGGAAACAAGTGGTACATCTAGGATTCATCCAACCCCTGGATTAGCATTATTTCTCTGAATAAATCCATGTGCAGTGATGGGTCAGTTTTACCCATGAAAAGGTGGATTTGGGACATCTTAAATTTTTGGGGAAGAGCGAGGTTCAGTATTTTTTGGGAAAAGTGAGATTTTGAGTAAAAACCTATATTTAACAAAGCATCGACCCCTATTTGCCTTTCCTTCTTCTTTTTGTCTTCCAACTCCTCGACCAATTTTCGCACATAGACCTCTAAGTTCTCAACTCGATCATTGTCTTCCTTAGATCTCCTTTTGGACGGGCTCCGTACAGAGCCTTCCCTTTGTTGTTTTTGATTTAGAAACACTCTCATGTCCTCTCGGCTAGGACGTGACAAGATCCCTTTTTACTAACTATAATTGAATCGTCAGACGAATATTCAAACATTTGTGGTGGCTCATCATGGAGTCTATCGGCATCATCATTGCCTTGAGGTTCTTTGAAAGAATATCTAGAAATCTTCCCTTCTCCCTTCTCTGCGGCAGTGTATTTTCTCCTAGTAGTGTTTTGGCAATACTCTGTCAGATGATTTGTGCGCATTGCATTCAATATACTGCTCTTAACAGCTTCAACTGGTTTTGGTGTCTTTAACGCCAGGGAACTAACTTGAAACATCTTCCTCATTCATGTTACTTCCTTAGCCAAGACTTAAATCTGCTTATCCTTTTTTGTATATTGCTTTTCATTCACTGTTAATCTTTTGGTCAACTAGGCTGCTTTCGCCATCTCCGAATGAGGTAGGGGAGGTGGGGAATTGGTGCCGTGACAAAGCTTTTGAATAGCAGTTCACGTTCTCCAGTGGCAACAACTGATCACAAATATCCTAATTAATAGCCGTATGGCCATCCACAATGTTGTCATGCGGATTCCCTCTCACCGTTGCTTTGTTCCTTGTCATATACGTATGTGAAGTTGCCATGTTTTTCTTCTTGTGGTTGTTTCTAACTTTTTGTTCAGATTTCCCACAAACGATGCCAGATGTTGATGTAGGAAATATTCTTCCTTGGACTACGTGCACCAACAACGATCTTCTTCCTCTTTTCTTGTCTGCTAACTTTTACTTGCTCTCACAATCAAAGGCTATGGGGGTAAAAAGCCGGTTGTCCGGCAAAAACCCTTTGATACTTAAATCAGGGTTTTACTTTTAATATGAGAAAGAAAAAGAGCTAAGGAGAATATAAGCTTCTTCTAACAGAGTTTCATCATCATGCGTACCTGGTAGCTATTAGCCTCTTTTTATAGATGTGAATCTCTCAAGTTTGGTAAAATTCTATCAAATCTGGAAATAATAATCCTAGTAGTATTTTAATTCCAAAATTCACAAAAATTCTATTTTGTAAGCATCAGCTTTCCAGATTTTATGGGATCTTGAGCTCTTTTTGTAAAATACTTCTATTAGGCTAAGAATTTTTATTATGGAATAATCCGAAGAGAGTTTGGGAAGGAAACAAATCTTTCATAGATAAGTAATCGTAGAAAGGTTTCAGAAGTTCTTGTTTGAGACTCCTTTATTCATTTGAGATGAGCTCAAGTATTGCATGTATAAGACCTTTATAAGCTGTGGTTAAAACCTTTATAAGCTATGGTTGAGACCTTTATAAAATGTGACTGAGACCCTTATAAGTTGTGGTCGAGACCTTTATAAGTTGTGGTCGAGACCATTGTAAGCTGTGGCTGAGACCCTTGTAAGCTGTAGCCGAGACCCTTGTAAGTTGTGGCCGAGACCCTTATAAGCTGTGGCTGAGACCATTGTAAACTGTGGCAGAAACCTTAACGAGATATGGTTGAGACCTTAACAAGATGTGGCCGAGACCTTTATGGTACGTCCTTAGGATAAGACTTGATCCAAACTTCCTAGTGATTCTAAAAGGTCTCGACTTCTATTTCTCCTAAAGTCCTCGCCATATCCTTTATTATTATGCCGACCCAAAATCTCTTTCTTCTTTACCAGACAAGACTCGGGCTCCTAATCACTTGAAATAGCTCTCATTGGGTTGTAGTTAGTCTTGGAACACCATTCATCTCTTTCTATCTCTTTCTGTAGGGCCATTTCATGCTTTTATTCTTTTGGGCCTTATGCATATTAGATTATACTCAACAATATTATCCCTTAACAATATAAATAATTTTTTTTACTATTTTATCAAAATAATAAAATTTCATTTACTAAATCATATATTACCAAAATAGTAAGTAATATATTATCCATTAGCAGTCTAAATGAACTTTTTTTTTATTTTATCAAATTAATATAAGTTTGGCTAGTAAATGATATATTATGAAAAAGTAACATTATTCATTAATAATATAAATGAATATTTTCTTATTATTTTATTAAAATAATACGAATTTAATGACCTTTTATCTATTTTTCTACTTTGTTGGCACAAAATGGGAGCAATTTTAAATTGTAAATAGTGTTCAATCTTCATATGATTAGAGATGCGAGCTAGCTAGTAAAGGTTATTAGAGTTGATGTTTTGATTTTCAATTTTTTTTTTGTAGGAATTGCGAATAAAAACGTGTGAAAAAGAAAGTAAAATATCTATGTTTGGGAAAAGGCTTAGGGTACAGATGAAGCCAATGAGCCTTGGCCCGCTAAGTACAACATAGTACCAAGGCCTTATTTATTAGCATAAGACAGATGGAATTTAAGGTCTATCTTGGCTAATGAGATCCCGACTATGACGTAATGAAGATCTCGGGTATAACATAACCCGAGATTTCTTAAGTTTGACAAAAGGTCTAAGGTATAGATAAGAAAACCTTTAACCTATTTTCCTAATAAATGTCTCAAGTAAAATATGGCAAAGGGCCTTGGGTAAGTCATCAAAACCTGAGGTCATTCTTATTAAAGAGGAAGGTCTCGAATGAAACATGATATTCTAAGACCTCATATTAGAAACAAGGATACTACTGGCCCACTACCATGTACGAATATGTTTTCTAACACACAAAGTCTTGGGATAAGGATATTACTGGCTCACTCTTTTACAAGATGCAACTCAAGTTGTAAAAACTTGTAATGAGTATCAAATACATGGTGACATTTAAAACAATACCTAGTTAAATTAACCTCATTATCAAGTCTTTGGCCATTTGCTCAATGAGGATTGGATCTCATTGGCCCAATACCTACTGCTCGGGCTAATACAAAGTACACGATAGTGACTATGGATTACTTCACTAAATGGGTAGAAGCCAAGCCATTAGTCAGCATCATTGAAAAGAAGATCACAACCTTCATCAAGCAAAACATCATTTATTAGTTTGAAATACCCCAAGTGCTAATAGTTGACAACGAAAAGTAGTTCGACAATTCAAACTTTGGGAATTTCTGTTTAGATTTCTTGATCGATCTTAAGTTTGTGACACCTACTCATTCAAAGGCTAATGGGTAGGTAGAAGCGGCAAACAAGGTGATCAAGAAAACACTCAAAAGAAAACTTAGAGAACACAAGGGTGCTTGGATCAACAAGCTTCCATAAGTATTTTGAGCTTATAAAACGACTCCAAAAGTGGCCACAAGGGAAACCACCTACCTTTTAGCCTTTAGGTGCGAAGTAGTAATTTCAATCGAGGTCAGCTTGCGAACTTTCTGAATCAGTAATTATAATGAGGTAGAAAAGAATCAAAACATACGTTTAAAATAGGACTTGCTTGATGAGAAGAGAGATTAAGTGATGATAAAGACAACAGCTTATCAGCAGAGAGAGGGTGGTTAGGTATTACCACAAAAACTTTCGACGCCACACCTTTCAAATTAAAGGCCTGGTCTTAAGATAAATTACCTTGAACATAAGAATGCCAAGAGAAGGTGTTCTCTAAGCTAACTAGGAATTGCCTTATAAGGTCATTTAGATATTAAGACTTGGAGTATACAAGTCAAAGTATTTTGATGGAAGTAGGGTTAAGAAGTTATAAAATGCATAACGACTTAAGTTGTATTACCCTTAAAGAATTATCTAGGACTTGTATTTTTTTTTTGTCCTAAATGTAATACAATGATCTCGTTTGTATACAGTTTTCTGACATTTACAAAATCCTTGACAATAGTGGTGTATTTACAAATAAAGTAGTTATTGAAATACAAAAGAAAAAGTCTTATTCATCTCGGGGTAATATTATCCATAACTTAAATAAGTCTTGAACTTAGCCTCATAATGTACAAGAGTAAAATGGCTCTCAGATCACTTGGGGTAATACTATCTATAGCTCGAATAAGTCTTAAGCTCGGCCTCAGGATGTACAAGAGTAAAATGGTTCCATGATGACCAGGTTTCATTCATCTTAGGGTAATATTATCCATAACTTGAACAAGCCTTGAGCTCGACCTCAAGACATAAAAGAGTAAAATGGTTCTTAAATGACCACGTCTTATTCGTCTTGGGGTAATATTAATCAATACTCGAAAAAATCTTAAATTTAACCTCAAGACATATAAGGGTTCAATGGTTCCCAGAACAACTGCATTTTTGCAATTTTATATCAAGGTAATAATATCCAAAACTCGTATAAGCCCTGAGTTTAAGACACACTAGGGACTATATAAATCTTGAGTAAAGACGTTTACTTCAAACAAGGGAAGTGTAGAAGACTGACTTGTCGGGGCTTAAGTTTTACGTTATCAAGTCAGTTTTTAGTTCAGGTTAGATCTCTCGATACATTAGAATTAACTGAAATTTTTTATAAGTCATGCATAGATGCTAATTATGGAAGACAATTGTTAAGTAAAGATGCAAAAAGATCTATACAAGTTGTCAAAAAATAAAAGTCCAAACTCATAGATTGTATTTTCATTACAATTTAAAAAAAAATACAAGTATTCATTCATTTTTTGTCGGCTTAGTTGTCGGGAGGATTGAAAGAAGCATCAACCTAATTGTTAGGAGGATTGGAATAAGCATTCTTTGGGCTGTCAAGAGAGACTTCAATAAGGACATTATAGGATAATTCTTCATTGGGAGACGGAGGCTCATGCTCTAAAGCCTCACATAGCCACTTTAGCTCGAGGTCTAAGTACCAACCTTGGAAAGTTCTGCAGGTTAGATCAACTCCCTCATTAACTCGATTCGCAACAGTGGCCTTGACAATCCCTTCAACTTCTTCTAGTTTCGTAGCCAAGAGCATGAACCTTTTTCTTCTAGTTTCTAAGTTCTACTCAAGTCCTTGACATTTCTCATCAAAGCCTAGCCAAAGTCTCTAATACCCCACCTTTGATTCATTTAGATCAAACTCAAGGATATTTATCATCTTGTTTAAATTTGCTTGAACAAATTCAACAATTACAACGCTAACCTGAATCTCTTTATTTTTTTGAGCCCATTTTTCCTTCTCAACTTCAAATTGAGTCCTCTCTATGGCCAACTACTTCTCAGTCTTTTCATCATTGTCGAGCAAAAAGGTGTTTTTCTTAGCCTTTAGACCTGTGGCAACCTTCTCTATGGCACCTCGTTGCATAATAATGTCATACAGAACTTGAGCAGACAAGCAACCAGATATTAGATAAAGGAGAGAGAATTTATCATCATAGAAGTAATCATTAGCTTACACGGTAAAGCCATTTATGTGTATAATCTAATATCGCACTCGAATTAGTAAAGGAAATGACCTCTGAATGGCTAGGAAAGAGCTAGATCGCCTGAGCATTAATGTTAGTAAGGAGGTAAGCATAGAACTCCCTTTTACTCTCAGGAAGATCCTTGGTAGTAAGCTTAGGGTAAGCCTTAAAAAAGTTGCTCTCACATGTCTTCTTGAACAGATGTCCTTTTTTCTTCCTCAGCTCCTTCTTTTCCTCTATGTCTACCACATTTTTCTTATGTTTTTTCTTGTCCAATGTAGAGGCAAAAAGAGGCTGCAAATCATTTGGATTACAATTCCTTTGTAGGAATGAAGAGGGATACATTTGGAAGCAAAAGTCCTAACTATGCCCCTATGGGCGGAAGTCCCAATTTTGTCCCTTGGGACCTTGAGAGCCCCCTCAACCTTTTTGTCCTAAGCTAGTTTCTTCAAGGCATTTAGAGGATTCTTCACCTATTTCTTTGGAGCCATTTCTTCTACTACAAAGAAGAGCCAAGCAAGGGTCAATTACTATAAACTAAGGCGAAAAATAGAGAAAGAAAACTACTTACCAGCTCGAGCCTTTTTCGAGGTCAAATGACTCTTAGAAATACAAAAATTTACAAGACCTGAGTAAATTAGGTTAGCATCAGAAAGAGGGGATCGTTAGTTAGACATTGAGGATCTAGCCATCTCAAGTTGGGAGCTTTGGCTCATCACTCAAAGTGATTGTATTCCCAAATAACCTCGGCATCTGGACATTATTGTCAAAATTCCACTAACCACTGATAAAAAAAAAACATTTGTTCTTCTAATCCTTATTACATGATGGATTACTTGTGATAAGATTGTGTTTTCCTTGTTGGGTCTAGCGATAGTACATTCTAAGTTTTTCACTAAGTTTTTTTAAACAAGTACATATACTCAATTTCTTCAATTATAGAGCAGAATCTGAAATCTTGCTCCAGAGAGTATATAGGCCTGACAAGATTCTCCAACTATTAAGATTTAGTTAGTAAGGGGCAATCCTAAAAGACTTAAAAATCCCAGCAAAATAGACTTGAAGGGGGAGTCTGACACCAAGGTGAAACAATTTCTCGTTTAAGGAAACTTCACCATCAGGAGGACAGTTAGGGAGCTCATTCGCCTTAGGAACGCTAAGATATATGTTCTTTGGGATGTTGCAGCAACGGATGTAGATCTCTAAGTCCGATTCCATGATTGTGGAAGGGAACCAGTTTGCTTCAAAAGTCATCATTTGTTCCCTTGTTTCAAGAATTAAGGGAGGCACAAGGGTGATGGCCAACTCTTCCTCTAAGTTGTTTCCCTTAGGAGCAGCCTCATCATCACTCGAAACAAAATCCATTTTTGTTCACAAAATTAAGAAAAGCCATTTATCAAGGGCTACTTAGAATCATCAACAACTCAGGGAAAATCCTATAATGATCTAAAACCTAAAAAAACTATCTAATACCCATCTCAACAATAAAGATTCCAAATCAATAAAGAAGTTAGGAAAATGTGAAAGCGTACCATTTATAACAGACAGTTTGAATGAAGAATAGTAGTTTGAGACATGTAGAAAAATTTTATTCTTGGCAAAATTGTCTACAATAAGAAGAGGGTTGCAATCTAAAATGAAGACATAACTAAAGTCAATTATATAGTTTGGAGGTTACAGTCCAGAATAAGGACAAAGCTAAAGTTGGATACAGAGTCTGAAATCTTTTTCGTTTCGAATTAGTTATCGCCGTTCTCAATGGTGTTGATAACAAATGGGTTAAACCTGGTGTTTGATTTCTCTACCTTGATAATTTCTTCCGTTGTAATTGTTAATCTAAAGAAGCCTTGGATACGAAGAAATTGCAAATAAGGACAATAAAAAGTCAAAAATGAGGTATTTATGAGAACAGGAAACCCTTAATTGTTGATATAATGAGGTAACAAAAAGATGAGATAGAACCACATCAGATGAAAGATCAAAGAAATAATCATCGTAATTTGAGAAAGAATGCGATTATAATGAAGATAGAGAAGATCTTTTGGGACCCGAAATGTCTTTGCCACGTGATCTATTGAAAGGTAGATATGTGGATGAGGATTCACGGAATTCAGGACATCATTTAAAGTTAACGTGTGAAAGGCAGATGTATGGATCTTTTCAGATCAAAACCTTTAGTTTTTGTCATAAATTAATTCTTGACTGAAAACTAGGTGTTTAATGTTTGAGAAAAGGCATGGGGTATGAATGAAACCCAAAGAGCCTTGGGCTTGCTAAGTACAACATAGTACTAATGTTTTAGCCACTAGCATAAGATAGAATCCGAGGCCTATCTCGGTTAATAAGATCCCAACCAAGATGTAATGAAGATTTTGAGTGTGAAATAACTCGAGAATTCCTAAGTTCTACAAAAGGTTTAAAATATAGACAAGAAAACCTAAGACCTATTTTCTTAATAAAGGTCTCAAGTAGAATATGGTAAAAGATCTCAGATAAATCATCAAAACCAGAGATTATTCTTATTAAAGAGGAAGGTCTCGAATGAAACATGATTTTCGAGACCGTATATCAACGATTACATCTAGCCGTCATAAAGTTCACACTTTCTGAACTTTTTCTAAATAAGGGAGGATTTGTGGCCTAGTAGAATTATTATGCAAAAATGACTCAAAATTCTAAAATCCTCGGAATACCAATACATTTGGAATTATGGTTCTGTGATCTTCGGAATACTAAAAAGTTTAGGATTATGATTTTTTGATTCTTTAAAATCCTAATAAACTTTAAAGATATAATAACAGTAGGATAAAATGACCTATAAAAAGTAAGTCAAAGGTAACTAGGTACGAATGATACAACTAATAATTCTTCATGCAAAGGATATTAGGTTTAAATTATCAAATAATTGTCATTATTTTCTCTCAAAACAAAACTCTAATTTAAACATCGAACGGTTTTTGTCAGACAACCGACTTTACCTCTAACATTTTCTGTGATTTTAGACAATACAACAATCGGATAAAGTGAGAAAGACTATTCTAATGTATAGAATTTAAAAGAGAAATTTTATTGCATTATCGACATACATATATATATTGATTGATATTTGTACCAGTCTCAATGTTAGACATATAAATTAAAAATAAAATTTAAAATTTTGTCTATTAAAATTATTAATTAATCCTTTGTTTTTTGTAAACGAGAATAATGGTGAGACAATGGGAAAGACGGTAAATATATGGTTTAACATAAAAATATAACTATATTTTATATATTAATTATCTGAATACCTACGCACTTAAACTCATACTAAATAATATATATATATATATATATATTAAATCTGTTCTAAATCTCGTCCCATTAAATTTGGGTACCGGCGGATTGGCAGGTCACGTGCATCCCTACAGTGTTACATGATTTGATGACGTTTTTTCTCGCCCATAATTATCAGTCCATTTTTGTCACTTCATCAAGAAATCCAACTCCTTCCCCTTCAATGCTGCTGCTAAAACTGTCCAATGGCGACCCTCTTTCTCTCTTCAAGTTTTCTCCCACTCTCTTCTCATAAACTCTTTGTATCCCAGTATCAACCCTGGAACCCTCCGCAATACCACCTCGAAAATACTTCACTTTCACTGTCTGTGCTTCTTCGCTCAACAAATCATCCAGGTTTTAGTTCTTGTTACTCTTTCTTTTAGTTCGTATTTATTGCTTTTCTAGTTGAAGGTTTTATTGGATGGGTTGGTGATACTGATACAAGTCTAGTAGAAAGGTTAAGAGTAATGAAGAACTGTGCAATGATATAAGAGAATTTTTGTCTACTGTTGGACTTCCTAACAATCATGTCCCCTCCATGAAGGAGCTTTCAGCACATGGAAGGTTCTTCTTGCTTTGTCTTTTACTTTGTATTTTGTTTTTTTTTTTTACCGGGTCTATATGCGTAAAGTTTTAATTTTTGGTAACTTTGGTTGAGAAATTTCATGATGGTTGGAATTATTCCCTTTTATTTTAGCCCTGGAATGTGTTATTATTGGTGTCAAAGTAGAAAATTATAGTGGGAACAGTTCAAGTTTGCATTATAATTTACTCTGAAGTTTTATTGTACTAAATGTAATGCAGAGTATTTCTAATTCAATTTTCAATTATCTACAACTTATTCTTTAGCCTGTTTTGGTCCGTCCTTGAATGGCATCTAGGAAAAAAAAAATTTATAGGAAAAGGAAGGTGAGAGAGTAGAGTGAAAATTTTTATGACAATCATTTTGTGACTGACTCTTCTCCAAGAAAAATAACATATGAAATTGATTTTTATCTTTCTCTGAAGATGCTATCATGAAGTTACTGATTCTTTTACTATTTGTTATTTTTTTAATAAATAAAAAGTTAAACTATGCCTACAAAGTTATTGATTGTTTAGAGCCAGAAAAGAATTGTGGGGCCGTAATTTTGTCTCCAGCAAATGATTTGGACGTTTGATTTCTTTTTCTTTCCATTTCTTTTAAATGCTCTATAGGAATGACCTTGCATACATTGTTAGACGGAGAGGATATCGATATATTAGACAGCTTCTTGAAAGTTCAGCAAGAACAGACTTTTATGGGTTTGCTGCAGATAAGAGTTTAGCAGGTCAAAATATGTAACCTCTATATGTCCTTGAGTTCTCATTTTATAATAATTCTGCATTTTTTTGATACCTTTTATAATTTAAAAGGTCAGGATGAAAAAGTGGAGAATGGGGTTGAAGATGTTTCATTGTCAGTTGAAGTTCCCAGTTGATCTTTGTTTGCTTGAGAATGAATTGATTATATGGAGCTGCTTGATGCCCAGATAATGTCCATAACATTTTAAATGGAAGTGATGCTAAAGAAAGTGAGGGAGTTATTGACTTGGTGGATGCAATAGAAGTTAAATCAAAGACCGGTGCCGAGCACAAACGTATTTGTAGTGACATGATAGATGGTGTTATGACATTGAACGGGAGTGCATTGACATCCAAGCAGATTACCCCCTCTGCTAATGTACACCATCCTCTTAGGTTAGTTTTTGTTACATTTACTCCAAGTGTCAGATTGTAGCCCAAACATTATTGATTGCTTGAAGTCTAGAACTTTTAAATTAATTTTGCATGCCTGGAGATTATCATATGAATAGTGAATGGCCTAGCTGTGTATTAGCGTTTGCTAGATTCAGCAGTAAATTTTGAATTTACGCATAACTATCACCTTTCTTTTTGGATGTAGTTTCCTAATAGTCTCTTTGTAGAATACAACATTTTTTATCTTAATCCTTTCACTTTGGGAATTGAGTTCCTCATTTGTTATATCGTCAGCGATAGATTTTATATTGCATTTTATTCAACTTCACAAAAGTTTTCAACATTTGTTTCCCTGTTATCATGTTGGATTTGATTACTAAGTGTTTTTTTTTTTTGGGACATGGAAAATGTTTTCAGGGATGATAATTCAGTAACAGCAATAAGAGGTGCTGATTTTGACAAGAGCTTGGATGTTAAGGTCATTACATATTCTGTATTACAATATTGTTATTCTGATTGATTAATTCTTCGACCTATGTATATCATGAATTATGTATTTCTGTGGTACAGGCCAGTAGAAGGGAGAATCAAATCGAGGTTAATCATCTTAAATTTATGCTGGTATAAGTATTTGTCCTTTTGGACTACTAGTTTGTTGTGCATAGTACTAACTTTTATTATATAGACTAACTAATTAGACTTTTATTGTATCTTTTGGCATGCTTAGCATCAAAAGGAGATGGAATTGTCTCGGTTGAAGGAACAAATTGAAAAGGAGAAGGTATGTATTGATTTTTTAAGGCATGTTTTGTTGTGAGATGTTGCACTAAAGTTTTTCGCCCAGTGCACTGCATGCATGTCATTCCGAGATATTATTAAACTATTCTGCTTTTTAATAGAGATGACGATGTTAAACCAAACATTTGAGAATTGGACAACAGGAATTCGTTATGTTGATGAGGCTTGCCAAGTAACCAGTTTATTTCCTTGACAATGCTCCAGGCATCCTGCCCATCTAATTTGTGTAGCATATAATAATCTAAATGGAAAAAACACCGGATCATCTATAGGGTGTGTTTATGAAATCAATATTTTGTAGGAGGTGCCCAAATTTATGCTGTTGTCGGCCGTATAATCGATGTGTGCAATGGCAGATTGCATATTTGACTCTTTTAACGGTTTCCCTTAAAATATTTTCTAAAGACAAGAATGGAAGATGAAGAGTCTTCATGTTTTCTGTACCAAATATTTATCATCTTTTATATGTGCAACATAGGTTTTTGTCCTTTTTGAGAAATTGAAAAGGACTTGATTGCCAGAGTTGATTTTCAGCCTTCTATAAACACTAACCTAAAGTATTTTTGTTTATTTTCTTTTATTCCTTGTCCTTTTTCTGCTGGAAGAATACTGTGTGCTTACTCAAATATATGGGGGACAACTGAAAAAGTTGTGGCACAGTGATTTCTAATTTGAAAATGTTTCTGGAAATGGAAGTTGTAGGAGTGATGAAATGATGAATATATGAAATGTCAATTGACTTGGATATCTGAATACATCTTTTAAGACCATGCTTCATTTCATATGTATAGATTTTCTGCATTTTGAATCTCCAGTATCTTACTGCATATTACTGCATTAGTTTTTGTAAAATTATGAGAACATCTCAAAAAGCTCAGAAAAAAATCACTCTTTCTTGGTTTTTCCACTTGTTCCATATCTTAGGTTAATGTTATATGAAAGTTTTTTGAAATTATGTTTGCTCACAAATATATATTATCTGTAATATCTGACAAATGCTGCCTCAAACAGATATCTGTAATTCTGTAATTCTGGATTGGTATGGGATTCATTTCTATTGGCTGCAATTACTAAATTCATTAATTTTCCTTTCCTTTTGCCTTCAGTTTGCTTCATCTATTTTGCAAACCAAGGCTGAAACAGAAATCAATAAAGCTCAAAAACTTGTATCTGACAAAGATGCTGAATTACATGCTGCCAAAGAAAGCCTTTCAGGACTAGAGGAGGTATGACATATGCCTTTTGGCTAAAATGCTTTTGTTAAGATCATTTATGGAATCAGAGCATTTTGCCAGTGATCCAATGCTTCTCTGAATATTGCAATGTATGGATACCAACTTTGAGTGTCATAAATGTATTGATTGTGATCACATTCAAATTGGAAAAACATCTTGGGCAAAGAATTAATCATTTTAGATGTTGAATTGCTTACTTCTAACTGGTGATTGAGCTACATTACAAATGAATGTAAAGGTCGAAACTTATAGTGGACCACTTTCTCTCACATTGTTAATGCAAGTTCTATAGAGTTCGGTTACAGAACCCATTTATTTTGATGCCACCAATTAATGTAGATATTAAATGTGTGTAGTAATTTAAGCTCACTGTTCCTGTTGTGCCAATGAGTTTAAAGGTATTTATGAGATTGAGGTGTTGTGGAATGCAATCACATCATGTCAAGTATAAATGGGAGAGTGAATGGTAAAGATGAGCTCTCAAGTAAAAGTTGGTATTTATAAAACACTAGAGCTACTCTAGTTTTAAAATTAAGTACAATCACAACAGTTTTAAACATACCTTTAGTATATCATAATAGTTTTATGTGCATTACCTATGATCTTGCCTGTACAACATATAGATATCTAAAATTGTTGATGATGACAGCAGAGCCTAGAGCAGTCATGGGTGATATTTTGGCATATTTATTTATTTATTTGTTTTGGTTTAGACATAAAGATAGTGTTAGAGCTCTTCCAACAAATTATTATGACTAGTTTAATTGAGAGAGGGAGAGATTTAGGGGTAGTTATTAGGGGTGGGCAAAGTCGGTCCGGATTAGTTTTGGTCCAAATTTCAAATCGATTCAAAACGGTTTTAGTTTGGATCAAACAGACAATAGATAACAAATTGAACCGACTCAGTTCGTTTCGGTTTGTTTCGTTTTAACGGTTTGGGCTTAAACCAAAAATAAAATTTATTTTTAATTTTATTGGTCCTAAATTAAAAAAAAAATTATTTTTATTATTTTAATTGATGTAGGACAAGCATTGATGGGTCATGGGTCGTGATTTCGTTCTCGAAGAAGCAATAATGTTATATTGTTAATAAGGCGAAAAAAATAATATAACTCACATTTGAAATAACTCTTTATTGAGAAAAATAAAAATAATTCTTTCTCTTTACAGCAAATAGGACTATATATATTATCTGTAATATATGACAAATGCTGCCTCAACAGATATATGTAATTCTGTAATTCTGGATTGGTATGGGGTTCATTTCTATTGGCTGCAATTACTAAATTCATTAATTTTCCTTTCCTTTTGCCTTCAGTTTGCTTCGTCTGTTTTGCAAACCAAGGCTAAAACAGAAATTTCCGTGATTCTCGCATAGTGGGATTTTGATTACTAGATTTTATAGTATCCTGCTATAATAAAGAAATAACAACATCTATAAAATGAGATCAGTTATAACCAGGTACGACTACTGAAATTTTGGCAAAAATTACTGCAATTCTCTTTTAGCTTTCTCTTTCTCCAAAAAAAATAACCAGAAGCAAAACCCTAACTTAAGCATCGGAGGGTTTTTATCGGGCAATCGGCTTTTCACCCCATAGCTTTTTATTGTGATCGCAGGTAGAAGCTAGTAGACAAGGAAAGAGAAAAAAGATCGTTGCTAATGCACAGAATTTACAGAAGGGATTTTTACTGCATCAACAAGAATAAAAATCTAAACTAAATAGGAGTTCTAAACTAAGTAGAAAATTAAACAAAATAGGAATAAAAATACTAAATTAAGTAGGAGTCCTAAACTAAGTAAAAAACTAAACAAAGTAAGAATAAAATTACTAAACTAAGAAAGAGTTCTAAACTAAGTAGAATTTAAATAAATAATCTTGGACCAAGTAGGAGTCATTAGTATTCCTCATCATTCTTCTTCACTTGAAACAAATTTGTCCCTAAGTGATCATACAACGTAGCTTTTGAATGATAGATAGGCAGATTAGCTATATTGAATGTCTTAGACATGCCCATATCAGGAGGTAGGTCAATCGCATACGTATTGTTATTGATCTGCTTTAGAACTTTAAATGGACCATAACATTTTTGTCGCAACTTGCCATAAACACTAGTTAGTAGTCTTTCCTTGCGCAAATACACCATCATCTCATCTCCTTCGTTAAATATTTGCTGCCTTCTATGTTTTTCAACTATGGCCTTGTATTGAGATTATTTTCTTCTTCTAAAGATTGCTGTACTTTTTTAAATACGACATTGTAATTGTTAGCCAAAGTAAAAGCCAGTGCATTAAAGGGATTTTCACAAGATCTACAACATGCTTTGGAATTTTGGTGTATACAATTGAAAAAGGACTTCTCCCAATAGATCTATTAACTAAGCTATTATAGACAAACTTAGCTTGTACCAAACAAAGTCCTATTGACCCTTCTTATCTCCACAAATACATCTGATCAAATTGTTCAAATAACAGTTCACTACTTTTGTTTGACCATTGGTCTGAGGATGTGCTATGTTAGAAAACTTCAATTGAGTTATAAATTGCTTCTACAAAGTTAGCCAAAAAAGCGGTCAAGAATTTGCCATCCCTATCAAAAGTAATGGATATTGGAACCCATGCAAACAAATAGCCTCTCTGAAGAATAACTTAGCGATATGGTAATTGTGGTCTTTCAACATGTAATGAAACGTGACATCTTCGAAATTGATCAACCACCACAAACATCGAATCACTTCCTCAATGCATTCTAGGCAAACCCAAAAATATTTATAGATAAATCATCCCACAGAGCGTTAGGAGTGGATAATGGCATATATAAACATGTGTTTTATGATTATGCCTTGCTTGTTTGAGAAACCTAGCACTTTTGCACAAATTTTCAAGCATCCATTTGTAGTTGCAGTTAGTAGTAACGTTTCTTCAAATTGGCTATGGTCTTGTCCCTACCTACATAGCCACTTAAGTTGCTAGAATGCATCTCTCTTATCAATTTGTCATGCAAGGAACGCATGGGATTGCATAATCTACTACTTTTGAATAAGTACTCATCTTGTAGTAACTATTCTCCTAAGGGTTGGTTCGTTAGGTGTCTAGTCCAAATATCTCCGAAATTGTCATCATTTTCATACAACTCCATGAATTGCTCTAAATCTAGAACTTTGGCAGAAATAGTAATAAGTAAAGTAGCAAGACAGCTAGCCAACATGTGATCAATGTGTTTCTACCAACAGAAGTACTTGAGAGATTTATAGTCAGAATAAACAATGAACTTCTTAAGCAAAAGATATGCTTTCTACGTCTTAAGTGTACGGTACACAGTATAGAGTTCTTGTTGATAAGTAAACCACTTTTGCCTGTATAGGTTGTTCTTCTCCCTTTACGACTAGGAAAGTTTTGACATTCTTCATATCCTTTACAAACTTGTCCTCTTTGAGAGTTATGGATAACAATGGTTTCTCTTTCACTTTCAGGAAAGTAATACTTTGTTGAGTAGGAACTACTTTAATTTTCTTGCAATTCCATGAAAACGAATATGTGTTTTCTAGCATTCACATCATACTCCAAGATCAGCCAAGTAGCACATGACATGCATCCATGTAAGGCCCCTTTTGAATCCACCCAATGTTGTAAGGTTGAGGATGTGGTTGTGTTTTCAGTTTGAGGTGATCTACAAGATTTTGAGAAACCAAATTCTCTCTATTACAACTATCTATTGTAAGGCGACATACGTTAGCGTCAACAGAACACTTTCAAAGATTCGCTTACGTTGTGTCTCATCATCCCTTTAATTTATAAGCCCCAAAATCTACCTTTGGTTCTAGTTCAACGTGCACAATATTAAAGAAATGTTCCACCTCATAGATTAAGTCCAAGAGTTACTCTATATTGACAACTCCGTTGAAAGTGAAAATATTAATTTTAATTTTGTAAGTATCTTGTTGTCGTGTTGCAAACATTCTCCTTGGTCGTTGTTTAGATTTTTACTCCTCTCTAAAATCTCTTCTAAAGGTGTTATGCCTCCTTCTGCAGGTTCCCAATGCGCCTTGTGGGTATGGGGGTTGCTCGTGGCACTATTAGAGCGTTAATTTGCATTCCCCCAATAAGTTCAGTCAAAGTCGTTAATGTTTTTGGCCATCTCTTCCATACGTTGCTCTACCCTTGTAAGTCAATCTTCTTGATTGTTTTCTTGCTTAGCCATCTCAAGATCAAACTCTAATACCACTTGACGCAGAACAAGCGTTGATGGGTCGTGATTTTGTTTACGAAGACACAAGAATGTTATATCGTTAATAAGACGAAAAAAATAATAGAACTCACCTTTGAAATAACTCTCTATTAAGAAAAATAAAAATAATTCTTCTTCTTAACAACAAATAAGATTATATATATAGTCTTCTAAAACTTTAAACTAAATAAAATTTAAATAAAGTAAAACTAATCAAAGTAGGAATAAAATAATAAACTAAGAAAAAGTTTTAAACTAAGTAAAATTTAAATAAATAGTCCTAGTCTAAGTAAAAATTGTTGGTGTTCCCCATTATTAACCCTTTAGAAATGATGTATTAATTAAACATAAATGAGACACTTTGTACTAATTAAAATATAGTAAAAATAAAAACATATTTATTCATTTAAAATAAAAATAAAAATTAATTAAATAAAATATATTGGTTCGTTTGGTTTTTACGGTTTGGATAAAGTCCAAACTAAAAATCAAACTGATACTTATCGGTTTGATTTTTTTCAAACCGAAACCAAACTGACAAATTTCCAAATTGATCCAAAAATCGGTTTCGGTTTAAATCTTCCCATGCCAAGTAGTTATCATGAATGATTATAATCTTGAGAGTGGGAGAGATAATTGTTTATGTCGCCTTTGGTAATACATTTTGTTATTGAATCCTTGAGCCAATCAAATGAATTATACAGGACGACTATCTGCTATGCTAGCTGACAGGAATTAAACTTTTCTGATTTTATCAGGTTGAGATCCAATACTCCGGGGATGGTGAAATGGTGGAGGTGGCAGGCAGCTTCAATGGTTGGCATCATCCGATCAAAATGGATCCTCAGCCTTCTTCAAGCATCACTGAACCCATTGGATCAAGGTGTTTGTTCTTCTTTCTTTTTTGTCTAAAAAGTGCCTCATATTTTTACTCATATCTCTTTTTTTGTCTGTTTGTTGATTTATGTTTTAGCAAATCTTCTTATTTCCCATGCCCAAAAGCCTGGGTGGTTTGGGCTCATTCGGTCATTTTGGTAGAACTCTGACAAGTTGGCCACTGTTAGGATGTCCAATACTTAAATTGAGCAATATATATATATATGTATGTATATATCTATGAATATGTACACACACATGCATGAGTCCCATCAAGGAATTTGTTACAGCATAGAGCAAGGTGGGGCTTGGTTGATGGATTACTTTCGTCTCTTCCTGCAGTGTCTACCTCTTGCGTCAACTTATTGTAGGCAAAGTTTTTTTTTTTTTTTTTTGGGTCCTGATGCTTGACCAATCTGATATATTAGACAATCATGCAAATTAAAGGCAAAGCATAAGAACCCACAAAAACACGGTTCATACCTACTTTAGATTCAGTTGAGATCCCTATCACTAGAGGACAGACCTTGGGAAACATCCCAGGAACTCACCTTGGTGCGACATTAATGACCATGTTTGTATTCAAGCCAAATTTATTTATTTTTCCCCAGGGATTGGCCTTTTACGTTTAATTAAGACATTAACTGATAAAGTGAATGAGTTTTGAAGTCTATGCCTTTCTCAGCCTTTTGTGGTAGAAGTGTAAGATGTTGATTAGTGAAAAGTAGCTGATGCTTGGACATCTATAAATTATCTGTTAATCATTGTTATCTTTTAATCATCAATGTACTGAAAATAAACTCTATCAATTTTCATTCTTTCTGTGTGTTGTGTATATTTGCTTATTTTTTCAAAATATTTTTTGTACTTGCTATTCATAGCTGGTAAGAAATAATTGCTCATTAAGATAACATTTTTACCAGGAAATCCAGGTGTTCGTCAATAGTGTTATGGCTTTATATGAGGTTTGGACATCTATGACCTGACAATGCGGCAAGTCTTTATTTTTGAATATGAAGGGAATTATTAGTTTAGTTATGAGTAACCTTTTTTGCAAACAAAAGTGATAATTTACTTGCTGTTATCTATAAAAATGTTGAGATGTTCCTAAAATCTTAAGCGTCTGCTCAAATTGGGGGGAATGGATCCATCTCTCTGGTTGCACGAGTAGTTTCTTTGTGTGATGAGATCTGAAGGTTGTTTTGATGAAAATATTTTTATGATCATGTTGATTCTTCTTGTTTGCTGCATATTTATGTCAATCAATTCGATGTTTTTAGTAAAAAAATGAATCTAGATTCTCATTCAGCTGGAAAAAGGGGGAATTAAGAAGATACTACTCTATGAATTCCTCCTGTTTTGCCCATGGTTTCTTCACCCCTGTAGTGTTTCTGTACGCATGCAGTTTTGAAAGAAGCCTTTACTGAGTTCAACTACCTACATAGCTAGGTCTGAGATAAATTGGAAAAAGTGAAAATATAAGTGTTCTTTTTCTATAGTTTTGCCACTCTTTTGACTTAGAGTATTTCTCAACTATGTCATGTATCAATTTCTCAGGTACCAGAAGATGAAGCATAGCTAGTGATAGGGTTTTAAATGAAGGTTCACTTTTAAGTTTCCTGTTATCATTTCCATTAGTTGTTCCTTCGAGGTAAAGAGAGATGATTTTCCTTTCATGATATCAGCAATGAAAATTGCCAATTAGTAGTTAAAGAATATTGTAACTGCAGCAGATGTTTACTGAAAGAATATTGTAGTGAAAGATATTGGCAAAAATTGCTTCCAATGTCGTCACATATCAGATATGTATTATACAGCAATTTTCCGACAATATTTGCTACATTCTTTGTGCATAAAATTTTAACAACAAAATGGCTGTCACTGTAAATATTTGATCAGTAGTGTGTGCATGATTTCTGAATCTCATACTGTTACCGAATAGAAATGGCTTTTAGTTGGCATCTTATCTAGATTTCTGTTTGAGATTTGCTAGATTATCATAATTATTTTCTGTATTGTTTATGACATAACCCATCATTTCGCATTAGTTTGATTTCGGAATTTTGCTTAATTTCAGATGAAGTTCATTGTTGATGGTCAGTGGAAGATTGATCCTCAAGAAGAGTTGGTTACCACGGGTGGCATTTGTAACAACATTCTTCGAGTAAATCAATGATATGATTGGGTGGAGATTCTTGATATTCTTTCTACCACATGGGTAAATTGATTTTTTACTTGTTTGTGAATATCAACTCAAAATCCCATTTCTGACATAGTGGATCTGCCACCTGCCAAAGTTATCATGTTGTGTCTGTCTCAAATCTTGATCTGAAGCACCCTTAGTTGATTGTCACGAGTAGAGTCTTGAATGCTAGAATTATGAAAGTTTGTTCCTACTGCTACTAGAATTTTTCAACAGTTCTCCCATCTTCTATAACTTCTTTCATGTGCTATGACTACTACCTGATGTTGTTTGAACTTCTTGATGCCATGGCTTCTAATCTTTGAATTGCAGGCCATATGTATGAGGAGCAATGTATTTCATGAGCTGTAAAATTTCATATATGTTCCTGATTGAAATATCAAGTTAATTTTATCTCCACATTGCTTGAAACTGAAAATTTGCAGGGCTTATTTTGATCTTAGTGATTTCTTATTTGTGCATGTCAGTATGCAACTTTAGCCTATTGTGAAACACAACGTAGAACACTTACAATTATGGTTTGTATCGTACAGGGAACAGTGATAGTTCGGTTTTATCTCCTGTTTCATCATTGGAAAATATCACAGCTTGATGCTCGCATGGAGGAAGAGGACTTGACGCAGATTCGTGCAGCTTCTGACACTGCTGTTCTTTTTTGTTGTGCATAATAACGAACTGAGCCTAGTCATATGTATAAATAAGTTTTTTCAATTTTTACCTTTTCATATCTTCTTTAAAAAACAATATTCCCAGACTCTTAACGTGGAAGGAGATACGTTTAAAAATCAATGCAGTTAGCAGTTGCTGGTGGTGCCAACGTACAATATGTCTAGAATAGAGTAGTAGCTAGGGGTTAAGAAAGTATTTTTCTGATGTTGATAAAAGTTTTGAGTATAATAGTTCTTGCTTCTTCACGTATTTGAGATTCTTAATTTAATCGTTCAAGGGACAGGATTTATTAGTCGAGTAATAAATTATTATGTAGAACGTTGCAGCAGATAATAGCCCTGCACTATTCTTAATGGATGCACAAACCAGTACACAAGAATCTTGAAATGGAGTTACTTCTCTATTGTATGTGCAAATCTATATCTAAAATTTCTTTACCATGTCAAGGGGATAAATGGAAATTATATTTCTATATTTTGCCTATTTAGGTAATTATGTTTTTAATATACACTGTAATTATATTCATCATCAATAGATTTTAGCAATAGCTGTATGCGCAAGAATTTAGAGTAAATTGTATTGTAATTTTTATTTAATACGGTGAAAGTATTCAGTCAAATTTTAACATATTATTATTTTTATTTTTTTTTTTTTGAGAAAATTCAAAATGTTTAAAAATAACATTAATAATGAGGTAATATTATTTATCTCAAATAAGAGTAAAATCAAATCCTTCCAGATGAAAATTTTATTTGTAGGAAAATAAATTTTTTATCAAGTCAAAAATTGTTGATTATAAATTTTAATTATTATACAATAAATATCATAATATTTAAAATGTATTTTTTTTAAATAAAATTTGAAATTTCTAATATTTTTCTAGTGATAATAGGTCAAATTTTATTATTATTATATGCGATGTAGTGCAGCGAAATGTGATGATAATAGGCAACAGTAAGAGAGCGTGTTGACAACACGTGGAAACTAGAAAGGTTAATTATCCGGCTAATGTTGGTATTGTCGTGTCTCTTTCCTCGCCTTTCCCACTTCACCTCTTTTCATTGTCTTTCACTTCCATCCACCAAAAGCAAAGAGTAGTGTAAACTTCACTTCACTCAAGTGTTCTGTTACTTCACAACAGTCTAAAACCAATTCTTCTTCACTAATGGCTAAAGTAACAGCTTCTGCTACTGCTACTCTTTGTCTGAAGAAGAACCCATCTTCTCTTTTACCAACCTCTTCATTTCTCACTGCCCCAGCAAGTTCAACTGGGTTCTTGCCTTGTGCACTGTCCGCAACAAGAAGGAGACGGGTTCTTCTCCATCATTCTTTTGCGTTAAAGAATGAGCTTGTTGAACCTACTGTTGATGGAGCTGAACTAGTAGAAGAAGAGATGGAACATCCTGGAGAGAGACTGTTGTATTCCATTTCTCCTTTACCTTTCTTATTTATGGCTGCTCTTCCTGGAGGTATTAAGTATATATAAACTGTATGCCTTATGCATTATCATTTTTCAGCTTCTTTAGAAATTATTTTTTATTTTAGAAGCCTATGTTAATGTTAAGTTAAAGTTAACCTTGAAAGTTCAAGGCAGCAGCTTTTTTTTTGTGTTCTGTTTGTTAAATTTCTCATGAAGTTTGGTAAATTTTCAAGACTTGTTAAAATGCCCCTGAACTGAATTTCAGAGGATCTTTATCTTATCTCCAAATATTTGATTTTTGCTTCTTTAAACCTATCATATAAGATATATCTTCATAAGACTACTATGTCTCGTAGTGTTTTTGAATCTAGAGGCTGGCTCGAGTTAGCTCAATTCTCTACCTAAAGATTTTCCCTCAATTTGTTCATGTTGTTTTTCTTTAATTTAAGCATTTTTACTTGAATTGAGTATGCTAGTTATCAAGTAAATAACTTATTTCCAGGATCTTTCTTATATTTCAAAGGATACATGAATTACAACAACTTAAATCTGTGAGAAGTTACTAATTCCCGACATACAAGTTTCCAAGTACGACGAACAATTTGTTAAGTTGATCAATGTATGCCAAGATGGTTACATTTGGTCATAAGTTAGACTTTGGGATATTGAATAATTGGTTTTCAAGCAATCTACTTCAGTTTTGATTGGGTTTCAAATACATTCCTTCTTTTCAATTTAAAACTTAACTGGAAGTAGACGTGAAGTCTAGTAACACGTCATTGTAGCATGTTGTGATGGCTTTGCCTCCATTTCCAGGAGCAATCTTGATAATATAACTATGACTTCTATGAACAATGCTTTTTATTCAGCATACATTGATGATAGCTCTAAAATTCAGGATTTTATTCTTGAAGGAAAGTGTTGATTTGAGCAACCTAAGCTTCAAGTGTCACAAAGCATTTACTGGCTCACTGCATTGTGCTTCTGCTTGTAAAGCATTTACTCTGCATTGCAACAACATTAGACATTTTCATGGGTGTCACCGTAGTCTCATCTCTAATATTAATTTACACCTTGACACTCATGATATGTTTAAATGTCTGAACAACAGCTGGAACCGTCAGGTCTCTCTTTGGACCTTTTGTTGAGCTTGTGAAGTCATGGAATCTTCCTGACTGGCTTGTGCACTGGGGTCACCCTGGCAACATGGTACTTTTTGATTTCCTCCATTAATCTAATTTATATGTTTGTCTCTTGAAGATATTGCAAATATGTATGTCAAGTTTCTTATATCTATATTTGTGGGTTCTATAATTATCAGGCAGTCGTGCTCTTTGCCATGGGCGGTTATGGAACATATCTGGGTTTCCGTATACGCTATTCTGATGATGTGGTAAGAAATTCATTGCCACATATGTTTAACAGCTAAGTCTTTTCATTACCACAATCACATTTATGCTTTGAGCATTTCAGGAGGAAAGGGCAAATGCCAAAAACTTGCACCCAAAGCTTCTTGGTGGGATGTTTTTCTTCTTTGCCCTAGGAGCAACTGGTGGAGTTACATCACTTCTCACTTCAGATAAACCTATCTTCGAAAGGTGCTTTGCAAATTAATATTTCTACAATAACAAATGCCCATTATGTATATTGTTCACTGTATGAGTTCTATGTTTCTTTTTGCAGTCCACATGCATTAACTGGTTTCGTTTGCCTTGCTCTCTTGACAATTCAGACTATTTTGCCGACATTATTTGAGGTAATAGATAAAGTTTTTGCTCCTAAATGTAAATACATTTTTTAAAGACCTTCACATTCTTCATTTTCATTTTTTTTCTTCAATTTCATTTACAGGGTAATCCTAGATTAAGGAATATTCACGGGATCTTGGGTAGCGGGATCATGATGCTGTTCCTCGTCCATGCTGTCCTTGGACTTCAACTCGGCCTAAGTTACTAACAACAATTTTATGGCACCAATTCAATCCCCTGGGATTTTATTGTTATTCATTCCTGCATATTATGCACATTCTTTCTATAAATGCATGAAGTTGGGGGAAAAAGAGAGTACACGACCTAGATGGTAATTCTGCAAAACTATTTACAGGGCTTGCATTAAAACATTTGAGTTTGATATTTTAAAGCCTCATTTGTAAAGAATGTAAAACAGATACATGTAGATACAAAAGCAGTGGCAATTATCTATAGAAGATTCTATTCTATTCATTGTGGATATATTGAGAAATAGAAAGTTGTAATCTGGTTTACAGTATTGTTCAGTCTTGAACTTTTGACTGGCGAAAATGGTTTTTCCTTGAATGCTGCAGTAAATAGTATATGCTTGTTGAACTGATTACTAATTTATGCATATGAATGTTCTGTTCACTAAACCACAGAACAAAATAATACAATTGGATATCATGACAAGTATATTCGACAATTTGTTTGGTATAGAATTTTCACTTGTTCAAATCAGGACAAGTATATTAGACAATTCGTTAACTGGTAAAATGAAAATATTCCAAACTTCTTTGAAAAATTTTTCAAATTAGCCGCATTCATAAATTAATATACTAAAACTAATTTACTAAAATAGTCACTTTCATAATATTTTTACAAACAAATAAAAGAATTTATTTTTGAACCAAAATGTCCTCAACTCAACAAAATAAAATAAACTTATTAAATGTATTCATTATTTCTACACAAATAAATACTTCCACACACATTGTTTCTAAAACCTTTGCACTTCTTTGGTAATTTTATATAAATTTTATGTACTACCATTTTAACTTCTAGTGGATGTGTTTACAATTTATTTAGTTTTTGGTAATGTTTGGTAGTTGATTTGGCCCGGAAAATGTAGCAATACATAAATTATTTTTGGAGAATTATAATAGAAACTTCAATTTTGATCACAGTTGCATGTGATCGAAACTTTCAATCACACTATAGTGTGATCAAAACTGGGTATCAATCACACCGTAGTGAGTATGAAAATGCAATGTTTTGAAGTGTTTTTGCCAAATTCTATAATTTAGTCCCTATTTATCAAACTTTTAAAATGTTACATTTTAGTCCCTAAAAATAAAAAGTGTGAAAATTTAAACTTTCTTGATTATATCTCTTATTTGTTTCCCAAATAATTACATTGTTTGAAGTTGAAACGTTGTTGAAGTTTGAACATTTTGTATTTTAGTCCATATTTACCATACTTTACAAATCTTACATTTTGATCCTCAAAAAGTGTAAGAGTAGATATTTTTCAATTTGATCATCAAAAACATTTATATTTATCTTTATTATTCGTAAATTGTCAATGTTATTGTGTGAAATTCTATCACATACACGACTACTATTATTACCATCATTATTCATTACGGCAGGTATTGGGAATTTTTACCGAATGGAGAAGAGAAGTTCACTAGTAAAGTGAAGGTCCAACCAATATGTATACCCGAAAATATCAAGTATGAAGATTTTTTGAGTTTACTTGACAACATCTTACATATAAATCCAACACAATATAATAATAGAATGAGAGCGATGTTCAAAGAATGTTTATACTCGAGCTTTGAACCTTCAATGTCAACGGACATTACAAATGATTTTAAGCTCGAAACCTTCTTAAGTACAAACAATAATCATTTTGTTAGTGTAAGGGGTTATATTCCGATGTTGATCATAGTTGTTGAATATTCTATTTATGATGTAGCATGAAAGTCGGTAATAGAAGTGGTAATCTATACTTGTTTGTTTATTTTAGTAGAAGCAACCAAGTTAGCAATATGCTATTTGTAATGTAACCGACACGTCAACATGAAACGAATGCTCAACATTACTCTCTACATGTGCATCATTGAGAACCACATTTCTCTCTACTTCAGCACAACGAAAATGATTATGATGGGTATTCTTCATATCATAACTGTTTCATTGGAAGTAACAACTATTATACAGTTATGAGAAAAAAACTCTTGAAGGATCGTAACTGAAAATTATATAAGTTTTAAAATTTTTTAACAAATTTTAAACAAAAATAACAAGAAAGATATATAAATTATGCACTACATTGTAAATCCTAAAAAACTAACCGTCTTCAATTTTCTCCAAGCGTATCCACATGCCAATTTGTTGATGATATTTTCGGTTTATATATTGAAAGACTTGATTAAGACTGTAATATAACTATTAAAAGACTTCAATAAGCCTTGAACAATTTTCTACAACTAGAAAATTGTTCATAACTATTATGAAATAAGATATTACAAGAAAATAATTTTTTTCTCTTTTCTTTCCTTTTCTTCCTTTTTATTTTTCTTAGAAAATGTTAAGGAAAATTTTTCTTCCTCTCTCTCAAAGTGGTCGTATCTTCTTCTTTTCATTCTCTTAATTTTTGTTTCATTCCATTTTTTTATTTATACTTACACATGTATCAAAATACATAAATGAAAACAAGTTTGGCAATTTTTCATTGGTGGATTCCAAAGTCCTTGAAATTTAATTCATTCATTAAAACTTTTGATTTTATCAAATTACTTAACAATTAAGTAATAATAAATATTAATAATAAAATCAAAAACTTACGCATTATAATTCATACCCTTAATTTGTATCATAATAGATAAGCATGAGGGAGATTTTAACACTTAGCAACATTTAATTTTGTTATTTGTTGAAGCAATTATTCACTTGATTTTATCACTTGGCAACATCTTATGGTACCACGTGTCAAAAAATATTTATTTGATTTACAATAATATTTATTAAATATTAATAAATTAATTAATTTATTTTTTAATATATAAATTAAATAATATATCAATCAGTCTCTCATATATCTATAAATCATATTTACGGTATTAATAAATTACTGAAACATTTTTCGAATTTAAGGGTGCTAGTGCGTTATTGTCAAAAAATTTATTTTTTACTTTTAAAGAACAAAATTGTCTTCTGATCAACTTAACGAAGCAATTTAATTTTCGTTAATATGAAACGTGTAAACTCTATTCTTCGAACGTAAAGGTAAAATAGTCATTTTATAATATTTAGTTTCACATATACATTGTTCATGATTAGTTGATACATTAACAAGGCTTAGGTGACTTAAGTCAACTCATGATATAAGTATAACGAGTATTGAATACTTTGGGATAACATATATTGAGTCTTGGTTTTAAAATTTTGGAATTTTTGAAGTCGGTCGATTTAGTGTTGACGGCTCCGAACCCATGAAAACATGAAAATTGGATAAATAATATCCATTAGAAAGTCTCGTAAACTAATATGTGTTAATTAAGAAATTTTAAACATGTTTTCTACGAACATTACATTTAGTGTATGTATGATGATTTATTTAGAATCATGGAATTTCTTATATATATGTATGTGTGTGTGTGGTATTAGGTTCAGAAAACCTGCGATAAGAGGCGACTGAGTGTGAGGATACGTAATGGGAGTGGTTACCCTCCCTTTACAGTAAGTAAATTTGCATTAAATATATAAATATATATGTGTGTGATACATATATGTATACTTGTGTGCCAATCAAGCTGTTTTATGGATAATGTGAATTTGAAATGAATTGTTTATATATGTTTGACATGATATTGGATATTTTGATGTATTGGTTTGTTGATTGATAAAAGTACTTAATATATATGCTGGAATAGCAAGAGAGGCCTGTTTTACTTTAATGATCTATATCCATTGTGGAAAAACGATTTGATTTGCTTTTAAGCATGTATTTTAGTGATGAGGGCGGTAATGCAGAATATTTGTATATGGCTAGTGCGTTTGTTTATTGACTGTATATATAAGGAGGTAACCTCTAGACGAACCTATGAGAGGCCGTATAGATGAGTAGGCCACAGTGGGACTGGTATAAAAGGGAAAGATCATGGCAAGCTCACTGTGTGTCATGCATATAAGTGCTAATATAGAGATCCTATAGAAAGTCTTTGCGGCTGATATAGATCTTTTGGAATTAACAGATAGGATGATAACAGTCACTCGTATCACCAAGTGACTACTAGAGGCCAACATCAGTGAGACGAGCGATTAATTTTATAAAGACATGTTTTATATAAAACAAAATAATTTTATATTGCATAAGAAAGAGTATTTGCTTTATAAGAATCTATTTCATATGGTTTTATGCATAAAAAGATTTAAAAAAAAACTCACTAATGGTTTTCAACGTTGCCTTGGCCAAATTAACAGTCGAGAAAGTATGACCAGCTCGATTATTGGTTTTAAACTATTGCAGACTAATAGAATTATTTTGTGTTTAGTTGATTTAATGAAATGTATATATATACTTTAAACTCCATGGAAATAAGAATCTCAATATCTGTAATTGAAAAATGCATATGCATGTATGTATATCGGTATGTATATATTTACTCACTGAGTATAGTTGTATACTCACTCCTCACAATTATAACTTTCAGGTTATGAACGTTAATTTTCATAGGACTTGTGGTAGTGGTAGAGAAACTATAACGCTTTGGTTAGATTCTTCTTAAGTCACATTTTGTAGTTTGTCCCACTGGATAAATGTAATTGAATTTTGAAATACATTTGAAAGCTAAATGATTATGTAATTGCTTATGTTTTGTTCAACCTAAGTAAAAATGATTTCCATATTGACATTTGTTATGGATGAGTTGATCATAGATGATCAATTCTTTGATATTGATAATCCCAAGGATAAGAATTTATTTTTATAAACTGTTTTCGAGTTTTGGTTATTGACAGGAAATCCTTACAGGCTCTCTTGATACATTCGAGGAGTATTGATTTTATCATGAGAGTCTGTGACGATTGTCACAGTAAACCCCAGGGTCAGAACATATGTACTTTGCGTATGGGAAAAGGAAGGGATAGACCCCGTAGGTATCCCAATTTCCTCAACCAGTATAAACAACTCCATTTCCATAGCTTGGTATGGAAATGCTAGTTAAAGTTGTTACAGGAAATGTGGACAGTTTTTTTTTTAGGGAATATTAGAGTGCCTAGAACTAAACACTAACTCAGCTTGAGCCAATTTCCTTAAAACACCCATCTAGTGAACCAATGATAGTACCCCAATGCCAATAACTCATGCAATATCTGCAAAATCATCTAGACTAGTGTAATAAGCTTTCTAAGTTGATTAAAGAAGCTCGACAGTTGGGGTGTGTATCTTTTTCAAAAACTTAAATGAATGAGATTGGTATAGTAGAATCTATAAGATATAGAAATTGCAGATAATGATAAGTTGACAGTAACTGTAAGGTTATTATAGGATAGTGTTGTCGCCTATTGGCAATGTAAATAAATATATTAGTCAAAGATGGGTCATAGTTGACTTGAACTGATTTTCTGAGGGAATTTCATAGTCAATACTTTACGTATTATTATAACAACTAGAAAAGATAAAAGTTCTTGAATATGAGATAGATGGGTAAGACAGTGATAGAATATAAGACTCAGCTGAAAGAGCTGATAAAGTTATTCTCAAGTTTGAGGTGGGATTCAATAAGGACATTAGGGAACAAATATTAATAACCGGTACTTGTAGTTATTGAGGGATAGTGACTGATAGGAAAGTTGATCTGGGAAAGAAAGACAAGGGTAGGCCTTTAAGAGATGAGATTTAAATGTCTTAATAGGGTAGTCATTAAAGAAGTGCTGCAGCAATGGTTCATCTAACGATGCTCTTATTCTTAACCTTGTTAATGATCTTTCTTTTTTCACATGAATCCCCTAGATTTAATGTTTTTAGGTCTGTTTCAAGTTCTCAACAGACATAAAAAGTTAGTAAATGCCCTTATTGTAATAAGCAACATAGTAGAGCTTGTGGTACTCCACTGATGATCTTTCATTATAAGTAGACAGGTCATATTAAAAAAGAATTGTCCAAGTTTGGGAAGATCTGAGTTGACCAGTCATTTCACTCAGGGCCAACCTCCGACATTTTCTCAGCTCAAGGTGTACAGAGGAATCAGCCTAGGGTTCAGACTAAAGTTTTTGCTTTGAACCAGGAACAAGCTTAAGTAAATCCCAATGTGATTGCAGGTATGGTGTTGATCTTTGGTTAGATCACAAGTATGGTGTTAATCTTTAGTTAGATCATATATATTTTTATAGACCTTAGATTTAATAGATCATTCATTAGTATATACACTATTAAAGCGAGGATTGCTTAGAAAAATACTATGCTTAGACAGTGTATGCTGATAGTGGGAGAGACTACCTATACCTAAAGTGTAAACCCTGTATAAGGATGACATAGTCAATTAGAAAAATATATATATATATATATAGGTAGTTGACACACAATTGAGGCTTAGGTGACTTAAGCTAACTCATGGTATAAAGATTAAATGAATTTAATAAGTTGGACTTAGCTTATATTTGATTTTCGAGTAATGCCCTATGCTAAAAGGGCAGTGCCCTTATGAGGGATCGGGGGCAGAGTGCCCGAAAGATAAATGAAATTAATACTAAGAAATAAAAAGAAAAGAGTCAAAAATCTATCGTGAGCATAAAAAAATCAATACCTAGAATAGAAATATCGATACCTTTAGATTTCGAGTCGATACCTAGTGAATGGATCAATACCTTCACCAAAGGTATCGATACATGAAGAATGCAGATTGATGCCCATTGAACAGATCGATACTTATGAATAAAAGTATTAATACCTTGCAAGTCAGTAGTTTAGGAAGAAATTTCAGATCAATCGGATCGATACCTTCGAGGTTGATACGTAAGGAGGAAAAGTATCAATATATTGAAAACAGAGAGTTGAAAAATATTTACAAGGTGAACTAGATCAATACCTTTCTTAAGGGTATTAATCCGTGATAAAAAGATTGATACATTTGCCTAATGTATCGATACTCGAAGTCGAAGGAAATTCAAGAATCGAAACTAAATGAAGGTATCGATACATAAGTTCAAAGGTATCGATACATTTACAAAGCAGATCAATACTTGAGTTAAAAGTATTGATACTTTACGCAAATATGGGCAAAAAATTCAACAGGCAAATTAGTCATTTCATTCATTATATAAATACCTAAGAGGGGGGAAACTATTTTAGCCGCTCCTCATTTGTGCGTTTTCTTCTCTCTCTGTTAAAATAATTTCTCTCATTCTCTCTCTCTCTTTCTCTCTTTCTCTCTTGGATTTATTTGGGAAACTAAACAAAACTCTTAGATTTTCTATTAAATCCAAAGCCTGTATGATTCTTCATCTCCTTCTCTATAAATTGGTGCCACATTTGTGCTAAGAATAGAAAGAAAGAATAAGAACAAAAAATAGGGTTCAAAGAAAAATTTAGGGACTTTGCATTCAAACGATAGTATGAGGTTTCTACACACTTCTACAAGCTAAAGGTAAGCCTATTAATCCATTTCAAGTGCAATTTTCATTATTTTAAATGTATTAGAAATCTAGGGTTATTGTTCACCTGAGGAACTTACATTCATTTGCTTAGGAAGTCTATCTTTATGAAATGAAATGGTATAATTAGAAAAATATAGACATTGTATATATGTTAAATGATGATTTGAAATGGACATATTTTGTTTAAAAACGAAAATGCAGAATATGAAATGTATACATTTCGTTATAGATGGAAATGTGAAAAAAAATATGAATAAATACGACCACGGGATTTCATTTGCTGGAAATCGAATAAATGGCTCGTTAGTTTAGCCTCAAGAAGTATCATGTGTCAACTATGAACATTTAAACATATTTTTCACAAATCATACATTTAAAATTAATTAGAATCGTGGAATTTAATATATATACATATGTGTTGTATTAGATTCTAAAAACCCAAGTGAAGTACCGAGTGGGCACGAGGAAATGCAGTGGAAGTGGATACCCTCCCTTTTATCGTGAGTAATATATAATTATATAAATAAAATGCATGTGATATTTATATGTATTACTTATGTGTAAACAAATATTTTCTATTATTGAAATGAAATGAGAAATGAAATGCATTTATGTGATTAATAATTGATATTGGGAAGTGTTGATTTAATTAGTCTGTAGATTTGAAATTGCTTAGATATACAAGCTGAACGGCCGAGGAGGTCTTTTGTATTTATGTTATCATTATTGGAAAATAAATTATTTTAATGCATGTATGTTTTAGTGATGAGGCCAGTAAGACTGAATATTGTGTTATGTCTAGTGGGCCAGTTACATGGCTTTTGCACTTATTTATTTATGTATATACAGAAAGGTAGCCTATGGACGGACCTATGAGAGGCTGCATAGGTGAGTGAGCAGTAATAGGACTGTATAAGGAAGATTAAGTCATGGTAAGCCCACTGTGTGCTAAGTACATGTGTGCTGATATGGAGACTCTATGAAAAGTCTTGGCGGCTTAATAGAAATCTCAAAGAATTGACAGATATGACGAGGACAATCACTGTATCACCAAGTGACTACTCAAGCCAACATCAGTGAGATAAGCTAGATGTTTTTAATTGTACATGTTTTACAAGGAAATAAATGGTTTGTAAGTAAAACATAACAAATGATTTATGGTTTTATAAAATACATTGCATATGATTTTATGTATAACAGACTTACTGATGATTTCAACGTTACCTTGACCAAGGTAGCAGTCTAAAAAATATGGCCAACCTAGTTTAGTTATTTAAAATAAATGCAAACTATCTCCATATTGTTTACAGTTATTGATTGTACATGAAAATGAATATATATGTACTTTAAGTATGTTAATAACGTCAATATCATGATTTAGAAATGTGTGTGTATGTATATATATTTATGTATATATGCGTTTACTCACTGAGTATAGTTGTATATTCACTCCTCACAATTACAGCTTTCATATTAGGCGCTTTAGTCCTAGTTGGGCTTGTAATAGCAGTTGAAAGCACATGACGCTCTTGGTAGGTTTTCTTATCTTAACTTACAACTATTGTTCACGTCCACTAAATATGTATTTTAAATAGATATGTATTTTTCTTAGAATATGTAGTTATTTTGAATTTGTTTTATTTTGTATCCTAAGAGAGAAATTGTAAAACTTATTATTTTGTTCAACTCATATGCAATGTTTTAAATTAATAATTTTATTAATTATGTATGTTGTAGATGAATTGATTACGAAAATCAATTCTTTGATGTTGATAATCCCCATGGATGGGAATTCAAATTATAAATTGTTTTCAGGTTTTTGGGTAATTGATTTGATAGCCTTACAAGTTCTTATGGTACATTCTAGATAACGAGGATGTATCATAAGGGTCAGTGGCAATTTTCACAAGTGGACCCTAAGGTCAAGGCACGACACAAAGAGATAGATCTCTTAATGCTTAAGATTCAAAATTTGGATGCCATTTTAAGAGTGAATTGGTTATTACAATATTGGGGTTCTTTTTTGCTGACTTCTTGTTGCGGTATTAAATTATAATGTTTATAAAAAACTAAGTTTTCTATGATGATTCCCTAAGGTTTTTTTGATAGATATCGTCTTTTTCTTGGAATATCAAGTGATCGAAAATTGATTGTTGCAATATTTGTTTGAAGTTAAATATACGATTTATTATACTCCTGGTCATCCGTTTGCCTTGGTTATTGAATGATTATTTCGCTTGCTTTATTATTGATTACATATTTACAAAATTATGCCTTTTTTCGCTGAGGAGAGACCTAGATTTGCTATTCAATCTATGAGCGATAGCCTTCGTACATGATTTCTCTGATTGCTTGGAGTTTTAAGAGTCATCAGGTCTAAGGATTACATGATTCAAATTATAATATTAGCATATTATCAATGATATTATAATGATATAGTTATCATTAACCTTTACTTGGTTTCTTAATCCTTTTTAAGTAGATACGAGTTTTGCGGCGTAAACTTCAAGATATATTTTGGTGTTTTGAGAAGTATTACGGCCAAGTCTATTGGGGGATTATCTAACCAAATATTTATATTGTGATATTGCTTTGGAGTATAATTTGGTCATGTGTTTTTGCCAAATTATTATTGCACGAGAATTTTTGTTGGAGTATTATCGTGGTCCACTCATAAGTTTCCAATTAATTAGCCTATAATCAATGTACAAGCTCCAAGTTTGTTTAGTTCTTTAATAAATGGTCGTTGAGCGTGTTTTATCATCAAGATTTTGTTTGGTGCATGCTTTTGGTGATTGTGAATGTTAATGGTTTCTGAGATATGACATCGTATACACAGAATTTATATTGTTTTGTTGGATAACTTTTAAAGATGCTGATAATCGAGTAAATCAATTAGGAATTGATCAAACTAGTACTGTGTGAGAATGACATTGTAATATAGTTTTGATTGTTTTATGATATCACAATTATAGGAGAATCTTCTTATGTATCTTCTTTTGTAAACAAGGATTTTACTTATAAACCAAGTCTCAGTGTTATGACTTTGTGTAGTTCTACCAATATTTTGTAATATTGGTATATACTCATATGATGTGTTAATTATATGAATAAAGAATTGAAGTTTTAGTGATATCACTTTTATGTTCGCCATGATAATTGTTTCCAAGTTAGATTATATGACGATGTTATAAAATTCTTTTGTTAATGTAATCTTGAAATATTATGGGAACCTTTTGGAGATTAATTAATTGATTTTATATAGTGTATCGATATTAGTTAATATGATTTTGTGATTTGATGATTTTTCAAGTTGTTATGGTAATTTGAATTAATTTTATTGATATATATGTGTATCTAGGGAGATCTATGAGGTTGTTTTCCAGTATATGAGTTTCTGGAATATATTTAAATATTGAAATTTTTTTGAAGTATTTTATGTTAAATTACAAGTTTAATTGACTCAAATTATAGGGGATACTCATAGGAACCGATGTAATTTCTATATTTACAGTTCCATAAAGTTTATATATTGGCTACATTACCATTAATATTTATGATGGAAATTATTGAGGGTAGTTATACGGATTTTAAGTCAATGTTATATATTCACAGTTAAGTTGGTGATGCATATAAGTTATTAGAAGAAATAACTTATAATAATTATTAATGGTTAAATGGAAGAGGTATGCCAAAGAGAGTTCCAAGTATATATGATGTAGATGATATAAATATAGAGATGCAATTGAGGAAATTAGCCAATTCCATTAATTATTGTGAACATAGTAATTTACCTAGTAAAACAAGAAGTCAATCCAAAAGAGCAAAGCTATCACTTTGAGAAATGGTAAGCAACTTGGTAAGGTAAGTGGGTGAAGAAGAGGCCAAGTTTAATTTATTTGAGTTGTTAAATTTCCTTCTTTTACAGATCATGTGATTAGAATTAATGCTATAGATGAGTTGATCAGTGAGATTTTAAGGTTGAAAAAATTAAAGAACCTCTTGATACCTATTTAGTGAGTACAAAAATAAGTCAAGATAAAGATTTAGAGGTTTCAGCATGTGTAGTAAAGGTTGCATCTTCTAGACCAAAGCAGAGAGGTGTGAATTTTAAGAATTTAGTCAAAGGTAAGCTATTACCTCTTCCTTTTAATATACAAGCACTAATTGTTGAGTTGAAACAATTACTCTTAAATCTCAAGTATGCATTTTTAAGTGAAAATAATACTTGCTTGTGATTGTGAGTGCTTCTTTATTTGATGATTAACATGATAATTATCGTATGTTTTGAGACTAATAAAGAAGGCAAAAGGATGAATAACATCAGACCTTAGAAGAATTAGCTCTTCATTGGGCATCTATTATAGAGTTTTAAGGTAGCTAGGGTTGTTGATTGAATTTGTATATAATAATAGTTATTCAACTAGTATTAACATAGCTATGTATGAAGCCTTATATGATAGAAAGTAATGAACACCCTGTTGAAGATATGCCCTAAAACCATTCATGTTATACAGTTCAGGGATATCATCCTTATGTATATATAATTCTGTAACTAATTGTAAACTTGTTTACGATTAATAAAATTACTTTTATATAATTTTTCATGTATAGTTGCTGATATATATTGTATATATAAAATGCAAAATGAGATCCTGTGATGTATTATAATGTCAGGACTCTATTTGTAAAGAGTTGTAAATATGAGTACAAAGTCTTGATTTGAATACATTTGAATCAGTTCCTAGTTAAGGTGATATCATATAAGACTATGACATTGCATGACTGGTATGTTAGATGCTGCTAAGGATTAGTATTGGATGCTAATAGTTGGGTGAGGAGTCTCATGTCATAAGAACATAAACATGAATGATACGTTAAAAAACGTGTTACTAAACGTGACCAAACTTGACAAATCACATAGGTGATTATCTACAGTTAATGATACGTCTCACAACCGTACTAGTGTACCATTAATCCTTTGTCCTGTGATGTTATAACTGCCCTTCACATTGAGGCACGTCGTTCACTTGTGTATATTGCACTGGGCTAGCCACTTCTGGTGAAATAAGTTTGCTAGCAATATGTTTAAGTGTATGAGAACATGTGATAGCCAAGATGGAATCTGTTGGCTCAGTTGTTGGAGCTTGAGATCTTAGGTCGAACTGTCATCTATATCTGGAAATGTGTTTCGTGGATATATGAATTCTGTATATGATTGAGGTTCTGATCCTATGATTAAGTTAGGGGTTTGACGATACCATGATTAGTACTTGATTGGGAGTCGATAGCAAATGGACTTTACTACATGCACGTACGACTATATAGATTTATTAGTGTCTAAGAGTCATGACGTCTTGTTAGAGGTCGATCATGATCATTGGAAACTTTAGTTACAAAGAGTAATACCAAAGTGATACAAAGGAGTTCGTATCCACCCATGTCCAGCTCATAATGAAACGAAGGGGTCACACAGATTAGTCGATTACTTGATGATAATGACATTTGCTATTATACAATAATCGTTAATTGATTAATGATGTTGTTCTGATACTTAGATCAGGTAGCAATTTAATTCTTTATTGTAAAAAATATATTTTTCGGTAAGGACAAGCTAGCACTCGTAAGCGTGACAAATGTTTTAGTTAATTATATTAGTATAATTTATGAATATTATATTAATATATGATGATATAATGTTTTAAAATTGATTAAAGTAATAATATAATAATAATATATTATATGTAATGATTATAATATTGTATTATATATATTAAAGTAATATATAAATATATATTATTAAAGTAATAATAATATATATATATATATGTATATTATACTCACTCTTTCTCTCACACACATGCCCACTAATCATAGCAAGCCACATGTATTGCCTTTATTCATTTGATGAAATAAAAGGCAAGTGGGTAAGTGGGGAAGTGAGCAATTCGATGATTACGGCTGTGCAGAGGCAAGTCGGTTGTGCTTTGACGATTGTGAAAGAAAAACACTCAAGTGTTGAGTGTTTAATGTAAGTATTGGATGCAACGTATATCTTCTCTTGCAAGATAGAAAACTGAGAGCTTTTTCTTCTCTATCATTCTCTCTGTATTTTTCAGTAAGTGCTATTCTTATAGAAGACTTGGTGAGTGTTTGGTTTTAAACCAAAAACTAGTTAAGAGAAAAAGAAAGCTAGAGAGAGAAAGCTTGGTTTGGCTTGGTGAAGCTAAAATTAAAGCTTGAAGATCCCATAATGAAGTCGAAACCACCATATCCAACACCGACCTATGGTCACTCACAGAGACAAGCGAAGAGGTTCATTTGCTGTTTCCGTTTGCAAAGGAAAAAAGTAAGACTTCTCAACTTTGTATTTATTTGAAAAGGTTTTAAATACCAAAACGTACATATGTAAATGTTTAGATCTGCTTGAGAGCCTTTCTGCATGTCCATATTACGGACATGGCTTCCACCACGCACGCAAAACAGAGCATGATTTTTTGTGTTTCTGTGGTTTTTGCCTTCACACCCTTATGTTATAATGAAGTCAGTGAAAGGAAGCTAGAAAATGTGGAATTAATAAAAACCAACACTAAGAAGAATAAGATCATTCGTGAAAAAATGATGGTGACATAAGATATACATAAGTTTTATGCTGATCATTGACAAAGAGTTTTAGAATTTGATATGGTATTTTAGAAAGTATCACCTTGGAAAAAGGTGATTCATTTTCAGATTTGAGGGAAGTTGTCTCACTTATTTATTGGACGATAACTCCGTAGTCCAAGTGTTGGCTGGCAAGGAGTTGGTAGTAACTATATCGAGGGCTGGGTTTATTACATAAAAAGGCATAGTAGCCCACAAATTTTAACTACCATTGGAGTTGGCGAGAATTCACAAAGTGTTTCGTGTGTCGAGGTTAAAAAGGTATATGCCAGATTCATAATATATTTTAGAGACATCTCCAAAAGAGTTAGTCGGTAAAAAAAATCGAGTTTTGAGCAGCAAACGCATTCTTGTGGTAAAAGTTATATGACAGAATGCAAATGCTAAGGACATAGCTTGAGAGCCTGAGCACTCCATGCAATAGCAATATTCGTATCTTTTTTAGTAATAGGTATGTGAAATTTTGAAGACAAAATTTTTCTAAGGGAAGTAGAAATTATAAACTCTGTTCTTCGAACTTAAAGGTAAAAAGTCATTTTATAATATTTAGTTTCAAACATATATTATTCATGATTAGTTAATATATTAACGAGGTTTAAGTAACTTAAGTCAACTTATAATATGAGTATAACAAATATTGAATACTTTAGGATAGCAGATATTGAGTCTTGGTTTTATAATTTTTGAGTTTTTGGAGTCAGTCAATTGAGTGTTGTCCGTTCCGAATCCATGAAAACATGAAAATCAAATAAATGACACCCGTTAGAAAGGCTCGTGAAGTGATATATGTCAGTTAAGAAATTTTAAACATTTTTTCACGAACATTGCATTTAGTGCACGTATGATGATTTATTTAAAATTGTGGAATTTATTATATATATGTGTATGGTATTAGGTCTAAAAAAGCTGCAAGAAAAGGCTACTGATTGTGAAAACATGTAGTAGGAGTGGTTATCCTCCCTTTACAGTTAGTAATTTATACGTGCATTAAATATGTAAATATATATATGTGTGCGAGACATATATGTATGGTCGTGTGCCAATCAAACTGTTTTATGAATAACGTGAATTTGAAATAAATTGTTTATACATATTTGACATGATATTGGGATGTTTTAATGTATTGGTCTGCTGATTGATAAAAGTACTTGATATACATGCTGAAATGGCCAGGGAAGCTGTTTTACTTAAATGATTTATATCTATTGTGGAAAAATGATTTGATTTACTTTTAAGCATGTATTTTAGTGATGAGGCTTGTAAGACCAAATATTTATATATGGCCAGTGGACCAGTTTATTGACTATATATATAGGGAGATAGTCGATGGACGAACTTATAAGAGGCCACATAGGTGAGTAGGCCGCAGTGGGACTAGTATAAAGGAGAAAGACCTTGGCAAGCTCACTGCTTGTCATGCATGTAAGTGCTGATATAGAAACCCTATGGAAAGTCTTGGCGACTTAATATAGATCTTTTGAAATTGACAGATATGACGATGACAGTCACTCATATCACCAAGTGACTACTTGAGGTCAACATCAGTAAGACGGACAGTTAATTTTATAAAAACATGTTTTATATAAAACAAAATGATTCTATATTGCATAAAAAAAAAAGTATTTGGTTTATAAGAATCTATTGCATATGGTTTTATGCATAAAAAGGTTTTAAAAAAAAACTCTCACTAATAGTTTTCGACGTTACCTCGGCCAAGGTAGCGGTCAAAAAAATATGACCAGTCCGGTTACTAATTTTACAATGTATGCAGACCAATGGATTTGTTTTGTGTTTAGTTGATTTAATGAAATGTATATAAGTACTTTAAACTCCATGGAAATAAGAATCTTAATATCTATAATTGAAAAATGCATATGCATGTATGTATATCGGTATGTATGTATTTACTCACTGAGTATTGTTGTATACTCACTGCTCACAGTTACAGCTTTTAAGTTAGGAGTGTTAATTCTCGCAGGATTTATGGCAGCAGTAGAGAGCTTACGACATTCTGATTAGATTCTTCTTGACTCACATTTGGAAGTTTGTCCCACTAAATAAACGTAATTGAATTTTAAAATACATTTGAAAACTAAATGATTATGTAATTTCTTATGTTTTGTTCAAACCGAGTGGAAATAATTTCTATATTGGTATTTTATTACTTGATTTTGTTGTAGATGAATTTTTCATAAATGATCAATTCTTTGATGTTGATAATCCCAAGTATGGGAATTTATTTTTATAAACTATTTTCGGGTTCTGGTTATTAACAGGAAAGCCTTACAGGCTCTCTTGATACATTCGGGGTGTAAAGATTGTATTACGAGGGTCTGTGGTAATTATCATGGGTAGATCCCAGGGTCGAGATGTGACAAAACATCATTAGCAGGTTTAATAAAATTTATTTTTTTTTATCATCAACTTACCAGTTAATGTGTGTGACACCATGGGTTCATCGTGAACTAGACATGAACTAATACGAACCCTTTCATATCACTTCGATAAAACTCATTCTAACTGAAGTTTTCAATGATCATGAGTGACATCTAGCAAGATATCATGACTCTCAAAACACAAAGAATATATTTTTAGATAAACTTATATAGTCGCACTTATGTGTAATAAAGTTCATCTGTTGTCAACTTCAGATTGAGTACAGGCTATAGTGTCTACAAACCCCTATCTCAATCATAAGATCATAAATTCAATCATATATGGGATTTGTTTATTCACAAAACTCATTTTTGAAAATCGCATACTTTGGCCAGAGATTTTATTTTTGTGTATGACAATCATGGCTATGATCTCAAGCTCAAATATCTAAGCTGGCAGATTCCATATTGATCATCACATGTTCTCATACAATAAAAACACATTACCATGAAACTTTTTTACCAAGCATAGCTAGCCTAGTGCAATATACACAAGTGAATGATATATCTCAATGCAGAAGATAGCCATAATATCTTAGGTCAAAAGACTAGTGGTACACTAGTACGGTTGTGTGATGAATCATTGACTGTGGATATTTACCCATGTAATTCATCACATTTGGTCACATTCAGTAAAATATTCTCTAACATATTACCCATATTTATGCTTTTGTGACATGAGACTCGCCACCCAATTATTAGCATCCAATGTTAATTATTGTGTAACAACCTGTATTTTTCATAACATCTATAATAGAATTTTGATAGCTAGAATGAGAATTTTCTAAACTTAAGAGGTTAATAATTTGGAGAGTAAGCTTGACTTAAATGGGCTAATGGGCTTTATGTATAATTAAGGCAAATATTAAGTTTATCAATGAAATAGTTTTAGGCCATTATAAATTAATTAATGTTGGGCCATTTTATAAATAATTTGGGGTTTAATAAAATTAAATTAAATCAAGCCTATTATTTGTTGTAAATGGCTGCCCCATTCCTAAAAAGTTCTACATATTTCTACCTAATTCAATAAATAACAAGAAAAACAAAAAAAAAAAAAAAAAACTTTTCACACCTTTGGCTTGGCCAAAATATTCAAGGAGAAAATTTTAGTTTTAAGGCAAAAATATTTGAGGAAAAACCAAAGAAAATCAAATAACTTGGAAGGTGTACAAACTTTGGAAATCAATTTAGCAAGCTTGTAGCAACACAAATGGTAAGAAAACTCTTTTATTTGTCATGAATTCCTGAAAAATTTAGGTATGAATTTGTGATGTTTATATAGTGTATTATATGTTTGGTTCGGGCATTACAGCCCTAATTTGTGTTTTATGAATTCAATGATTTTATATATATACTTGATGATGGTTGGCATATATGTATGTCATGGGAATAAAGCCCTTTAGCAATTTCTGATAAACTGAGTCTATTTTATACTATATAAATATATGTTAATTTGGATGAAATTCCATGTATGTATGTTTAATTTGTATATAATAAATTATAAAAGTTATGTCCTCAGGTTGCATGGTAATACAAGGCTGAGGGAGACAAGTTAGTTTTGTCTCATACCGGTCACATTTTAGAGATTTTGGGATGTGAAAGTTATCTTGCAAAGGGTTTCGAAGTTATTATATGTATCGAATCTTCTAAAGTATCGTGCTCATATCCGTCGTGCACACCAAATGATTGTGTAGACGTATGCTAGGTCATAATATCGTATGATACGTGAGCACGTATTGACTATTCTGATGTATGTTAGTTTGGCAATTGTTGTGTAACGCACTATGGTCGTGTGGACTGCACTACAATGAGAGAATCACAATAATTAATAGATGTTGTTAATTTAGTATATGAAAACACATATTTAATAGTCAATGTGTGCTGTTAATTTAGTACATAAACATGTACTATATTGCCACTAGATTGAATATCAAGGTTCTCTAAAATTAGGTTCCCTTAATATTCACCTAACATTGTTAGGGAGAACGTTAATAGTTGCTTGAAGCATGTTTCACCCATCTCCTTAATCTTAAGGTCCAACCTTGTGTTGATATTTGCCTACTCACGAAATATGAATGATTACATTAGAAAAAAATATACAATTTTATAATTTTTCAAGTTACTTAGCACATACAATCTTATTTTTCAAAACTTTTTGTATGAAATCTAACACTCTAACGTTAGCATTCGAGGAAGTACAATGAAGCATCTACAGTAATCCATCATTTACACACTTTCCGTATGCTATACCCACATATTGAATGGTCTCATACATCCATAATTATTCAAAAAACAACATGATAAGTGTTAAGTACATTACCTTTAAAAGTACAATATAGCAAACATAATATTTACACAAAAAGAATAAGTTGTAATTTCTTAGTGTATACCAATGATGCAATAACAAAACCATTTAACTTGTATTTAGTCGTGTACCTCTTGTGGTTTGCCTCCACAATGTCAGCTTTTTTTTTTTATTATATTTGGCTGTCTTTCCTTACATTGCACAGCTCAAACTCTAGTATAAGCACTGGTAGACCACAAATCACCATGGATACATATGAAACTAGTCCAAATCATCGAGTATGTACACAATTAGATGTTTGAATTGTTGTAAGGCTCCCTGCAGAATAATAGTTGCTTAAGTAAGTAAAAGAGCGATAACTTAATTGTGTAATTGTCATCTAGCACAATAAAATCAAATCCCTTGTATGTGTTATCTAGCTCACCGAGCTTAATCTCCTTAGCTTTAAAATAAGTGTCCCTGATTTGATAACACTATTGTACCTCATTTACGTAATAACCAATATTTAATCTCATTAATAAAGTAAACTCTCACTAGAAAAATTAAATGGTGGTGCCTCCTACAAGAAAATATAACACACTATTGTCGTTATCAGTTGTAACATCTTCTTATAACAACATCTAATGCATAAGGTTTTTTTTTTTTTATAACAAATTGAGGTAATTTATATGAAATATATTTCCTAGCCAAGTTTTTCGAAACAATCTTTCTCAAATTACACCTATTACCCACACATAAGATAATAGAGTTTGATAGCCTTGGAAGTGGTCGTTTTTTGGAACCTTCAATTTTTTTATGGCTTCACCATTTTTTCCTATTCAAATGTCCAACATCAAGTTAATATTTTACAAATTAGAAGGATAAACCAACATTATTTTCATAAAAGGGGACCAAATTGCAAGATTTTCAACTTAAAAATTATGGACCTAAATTTCACATTTTCAATATAAATGGTGCATCAAGCACCCTCAAACAATAATTTACAACATATGTTTGAAATTAAAAATATAATATATTGTAAGGACTAAAATGTAAATTTTCAAATTTTGTCCAAACTAAAAGGCAAAGATTTTAAAGTTTGTTCATTCCATTTCTACCACAAATGTATATCACTATAAAAAAGTAAATATGAAATTTGAGAGTCAATTTGTAAGGTTTCCACATAAGAACTAAATTGCAACATCATTACAGTAAAGAACTAAAATGTAAAGTTTTAAAAATTTATCAATTTTTTAAATTAACCTTAAATATTTTTAAAATTATTAAAATCCACAAAAAAATCAAAATATGACAAATAGGTACCTAAAATTCTCAAAATATGACAAATACATACCCACAAGTTCACTTTCAATCACAAAATGTGTGATCGAAAGTACAACTTATTCCTCAATTTGCTTGTCTATTTTCCGGTAAAAATCCATCAATTTTTCAGCAACTTTCTTTCAATATTTTGGCCACTAACCACCAAAACAAACCAAACAACAAAGTGCATGCAAAACATCAAAATAATAGACATGCATAACACCTCCTTCTGGCAAAAAAATGAAAAATTTTCGACCACCTTTCACTAGATATCTGCCCAATTACAACCAAACAAACACCTTAAATATACATGCAGTAAGTAAAAAAATCAACTTATCTTACTTAATTTGTGAATGCCGACTTCACCATCGCCGATCTACTATTTACACCTTTGGAGAGAGAAAATAAGAAAAGAGAGATAAAAATGAATTTGTCATGTTTTTTGTGTTAAGGGGCATTTTTATCTAATTGTGTATTTTTTTGGCTTGTTTTGTAAAAAAATTTTCAAAATGACTAGTTTGATAAATTTATTTATGAATGAGACCATTTTAGAAAAAATTTCAACTTCTTTTACTCATTAATAGGGATGACAAGTTTGACCGCAAATCTACAAACTTAATACTACCCGATCTTTATGAAACGAGTTTAGTATACCACTTAGTAAGTTTATAACAGATTTGATAATTAAATTTAAAACTTGTAGTAGGTTTGGAACGGATACGGGTGCGGATAGATATCCGCGAATATCCATAACAGATATCCACAAATATTTTTGTTCGCATTTATTTATATCCATTTGTCTATTATATTTTTTCATTACTAATCATTTTTTAAATATTTTTATTTTACAATAATTATTCTATACAATATATATTTATTTATTTTCTCTAATTATTAAATTAGATATATATTTAAATTAAATTATTTAATTTAAGTTGAAGATATAAATTTTGAGTTATTGATACATGCTATTTAAGGATAGATAAAAAAATAATAAATTGATAACATTAAATATTATTTATTAACTTTGAATTTTAGAATTGCATAAATCAATATTCCAAAATTAATATCATTATTTTAATTCAAAATTTTAAGTTAATGAAACTCCGATATATATAGACACACACACACACACACACACACACACACTTATAACGTTCATTTAACTTAAATTATATTACGTGATGAGTCATTTAATGAGAAAAGTAAGAGAAAATAATAGTTTGATAATAAATAAAAAAGTTAAGGACATAAATAAATGAGAGAAAAAAAATGAGGTGAGAAAATTTTTCTTAATTTTTTTTATTTATCATCATTAATTCATAAATTTCTCTAATTTTATGTGAGTAATATATTTTATTTTGAAATAATGCTAAAAATCCTATTAAAAATCTATTAAAAATTCGCAGATATTAGCATAAGTTTAGTAAATGTTAAATACTCGTTTAAGCTATTTTAGTAATAAATTATCGAATTTTCTATGGATTTAATACGAGTATGATATTAAATTTTTTTATAAATGTGAATGCAAGTTTAGAGATATTCGTTCCAAACCCGATCCTTTGTCATCCCTACTTATTAATGATTAGATCTGCACATGGTGAGTTGGATATCGGGTTGGTTGGTACAGCAAGTGCCCGATGCCAAAAAATATTGGATTTACACGACACAAAAAAGCTAAAATGAATTCCTATTGAGGAAAATATTTCAAGTATGAATATTAAATAATAAATTAAATATTTTAAAAATAACTTTAACAATACCTTTAAAATTACACTTACTATATAACATGAACATAAATAGATATAATTTTTTTTTAAGTATGAAAATATGGTATATTTGCATGTGGACCACCGATACAAAAGCACAAATAAAAAAATATAATTAAATAATTAAAATAATTTTAACAATACTTTTAAATTTAAGACACTAACTTCTAACATGAAATACAAAATAGACCTAAATTTTTATACAATAAGTTAAGTAAATACGAATTTATGAGTATAATCGATCCTCAAAAAATTAACTTATGAGAGAAGGATATTTATGATATTGAATTCGTATTTATATTCTTAGCACGTGTCTTATCTTATCTTTTTCTTTTACAATAATAGACAATTTTAGATTGTTCTATATGTAACAACGGTCATAAAGCGGTGCCATATGAATCTTATACACAACATGGCGCATCTAATCTTATACTTTCGAGGTGTTTACCTCTAATATCCATAAGTATGAACTCTCTATCATTTTTAAGTTGGAATAAATTAATCTTTAACATTGTATTGAACTGTATTAGGCATTTTACAATTGAATTTAAAAACAAAAATAAATTTTCATTCTCGTTTTGCTTGTTACAAATTAATTTTGTTTCTCAAGATCATTGTTCCAAAAAAAAAAAAAGAAGAGAGAGAGAGAGAGAGAGCACATGTACACCATGTGGATGGCCGTATGCCAGATCTGAGAGGGTGGTGAAGTCAATCTCCACAATTGGATCACCTTTATAAGATGGTGTGATTGGGACCCACTGTACAACCAACTACTGTACTACGGAAACCCATCCAGCTGATCCAGACCATCAGTTCGCATCTCTCAGCTGGTCCTACAAAAATTCAGGCGGTTCAGATTAAAATACTCTTTGGACCAAGTTACAGGCGATAGAATATAAGTTGCCAATAAAAACTGGAAAGCAGAAGGGAAGAGAAACCAGCGAAAAGAGCGGGGAAGCAAAGGCAAAGCGAGGGAGGGAACGAGTCAAGTGAAACTGCTTCTCAGATTTTAATCGCTGTTACATTCACTAACCCTTTTCTCCTTTTCTTCATTTCAGCTTCGAATATCTACCAGTTTCGCTTACAGGTTTGAATGACCTTTTTTATCTCCTATCTACATTTTTTCAATGATTTTAAATGTTTAATCTTTTATGACTTATCTTCTATGTGGGTTGTGTTTTATTTTTGTTATATTGGATATTCACAACTGGGTCTCGTTCTTGTTTGAGCAGATCTTTGTTATAGGTAGAATTGGGATCTTTGCTTGGAAGCATTGCTTTACAGTTTTATTTATTTAAGTTGTTTTTGGGAATCTTGATTTACTGAATTGTCAGATTTATGTGTTTAAGATTGATTGAAGTGCAATTACGTGTTTTTGCGTGGTCTTTGTTTGATTTATTCATGGGGCTTCTTGGTGTAAGTTGCCTTTTGTTTCGGAGGCCCATTGGTTGATTTTCATGTGTTCATTATAAGATTTTGGGTATGCTAACGACTTGATGTTTAGATTGCATAATGTAGTTGGTTCTGCCATTGATGTCAGCGCATTAGCTCTTTTCTTTGATAGAAAAGCATGAAAATATATGGATTGTGCATTTATTAGATCTTATTATCACTAAAAATCTGAACTTATAAAAGATATGTTGACAGTTTAGTCCTGGTGAATTGGGGAGCTTGTAACTAACATTATCTTATGATCTCTCTCAGATTATAGATGGAAACTTTCCTCTTCACCTCTGAATCTGTCAATGAAGGTCACCCCGACAAGCTCTGCGATCAAGTCTCAGATGCTATCCTTGATGCCTGCCTAGAACAGGATCCCGAGAGCAAAGTTGCCTGTGAGACTTGTACCAAGACTAATATGGTCATGGTTTTTGGTGAGATCACTACCAAGGCTACAGTTGACTATGAGAAAATAGTTCGAGATACTTGCAGAGGTATCGGGTTCACATCAGCTAATGTTGGCCTTGATGCCGACAATTGCAAGGTGCTCGTCAATATTGAGCAACAGAGCCCTGACATTGCCCAAGGAGTTCATGGCCATCTCAGCAAGAAACCTGAGGACATTGGAGCTGGTGATCAAGGGCACATGTTTGGCTATGCCACAGATGAAACACCTGAATTTATGCCGCTAACACATGTCCTTGCTACTAAGCTGGGAGCCAAGCTTACTGAGGTCAGAAAGAATAAGACTTGCCCATGGTTGAGGCCTGATGGTAAGACCCAGGTGACTGTTGAGTACCGCAATGAGGGTGGAGCCATGGTTCCTGTTCGAGTTCACACAGTTCTGATTTCAACTCAACACGACGAAACTGTCACCAATGAGCAGATTGCTGAGGACTTGAAAGAGCATGTGATTAAGCCTGTTATCCCAGCTCAGTATCTTGATGAGAACACCATCTTCCATCTCAATCCTTCAGGTCGGTTTGTTATTGGTGGACCTCATGGAGATGCTGGACTCACTGGCCGGAAGATTATCATCGATACATATGGTGGTTGGGGTGCTCATGGTGGAGGTGCCTTTTCTGGGAAAGACCCCACTAAGGTAGATAGAAGTGGTGCATACATTGTTAGGCAGGCAGCTAAGAGTGTGGTGGCTTCAGGGCTTGCACGGCGTTGTATTGTGCAGGTGTCTTATGCAATTGGCGTGCAAGAACCACTGTCTGTGTTTGTTGACACTTACAAGACAGGAAAGATCCCAGACAAGGATATTTTGGTTTTAATTAAGGAGAATTTCGACTTCAGGCCCGGAATGATCGCCCTTAATCTTGATTTGAAGAGAGGCGGCAACTTCAGATACCAGAAGACAGCTGCTTATGGTCATTTTGGTCGTGATGAGCCAGATTTCACCTGGGAAACTGTCAAGCACCTGCAGCCGAAGGCCTAAATCAGTAATTTGGGCTGGGTATTCTTTTTTTTTTTTTTTTTAATTGGTGGAAAATGTTTATTATCATAGCCATCATTCTACTACTGGGAGAAGAATAAGGAAAGCTTCAATGCACGTCTGATGGTAAAATTGACACTTCAAAACTCAGGTCTGTGGTCATACCCGAGTAATATGCTTTCAAGTTGAGGCATTAGCAAATATTGGGGACACATTACATTCGGCATTTGTCATTTGTCTTTCCATTACATTTTATTTCTTCAAGCAAGTAATTGTTTTCTGCAATCATCCAATTTGTTTACTGAGAACACTAGTATGTGATTTATTTGATTTCATCAATTTCAATTTACTACTTGTCTTGATTATGAAGTTCATTGTGTGCATTTTTAATTGAGCTCCAGAATTGTCAATCTTAACCAATCATCAATCAAATGCTAGTACTGATCAATTGAGATAAATATTAACCAGAATCTGGCTACACCCGAAAATGATAGCAGTTTAGCAATTACTGAACACCACTACTTTTGCAGACAAATAGATATAGCCATTAATATTGACATTTGTCCTTGGGAGTGTAGTAAAACTTGCTTCGAGTAAAAACACTTTCTGCAAAACCATTTGTTGAACAAGCACTTTTTCAAATGCCTCTTGAAAAAGCTCTGCAAGTATTTCTTCATCCCAAAAAAAGTCAAAGATTATAAACTAGAAATAGAAGTACTTTTAGCATTACACCTAGTGAATTGCCAAAGAAATTTTCATCAAACACCTTGCGCTCAAATAAATTTTTTACAGCATATACTTTGATTCTAAATACAATACGAAAACTAGACCGTTGAGACAAAAAGACTTATTTGTAAAAGAAAAAAAATATCAAAATAGCCATATTTTTAAGACTATTTATTTTAATTTTATTAATTTCATAATTTTTAGACAAAATTACTCACCAATAACCGTTCCAAAATAGGGTACCATATTCACCAATTATCTCAATTTTTTTAATTTTTAACTCCATAAAAAAAAAATCTTTAAAAAATAAAATGAATGAAATTAAATTATAAAATTATTATATACATGATAAAATTTTTAGTGAACGAAAGAAAAAAGAAATAAATTATTAAAAAAATTAATATACAACAAATTATTAAAAAAAATATTGTATTATTAATTGAATTAATATTACACATCAATAAAAAGAGAAATTTAATTTTTTTATAATAGTACAATTATATATCTAATAATATTATATTATTATATATTTATTTATTATAATTATTAACTTTTTTGATAATTTTAAAATAAATATATACACATTACGATTTTATTAAATTATTATACAAAAATATGATAAATTAAGTTAAATAAAATAATATAAATACATTAATTAATTTTTTTATACAACTCAACAAACTCTCTTTAATAAATAATTAAGAGTTTGTATTTGAATATAAAGTGATGTTTAATTAATTTAGTTTGAAAAATAATTTTTTATTTTTAAATTAAAATGATTCTTCGATTCCAGTTCAAAACTTATTTTTTCGATTCGATTCTTGACAATTCTGAATTGAAATAGAACTGTTAAACACAAGTATTACCATACATTCTTATGACTTATTATCGTAAAATTATAGTTAAGTATTTTTATAATTATTATCATACATTCTTGTGGCTTAAGTTAAATTCTTTACCATTATATATATATATATATATTATTTATAATAAATAACAAGTTCACAAATAACAAATCGAGCTCTTGCGCAGGTTCAAAATCGAGTCACTTCCTTTTCTTATAAATAAAATAAAAATTTTAGATTATTAAAACTTGAATTTAAATCCAAGGTAATAGAATACTTAGTGAGTTACAATAATATTTTTTTTTATATAAAATAATATTTTTTAATATGTATCAAATGCAGAGGGAATATGACTATTTTGAAAATTTTTGCTCTGAAAAACCCAGAAACGATGCCCCGTAATTGATAACTGCCTGCAAGATCAAAATCCAATAAGACAAAAATCGAATTCAATAATAACAATTAAAAGAAAAAACGAAGTACTCTGTTTTCTCAGTCTAAACAGAAAACAAACAAGAACCCAAAATTTCAAAGCTTAAGACCAAAGAAAATGTGAAGGGAAAATCAAGAAATGGTTGCCTTACAGGGTTTTTGAAAGACTTGATATTAAGAAAGATTTCATTAAGGTTTTGATCGCTAGAAGAACTTTTCAAGTTGCCACGGCGATTCACCGGCAGATCGATGCCAGTGCCCTCTAATCCTTTCGTTGTATGCTAACTCGCTTATCTGCAAACTCGGGAGTGAAGATTTAGACAAAGAATTGTTCATTTTTTTAAATAATACCATTTTGGTTCCTTTATGTTTTGAAAATTAATAAATAGATATATAAGTTGTAATGTTCTACGTCAAGTATTATTTTTAAATTGGTATTTTTATAAAATAAAAATAAAAATAATATTTTTAAATATTATGTTTTATATATAAAAATGTATTTTATATTATATTTTAAAAATTATATTATAAAAATGAGAGAATTTGATTTAAGTAAAAAAAGTATTTTATGATATATTTTGTAATTTATTTTGTAAAATAGATAAAACAATTTTGAACTATTTTATGATTTTAAATTATAAATATATAATTTGTATTTTATATTTTATAGATTTAATTTTAACAAAATAATAAAGAATATGTTATACATCTAAATTTTTAAAATAAAATAAATATAATGAGTAAAAGTAACACTGAACAAGCCCTAAAAATCTAGATATCATTGTCCTCAAATTTGCATTTGTTTTATTTTTATGTGGATCTCTTTGTGGGTTTTTTTTTTTTTTTGGGTGGTGGGGGTGTGGTGTATAGACCTCTGATTTATTGGTACTGTAGTTATTTTAAAAAAAGGTGGGACTGCACCATAATAATATGATATAAGATATGTTAAAAGTAAACACTTAAATTTAAATTTAGAGTGTGTTTGATAATTTTATTTTATTTTAGAGATAGATATAAGAAAAACTATATTAATTTAAAATAGCGACATGAAATATTATTTGGTGCTCTAGATATCAAGGCATGCTTTGAAGACTTTGGTGAGCTCAGAAATCTATCCATCAAAGTTTTCAAATAGGATTGGCCATGAAACATGTTGCCAATCCGTGCACTCAATTTGTTTCACCCAGTTATTTCAGTCACAAAGGGAAGTTTCAGATAATGGGTCAGCCTGAAGATTGGTGATGACGGGACACAATCGATTATAAAGTGACAATTTGTTACGCATTTAGTCCTTTGGATATGATTATGAAATATAGTAGAAAATTTACGAGTTCGAAATTGATTTAATATCACACAATTATTAATTATTTTATATTTTCATGACTTATTTATAATTGTATTATATTTGAAATTAAAATTTGACATATAAATTTTTAACATGACATAAATAATTATTTAAATAATCATTTTAAGTTAATTTGTATATAAAAATATTTTTTTTTATATTTTTTTTAAAAATTCTAATTATATTTAAAATTTTAAATTAATTAAGTTTGAGTAAGTAATGCTAAAATTATATTAAACATGTAATAATATAAAATTATTACAATTCTCTTTAACCATTTAATAGTAATATCATATTAATATTTTTAACTCTTGGCAAATCTATATGATACACCAGCCCGATTGACCACCTTAAACACCTACTGAACAAAGCAGCAGGAGCAACACCAGCATTTTGTTGCTCATGTGCGTACTAGTATAACCTTGTCTTACTGGCAAGACAGCTCAAATAACAATCACTATTGTGATTTAGTGAAGCAACCCGACCCAAAATTAATTAATAAATAAACGAATTAAAAAAAATTAATCCTAAGAGAAGAAAATATTCTTGTAAAATTAAGTAAATACATAAGCTGCTGCTTCAAAAGTAACTGTTCACTTGTGTTACTAAGCAAACAGTAGACGTTTTGAATAAATCTGTAGCATTTGTTGCCTCTAACCCAAGAATTAATACACATATCGAGTCCTTCTCTTAATCTGTCAGTTCAAGAAACCGTTTATATTATTTTTCTTAATAAATGTAAGGCTTTGCCAGGTTATGGAGCTTCTTTCTGCAATCTTCTTCTTCATATGTTTCATTTTTTTCTTTTCCCAAATCTTCAAAAATCTTCTCCTTCCATCCAAATCCAAACACTCTGTGCTTCTCGCTCCATATATGTGTGAAATGTAGTGTGGCCACACCAGCTATCAAATTTAGCTTTACCTTGGTTCACTGGCAAAACTTCAAGATGAGAACATTGCCAATTTAAACAAATTCAGAAAATGCCCCCAAATGGAACTTCTTGTGCAATGATTCTATAGCTGCTTCAATTCGTGCTTGGTCCTGCACAATAGATGTTTTCATATATTAATGTTTGTGGGAAATGCAATGCAGATGGTTTCATAAAGCTTGACATCTATGTGAGATATCTCATACCTTGCCTTCAAAACTAATTACGAGTGGCCCTTGTCTTGATTTGCGGTAACAACCTTACATTGTGCAGGAAGATCACAATTAGAAACTGACAGAAAGATACCATAGCTTCGGACAATCCAAAATGATTAGAAAAAGTCTTACCAATATGAAGGTCCGGGAATTCAAGACAAAGTTTTGATAGTGGTTGAGCAACTTCTACCTGCATTCATATACATAAATCAAAGTCACATGGACATAAAATAAACTTTGCTAATATTAATACAATAATATCAACATAACAAAGATAGCAGAATTCTAATAGATGTGTTAGTGGGATTTATCAAACAATAGTTTCTCTTGGAAGTATTATAAAATTCAATCAAAGCTGATCATCTTCAAAATTCTAATCATAACATCTCATGTCCAATGTTTCCTATTTTCATACAGAGTGAGCCGATATCCTTGTGAATCAATGTATCTATCCTTTTAGCAAGACTCTGACCATCATCAAGTCAACATGTTCTGTAAATTTTCTTAACACTATTTCTCACTATCTAGGCAGTATCCTATCTAAACAACAATTGTATATGGTGAAGTTTAAGTAATAAAGTCTTTGTCCTGTAAATTTTCATAATATTGCCTCACTTTCCAGGCTATTACCTATTCAGACATGAATGATTTTACAAATAGGACAACCACATGACAATATAGAAATAAGCCAATAACATTTTGACCTGAGTGGAAAAAATTTTTTTGGTCTTCTATGCCTAGAATGTTATTTGCATAATCAGGAGACAAGATTGTTGACATAAAACTCTACAATTTCATATGAGGTAGAATGCCAGAAATAACGATCAAAAGCTTAGGAAAAAAGAAAAATTCTCTGCTAGGTAGAACAGGAGACTGTTAATTGGCATAAAGAGCAAGGGAACACCGAACAAGGTTGCTCCAAATATATTACAGTGTAATTTAGTATGGTAAAATCATGTAGGTGGCAAGTAGGCAAACAGAAATATGTAATCTGCTCTTTGTTAATAAATTCTCTATGTCGAGAGAGGGAAAAAAAGAGGAGGGAGGTAATTGGAAGATCTTCAATAATAGGGCATACCAAAAGCTTAAAAAGTAAATATTTGAGAACAATATGAAATGGAAATAATCTCTAACACATACATCTGAAAGATTTGTTGTCAAGGTCTTTGATGTGTATGGTTCCATCAATGACATGCCACTAGATCTTAAAAACTCGATCAAACAGTTCCACTCCTTATCCAATTCAGTCACATTTGTTGCAGCGAGAATGATTACATTTTGACACTTGATCTGCAAGAACAATAATAGTTCAGCCAAACACTCCATATAAACGCATCTATGTGCATGCAAGAGAGATAGTGATGAGGAAAGAAAGAATATCTTGTCATTATTTGTCAGTAAAATAATGCTACACTCCCAAGTGACATCCCAAATTTTACCATTAAGCAATTAGATGGTGAAATAGTGAAATAAATTATTCTAAAAATTATAAGAATTTACCATTCAATTGGGGAATGGCACACATCACTTGGGATGGTAGAAACTTGAATAGCACTTGGGAATAGTGGTGGCTAATGGGTCCAACCTACCATCCCAAATTTTACCATTAAGCAATTAGATGGTGAAATAGTGACATAAATTATTCTAAAAATTATAAGAATTTACCATCCAATGGGTGAATAGCACACATCACTTGGGATGGTAGAAACTTGAATAGCACTTGGGAATAGTGGTGGCTAATGGGTCCAACCCGTTAGGCTCAGGCCAGGTTAGGAGCCCGTTATCTCAGTCTGAGTTCGGGCTTGAAGGAGTAATGGTCTGGGCTAGGTCGGTTCTGATTCAATTTTGGGCCAGTTCAGCCTGAACCCATCGGTTTTATTAATTTTTTGTTTAACCCGGCAGTTAAACAGGTTTGAACCCTCAAATTTGGTTCGCCGGGTCAACAATCTTACGGCTTAACCGATTTTGGGTCCACAAGGGCTGAGCCTCTAGTTCATTTTACTTTGACCCGGCTCAACCTGTGTCTACGAACCCATAACCGGCCCTGCTGGCATACTGTTTACACGGGCCGGTGTGGGTTCGGTTTTTCTCGGGCTGGGTCACGGGTTAACCTGCCAATAGCCACCACTACTTGGGAAGTGTACTATTACACCTGTCAGTAAATGCTTCACAATATGGTGTGGAAGCTCTAACTGACCTAATAAAATTTAAGAAACATTATCAATTTAAGTAAGCCTCCCAACCACATACCAAAGGTACAGGCAGCTTGTCGTGATGCAAAAGTTCGGTGATACCTTCAGGCAACAGAGCCATCTGAAAAGGAAATGCAAGAATTAGATCAAATTCAAGCTGCACAGATGCAAATGCTACAATAGTATGCAATCTAAAAAAAGGAAAGCTGATGGATTTGCATGCTGGGGGCTTATTCCAGAGAAAACAGAAGATAGTAAAAAATGAGAAGCAACGACCAATGGCAGTAGGGAATGTATTCTCTCCTGATGACCATAAAAGTATGCCAACTATAAACCTAAGCAGGGACATAAAACCACCTGCATGTAAAAACCATAGAATTATCCTAGTCAAAATGCATAAATTAAGCAGAAAGGAAGCCATCAGTTGACCTAGGAAACCAATCTTTCCATGTCTTGAAACTAGACAGACATGCCAGAGGATGGGCTCAGCTTGTTGGCTTTGAGCTATAAATGGCATGGCAAGTGGAGGGCTCCTACCGTGATAAACTAAAAAAATGTTAGCAGTCACAATATTAATTGTTTTGATTATCGGTTTGGATCGGCCCAAAAATTATATTTAGACAAGTTCAATTGGATCAATTATATTTGATTTTAAGCTAATTTAAATAAAAGGACATATTAAATTTTAAAATTTGTCAAATTGGATGATGCCATAGGAGCAAAACTAGAAATAAATATTTCACCAACTCGTTACAGTTTATTTCAGTTTATAAACCCTTAAACCAAAAAACCGAACCAAATATATTCGGTTTTCTCCTACAAAACCAACAACCGACCGGTGACATCTAAAACCGAACCAAATCGAATTGAACCAGTCAGTTTGATTCAGTTTAGACGGTTTTGGTTTCCTCTGGCCACCCCTAGATTTTACGATATCCAAAAAAGAATGTAAAGGAAAATGGAGAGGAAGCCCCACCAAACTAAGATATTTAAATTAAAAAATTATCAATTCTTGACACCAGATTACCTCATTTCGGTCGCCAATGCAGTGATCACCAATAAGTTGCCTTAGATATTCTTCAAACTCTTCATCAGGAGCCTTAAATTAAAGATGATTGGCCAACCAAAATACAGTTAGTTTAACAGATAAAATACAGAATCAATAGTCTTTAGCTCCTCACTCTAACCCAAAAAATCAGTTAAGATGCTTGAGCAGTTCAAAATTTATTTTTCAAGAATGCCAAACTCTATCAAAGAACTTAATAACATTTGCGTAACAAAACCAGAAAATTTGACACATTTTGCAGAAGATTAAATGTGCATAATAATCCTTATAAAGAAGTTCACTATAAACAACTCACCAGGCGAACCCCAAAAGCTTTTGCAACACCAGCTGATGTTACATCTGAATGCAGTGGGCCTACCCCTCCATATATAAATACCTACAGGAATTAAGGAAATTATGGACACAGGAAGAATCAGAACCTAGGAAAACAAGGCTTCGAAGAGAAAATTAGCAAAAGAGCACTTTAAGTGAATGTCAAGATTTACCATATCATTAGATGATTTTTGCTGTTCAACCTCTTCAGCCACAGAATCTATCTGGTTCAAAAGAAAGTCATAAAAGACAAAATTGTCAGAAGAGATTAAAAATTGCAAATGTGGAGTTTCAGAGGTAAGTCAACATGCATAACCCAACAAACATAAAGATTAATATCTACAAGTAGATCATTACTAAAATTATTAATGGAGGTCCCACCTCAGGAAAAGTACATACAGGTACGTCTATTAAACAAGTTAACTATGAAAAACTCCTATTTATCAAGATGATTTTCAAAGATAGAAACTCACATCATTCCGAACAACAGCAGTTTGTGATACTGACCAACCAATGGAATGCAGCTTTTTACACAATGAAGGTCCCAACTGATCCTCAATGGTGCCAGACCTGAGCTATGGAAAAAATAAAAAAATACTACAAACTTCAGCAAGTAATAACAGAATGGGGAAAAAAGGGGAAACAAAAGGGTGTTACAACAACCAGGCATGCTGTATGCTAGAGATATGATACCACAGATATAAAGCACAGTGATTTAGAACAGTGAAGTTCGGAGAAAAACAAGAATTTGAACACTACTATAGAGCACATAATGCAAATTTTAATTTTATGTGCTAAATGCAATTCTCATATTGAATCACGAAAATACTATTAGCAAGGTGTTGAAGTAGTGTTTTAAACCTCATCCCTGTAAAAAACATGGAATGACAAAATACACACACAGGAATGACCAAGCGCATCAAAGTACACGGTGATTTTATTTCTTTTCTTTTTCATAGAAAAGATAGTTGAAATCAAGAGAAAGGGTTCAAGGTTGAAAGAAAGTGATTATGTTGAAGTCCAACCAAAACATGAAGACAATTAAATTTTCAAAATCATGGCCCATACAAGTGGCATTCAGGACAAGTGACAAATTAACTAAGACGAGGGCAAACCACCTGGAGACAGTCCTAATAATTCAAGCAATGCCAACAAGGGACTTACAGAATCTCATCCCCAACAGCAATGACCGAGGCAGTGAGTAAGCTGTTTTTATTTGAATCCACATGGCCCATGCCATTTGCAACAGTTGATCCACAAACTGAAGGAGAATTTTTTTTCACTCTTCCTGCTCTCTCCAATCTTCCGTCAGAAAGCATATATGCAGGTTTAAATTTCTCTTTGTTACTGTGTGACTTGCTGATACTCAATAATGCATTTGGAACCGTATCGTATACGCTTCCAATTGATGTATAACTGAAAAACAAAGACAATCAAATAAAAATTTCTGAAAATATACAAGTAGAAACTCAGTCAGAATTTATATAAACATGTAGCATGATTCACATCAGGGAACCAGTAAACCTCAAGGAAATGGCCTAAACCTACAAAAATTAAAAATAAATTTTAATATGTAAAGCTCCGTGGAGGAATCATTACCCCTGATCGTAAAGACTGCAGTACTGGAACTTGCAAGTTAAGATGAAGGCCCACACATCTCTGTTAAAGAAACATTGAAAAGTCAAAACCCTGAAATTCACCTTAAGCTGAAACTGAGTGAAAAAGAAAACAAACCCAAACTACACAACTATCACCGTAAGCATCCTCGGACAGAATTAAAAATGAAGATGATAAAGTATAAACCAGTAAGATATCAATCTTGGCTTTCCAGAATAACATTCATAATTCATCAAGCAATTGTCTTAATCAAGCAATGAATGGCTTTCCATAATAGGTAACAAAACTTGCATCACAAGATACCATGAAACCTTCCTGCAGTAACTTAATTACACAAATGTTTAGGGTGGTCTGCTTGGTAATAAAAACACTATTTTTGAAAATGAAAATGATCTGTTGTAATTCATGAACAGAAAACATGTTCTGTAGCATTTGCTGAAAACAGAGCGCATGTTTGATATTGTTTTGAAAATGAGTAAAATAGTTTTTCCATCTAAATAATAGTGATCTGGATGAAAACATGTTTTCAGAAATGCCCAAAAATCATAGATTGTCACTTTCAACTCCGAGTTATTAATTTTGAAAACAAGTTTCTTTCTTTCTTTTTTTTTAAAATTCAAAATCATGTCTTTGAAGCATTTTATTTAGAAAATGAAAAACTGTTTTGAAATGCACCCAACCAGCCATTTATTAGTATCTTATTAAATGAGATGGTCACAAGTGATATTTTCATTTTGTCGTGAGCATCTCCTACCAAATAAAGTATTCATTAGCATTCAAAAGCAAGCACAGAAGTAGTGACATATTTATTGGGTTTCATCAAAGGCTGTTCATGTTGCCCAACCAACTAACAGGGGTAACAATTTAGAAGGATTAAAGATTGAAATTCTCATCCATCAGATTGCTGTTATAAACTTGATTCAGAAGCCAATGCGACTAGTTGATCAACAAACCTGTATGACCAATCCAAGATGGGATTAATTCTCATGAAAGGTGGCCATCCAGGTGAACTTGGGGAGAATTGTTCTTGACCTACCTGAAAATTAAAGATGATCTAATGAATATGAATTTTTATAGCTAAGTTACAATTGCGTCTTTCTCAGAATAAAGCATGATAAATACCGCTGTAGGATCACCAATTCGAACCCCAAGGAAAATAGCTCTGATTGGTTTAGCCTTCAGTAAATCCTCCAAACCAGACTTGAAATCTGAGCGAATGATATCCAATTGCAAACCATATCTGCTCATATAAGACAATCTCACTCAACAAGATGCTTGTCCATGTAAAAGGCTTCAAAGTAAAAATACCTATGATCTTGGTCAAACCATTTTCTGTCTTTTTGGTAGGTAGGCGGGAGAACAGTAAAAGGAATAAACTAGGAAAAAAAAAAAAAGAATAACGCTTTTCTTACTTGGTGGCTGTATCGTAGGTAAATGAGTTGATTTCAGGGAAAGCAGAAGTGCTCTCAAAATATATTGTCCGAATTGGGAAGTTAGTCAGACTCCTATTTGAACAACTATGTTCCCCCCCTTTATGCAAAAAATAGCCAGCCCTAAGTAGGTGCAGCAAAACCTAATTATCAAAACCATGGTCACAATCAGTGAGACAAAAGTTAAGAGAAAAAAAAAAGAAAGAAAGAAAGGCACGTGTAAACTTACAATTGAATCCTTTCCTCCATTGAAGCTGAAAGTAACCTCTTCAATGCTGTTAAGAGATCAAATTCAGTACTTTCAAGCATCAGTATCATTATAAATATTGACCAGTTGATAGTTCACATTTTACGGCACTTAATATTCACATTTATTTACTTGTGGTGTAATTTAATAAAAAAATAGAAGAGCAATATAAACTTGCAAAATGAACAAGCTACAAGTTTTCATTTCCAAAGAACTGATAGTCATTTTGTGGCAAACTTAGACAAAATACTTCATTCTGGATCATTGCAAGTACTCAAAACAGTTTAACACAACCAGTGGGCACCATCAACTGATCAAGATATCTTTATCCCCCCACCCTCCCAAATCTATCCTATAAGCAACAGCAAGTGGCTAAAGCAACTCAAAAAAAACAGAAAAAAAAAGTTTGTATCCCATAAACAGTGAGTGATACATACTGTCTAAGATCAAGAGTATTCAAACTTCAAAAGAAGCCTAATATTTGATAAGAGTATTCAAACTTCAAAAGAAGCCTAATATTTGACATGCGTGATTATAGATTAACACAAATCAACAACCATATAACAACCGGGCTCCTCTCTGGATTAAAAAAATTAGGAACCAAACCTAAGTTTTTTATATAGCATGGCCAAACACTCTCAAGTTCAATTAATTTCCTAGTTATTTACACAGTTAAATGGAAATTAAATGACACCATTATAACAGGTTCTCTATTTTCCAATCAATATAGGGGAGGATTGGAAAATAGAGAACCTGTTATAATGGTGTCATTTAATTTGGGATAAATATTGAGATATGTACCATTCATTATTCTTTGTATTGTGAGCGGTTAAAAAAACAAATATAAAAAAGCTGTGCAAACTCAGAAAAGCATCATTCAGAACTTGATTTCACAAGATAATCATAGAAGGCAACTCCCTAAGTTTTTGTATAAATAAACGAAGACGCGTGCACTACCTGTGTATTGAATTGGATTCCTCAGAATCAGAACAAATATCCAGAATTATATACACTTAGGTAATCAAATGTACGCTCAAATCTGAACCTTTGACCATAAAAACTCACAACACATTTCACGAAAAAAATTATTGGTTATAAGACTGCTAAAATTACAACGAAGGAAAAGAAAAAGGAAAAAAAAAAAACAAAACAAAGAAAGAAGAAAAACTCACGAGTATAAAGCAAGAGCTCTCTGTATAACATGTATGGCGTTATTGTACTTGGTCTTAAGCCTCCGGTCATCACTTTCTCTGATAGCTTTATCGATCTCCATCTACCTTGACACACAAAAATCTGAGAAGTTGAGATTCAACCAAATGGGGTCTCGTAAATTTGTTACCATTTGCTACTTTTGGTAGAAAAAATAAATGAAGTGGAAAGATCTGATAATTTAGCAAATTACGCAAATGGGTTGGTCCTGGATTGATAAGAATTTGATATTTTTGGTAAGTTTAATTAAAATTATACCTTTGAATGGAGTGGCTATCGTGGACTTTCAGAGCAGTAATAAACGAGAAGCTATGAAGAAAGCTCTAATATTATTGGATCCCTTCCTGCAATAAATTTTTTGTGGGTTTGTTGCTGGAATCAAGAGCAAATGGAAGAGAGAGATATGTCAATGATGAGTTGATGCCACAGGCCGTTTATCTTTGAAAACTAAAAACGACGCCTTTATTTTGTAATCATGCTTTGCCTTGTCTTGCCCACGCCCTTTTAGTTTTATACCATAAGAAGACTTTACATATTTTGGAGATAAATATTCCCATAGTTCTGGCAGTAAATGAAAATATATTTGTATTTATTAAAATTACAAACGAAAAGAAATATATAAATAAACTCAAATATTTAATTTCAAAAAACTCATCTAAAATAATTCCGGTTTTTGAATTTGTGATTGTTGGCTGATTTTTTTGAAATGTTGAAAGAGATTTGAATTGTGAGATTGATTACTAGCTTGATTTAAGATTTAATTGTATTGTATATTGTTCATTGAATTGTGAGATTGAGTACAAAGTTCAATTTTTTTGCTTTCGTAATTGACAAAGTTCAAACTTGAAAGAGATGAACAAGTAAGTATTGAGAAGAATTTAAGAATATTCTTTGATGTCATGGCGTGTGGTGACTGCCAAAATCTTTTCAACTTCCCGTAAAAGGGAAATGAAGAAGAAGCTTCGGATGAAGAAGAAACCCGCAAAAATGAAGCAATTCCAACTGTTATCATTGACTTTGAATTGCATGAGCAGCCATTGCTGGACCAAATAAATATTTCCAAATGTCAAACTTCAACAATATATGTAGTAATTCAGCCAAAAAATAAAATAAAATTGAAAATGACATCTAGTCTCTTTCGGAAACTTCTAAGAAAACTTTCAAGCCATTCTCCTGTTCTATGCTCATTTAAATAAAATAAAAATAAAAGAAGAAAAGAAATGTGGCAGATCATAATGGCATTTTCAAGAGGAAAAAATTTTAAAATAATATTAGTTTACAATCTTTAATATTTATAATCAACCACAAATTATTATTATTATTAAATAAATCTATTTTATAAAATTTAAATAATTTTTTCCTTATTATCAATTTCTCAAAATTTGGTCTAGGTGCTCATGTCTAAAGCTTAAGGGTGACAATTTGAGTTATCATATTGTGTCATATTTATATTGCGTTAAAAGAGGTTAACTTAAACCTAACCTATTTATTAATAGTATTAAGGAGTGAAAACTTTAATATGACACGATTATTAAACGGTTAAACGAGTTATAATCATGTCACCTATTTAATATTTTTTTAATATTTATAATAACATTTTCTCAAATACTAATAATTTTTATTTTAAATATAACTAAATACCTTTTAAAAATGATAAATAAAACTACAATTTTTTTAAAATAAAAAAACTATAAAAATAAATTTAATAGATTATAAATAGATCAGCACGATATGATAACTCGAATAATTAATCATGTCATAAATGAGTTCATGAGTCAAGAATTCTAAACTTTAACCCGACACGATTATTAATTATGTTGTGTTATGCCACCCATTTAATAATCATATTATCTTATCTTAATCCAAATCCACAAATTTATGCTGTGTTCATATCAAGTTAGCGGGTCTTATAAAAAATTGTCACCTCTGGTTAGGCTTGAGCGCTTGTGTCAATTTTTTTTTTATCTTTTAATTTTTTAATTTTTATTTCTTTATTTTTTAAAATTTACAATTTTATATAAATTTGATTATAGTTGTTGATCTAGCAAAAATCTTTCTAGGAGCTCTGTGCAGTAGAGATAGTCTTTTTCGTTTGCTTTGTCGTTGTCTCACCTAAAACTATAGCAAGATCTAAAAGGGTAAAGCAAATGGTCAAGCGAAAATCTTTTGATGTTTAAGTCAAGATTTTACTTTTTATATATTCTTTGTAAGAAAAATCAAACAATGATAGTGTAATGTAGGTTAGTATCACCTCTTTTTCGAAAAGTTTAAGATTTCCCTCTCTTTACCTTTGATTATCTTTTTATATGTCAAAAAGGTCTTCCAAATTTATTGAGATTCTTATAGAATCTAAAAATTATAATTCTAGATGTATTTAGATTCTTGGGATCATGAAAACTTAATTTTATAAGCATCAGTATTTCAAAAATTACGGGATTTTGAGCCCTTCTTATAGAATATATCTACTAGGCTATATATCTTTTTTATAGAATGAACCCTACTCACATAATACATCTACCAGGCTGTGGATCCTTATTATAGAATGAGCCCTACTAACAAGATACATCTACTAGGCCATAAATCCTTATTATGAAATGATTCGGAAAGAATTTGAATATTTAATTGATACGTAACTATTGATAAGTCTTAGAAGTCTTTCCCTGAGACTTTTTCATTTACTTGGAGTGGCCTCAAATTTGATCCCATCTCCGAGATCTCCACAATGTTGTACCCGAGACCCTCTTAGTCAAAAAATGTCTCAAAATTCATGTGCAGGCCCCACTCCTTTTATTGAACTTGAGAGATCTCAACTCTTGCCGTACCTAAAATCCTTACCATTCTACATTTAAGATCCTCTAGGCTCGAGCTAAGCTTGGATTTCTTCTATCCTTTGCTGAACTTTAGCTTTGGTCGGCAGGCTCAATGGACTATATTCATGTTTTAAGCTGTTTCTCAAATATCAAGTCCCTTAGTTTTAGTCAAAAAAGTAACTGTTTGACAAAAACTAAAAGTTATAATTTAAAAAGACTTGTCCACATGCAAACTTTAAATGCTTAACTTGAATTTCGTGAGCCTCTATCCACATGCCCACCTTTAGTTGGCTTACTAAGCAAAATCGCTTTGGGTCCCAAAAGATTTCTTTTGCCCTCATTATTACTGCCTCATTTTCATATTATGATGATTATTTTTTAATCTTCTATCCATCGTGGCTTCATCTCCTTATTGCATCAACGATTAAGGCTCATCATTCTCCTAAATACCCATTTTCTATTCTTTCATTGTCTCTACTTGCATTTTCTTTGCATCCAAACTTTCCTTAAACTTTCCATTGCAGTGGAAGAACCCAGAAAAACAAACTCTAAGTTTAATCTCTTTATTGTTATTGTCTCTAAGAATGACGATAATCGACTGGGAATAAGGCACTTAAGTCCTACAATTCGATTTTAGTTCAGTCTTTATTCTGGATTGCAAACTTCAACTTGCTTCTTTAAGGTCGTTTTCATTATAAACTGTAACTCTCTTGTCACTGCTTTATTATTGTTTTCATTTTGGACTGTAACTTTCCTCACACCACATCAAAACTGCTTTCGTTTTTTGTTGTAACCCTCTTCTCATTGTAGACAGGTTTGCCAGGAACAAGATTTTCTTAGTAGTTTACTTTTTCATCTTGTGAATATAAATGAGTTCTGTTTTAAGTGATATCGAGACTACTTCCAAAGGAAACAAATCGAAGGAAGAACTGGCCACTATCTCTACTCTTCTTCCTGTCCCTAAGATAAGGGAACACATGACACCTTTTTAACAGACTAGTTCTTCCACTATCATAGAAACAAACTTAAAAACTTATACTTGTTGCTATAACATCCCTACGGGCATTTATCTAAAAACTCCTAAGGAGAATGAACTTCTTAGTTGCTCATCTAATAGTGAAATTTCCTTTAACGAAAAATTGTTTCACCTTGGAGTCAAACTCCCACTTCAGGATTATTTTACTAGGATTTTTAAGTCCTTTAGCATTGCAACTTACCAACTGAATCTCAACAGTTAGAGAATTTTGTTAGGTCTGTTCGTTTTGTAAAGTCAGATATCGGATTCTACTCCCACAATCGAAGAAATTAAATATATATATCTATTAAAGAGGAACCCAATAAAGAACCTTGAGTGGTAGTATCTTCAGACCCGACCTGGAAAATAAAATTCTCTCGTGGGTAATCCATCATATAATAAAGATTGGAAGAATAAATGGTTTTTTGTTGGTAGTGAATGGAATTCCAATAATAACACCTAAGTGCCTAGATTGTTTGGGGATGCAACCACCTAAAGTGATTTACCTGAGCTCTCAACTCGAAACCTAGGGAGAGTTGAAATGGCCAGATTTTCGGCCTCCAGCCAAAAGTCCCTCTTCTCTAATGCTAACTTGATCTTATGAGATCTTATAAATTTTTGTGTCTCTAAAGGCCATTTGGCCTTAGAAAAAATCCGAGCTAGTAAGTAGTCTTCTCTTCTTTTTCTATTGTGCTGGATCATAATGGTTGACTTTGTTATGACCTCTTTTTATAGCAGGAGATATTGCCCTAAAAAAGCCAGTGTATAACCCTTCAGACGCCTTGAGGAAGATAGCAAAGGGCAAAAAGGCCAAAGGGGCTCCTCAACTCCCCAAGACTAAAGTTGAGCCTTCTACTTTTAAAAGCATGGCTGGGACATCAACTTCTTAAGATGTTGCTGGAACTTTTGATTTCGGCAGAGTTCCAACTCTTACAAGAGAAGTTGAGATCCGAGGTGACTTGCCACCTCCTATTGCCCCTAAGGTAGATAAGGGGAAACATAAGAGGAAGATTGTAGTGGTGGATAAGAATGATAAATTGAAGCAGAAGAATGAGACATCTGCTCAAGGTGCTAACGGAAGCTCTGCCTTCCCCCAACTCTTCCCTAAGGACAAAATAGAGTTCTTCATCTATTTCCTCCGCTACATAAACTAGCAGGCAATGTGCATCCCGTCTGAGTACTCAAACACCCTCTCAACTGCCACTCCTTTGAGAATTTTGGATTACTTGCTAAAGTGGCTGAGCTGGGTAAGTCGACTCTTGCTTCTCTTTCTATGAAATAAGATTTTCTTTATCTATTCTAACACTTTGCTATTTGTAATGATCTTCTCAGATGCAATATGTTGTTATTGTGCACCCAGATGCAATTGATGTTGTTTCCTTGAATACAATGGCAACGAAGACTGCCTGGTTGGGGCAAAAGGTTGAGAAGGCAGAGAGAAACTTGACCATAGAGCAGACTCAATTTGAGGCTAAGAAGGAGAAGTGGGCTCGAGAGATGAAGAAGCTTTAAGTTAGGGTGGCCACTACTAAATCTTCCTAGGTAAAGTTCAATAGAAGGATGAGCAATACTTGTAGGTTGAGAGGAAGAAATTCGTGTTCTTGGCCACCAAGCTTGAAAAGACTGAGGGGTGGTTAAGGCCACCATCACAGATGGGGTTAATGAAGGAATTGACCTAATCTACGAGACATTCTAAGGTCGGTATCCAGACTTGGATCTGACATGGTAGTATAAGGCTTTAGGACGTATGCCTTTACCCCTTAGTAAAACCTCCTTGGATAACATCCATATTAAAGGCGCTTCCCCATGATAGCTTCAAGATTGCTGCTCCTGCTCCTTCTACTGACTAGGCTAACGCTCTTTTCGATCTGCCAAACACCTTAGCTGACCCAAACAACTGAATACCCAACTTTCTTTTGTTGTTTTGTTTTGTTTTTATTTTTTTTTTAATGTAATGAAGGTATAATGAATTTGTGGATTTTGGGTTTTTGACTTGTTTGGATCCCTTTCCCGATTTGCTTTCCATTTATTTTTCATACTTGGTATTTTTGCATAACTTACAAAACTTAATCAATGTCAATAAATGTTCTGAAAAGTGTAACATGAACTAAATTGGGTTGAAAATGTAAAACTTATGCCACTATAGATCAATATTTAGATTTTCTCTCTTTGAAAAAAATGTCTTCAAGTAGGAACCATACTGACCCTTAACACATCCTAAGCTCAAGGTTTGCATAGTCTTGGATATTATTAACCTGACTTGAATCCATTCATTAAAGCGCTTCTAAAAACCATTCGACTCTTTTATATCTTGACGCTATCCTTAGTACTTATTTGAGTTATGGATATTATTACCCCGAGATAGAAATAAAATGTAGTTGCCTGAGAACCATTTTACTCTTATATGTCATAAAACTGAGCTTTAGGCTTATTTGGGCTAAGGGTGATATTACCTCTAGGTGAAAATAAGACATGATCACTTGAGAACTACTTCTCTCTTGCACTCCTTGTAATTTGGCTCAAGACTTATTTGAGATGAATGGATAATATTACTTCAAGGTGGAAGTAAAAAGTAGTCATTCAAGAACTGTTTTACTCTTGTACGTCTTGAGATCATGCTAAAGGCTTAATCGAGTTATGGATGGTATTACCCTGAGACAGACGTGGAATTTAATCATTTGAGAATCATTTCACTCTTGTACATCCTAAGGTCATGTTCAGATCTTATTCGAGCTATGAATGGTATTACCTCGAGACAGTCGTAGAACTTAATCATTTGTGAACCATCTCACTCTTGTACGTCTTGAGATCATGTTCAGGGCTTATTTGTGTAGAAATTTATGGCCTAAAAACATGCATAAATTGAAGTTTTTACATATATCTACATATATGTATAAAGGTAAGGGTTTTTTTTTGAATTTTTTTTACCTTTTTCAAGATTTAATATGATGAAGATAAGTTGTAAACAATACAACCTCTTCAATCTACACTTTCAAAAACTTTGGAAACTTGAAGAAAACAATTTTCTTCTATAGAAAATTTTGAAGGAAAATTTTCCCTTTGTTTTTCTATTTGGCCAAACAAAGCAAATGCGAAAAGAAAACTCTTTTTTCAAATTTTTATCTTCACGTAAGTATATGCTTGTAAATTGCCTTTCTTTTTTTTTTTTTTTCATTTCCATCACATGGAAACAATTATATCATTTCATTTTGCCTTTTCCATACATAGCCAAAATTAAAACATATGTTTTTATGTCATTAGCTAAATATTTCATATTTATCCATATATTATAATAATTAATAAATATAAACATTTAACCTTTAAATGTTAAACATTTGGACCAATCAAATTTAGCCATTTTTGTTATAATTATCCATTCATTTAAATTATAATAATTAATAAATAAATATTTTATTTAATTAATTATTATAGTATTACCATAATACCCCTCTTTATAGAATTTGCAATAAAACCCTTTTATGAAATTTACTATAATGCCATTGTATTTAATTATTAATAATTAATAAATAAACACTTTATTAATTAATTATTATGGTATTACCATAATACCCTTTATAAAATTGGCTCATGAAAAATTATCAAAATAACAATTAAGTATATATAATTTACTTTAAATTATATATTTATGTAATTGTCATAATTCTTTAACTAATTAAAGAATTATAAATACACACACACACACACATATATATATATAACGCTTATATATACATATATATTTAATTTTTTGGCCTATTAAATTATTTCTGAAGGTGTTAGCTTTCTAAGAATAATTTTTTCTCTCACGTATAGCTTCCAAAGGTTTAAGAATACTGATGTGACCATGAAGGTTCAAAATGAATTAGCCGTGAGTCATATCCGAACAATTTGAAACTCAAAGACTATAGTTGGCATCTAACAATATGTCATAGTTCCTATGTCACACCCCCATCTGTGGGGTCCACATGTGACAACCGCCACAGACCCTCGAGATACACTCTTATCCCTGAACATGTCTCTCAAGCCTATAAGGCTGCTTGGGTACCTATATCTTGTATACTCATTTATATGCATCTCAAAAACAAGTTCATAAACATATTCACATAAACATGTCTCTCTGAGATAGTTTTCAAATCATTCACAATGAATACATATTAAATTTTAATATACATATAAAATGCTCATCGAATTTTCATCATTTCAACTTATAAATATATACATACAAGATTTTACAAAGTTAAGCCTAGTGGACTAATCTAGTTAGTCTGAGTGTCGGGATAAAACCAATACCTGAGAGCGTTACATCCTTTATTGATCACCACCACCTGTGCAATGTACTTCTTAATCTCGATCTCCTGAAAATTGGGAGGTGAGGGGGGTGAGTATATGGGGATATACACCATGAGTGGACAAAAATACAGTTTAATAAAATTATTGTTAATGCATATAAAACAATTTTATGTTGATAAAAACATGACCTGTCATTCAAATTACTGGACGGGCTCATGTTCTCGATAATTACCTTGGCCTTGATAACCCCGAGACCATCAGTGGGTGTCATAACACAAAACGATACTCAAATTACAAATCATATTCTTTTTAACATAAAGAAATGCATGAATTGTCAAATTTGCCCACCACTGATGTTCACCTCGAGTAGTCATGTGGTGATACTTATGACTGTCCTCGACAATCCCGCAGGTAGACAACTCCATATCATTATATCCAGTCATATAACTGCTCCACCTGCGGTACACTCACCTAGGCGGCCTCTCATAGGTCCGTCCCTGGGTTACTACCATGTAGCTACAGTCACATACAACTCTTAGCCTTCTCGATCATATCACCATTACAATGCCACAAGCATATATATATATATATATATATTCAAAATCAATTCATTTAATTCTCAATGTCAATATAAACATACATTTTCAATTTCAAATCATTATAAAGCATTCATTTTCAATCTCAAACTTGGCCCCTAGCCATTCACATTTCAAATCAATAAACATTTCTTTCAACAGTTATAAGCATGCTTTATCAATATCAAATCTGGCCATTAGTCATTCATATATCATTTAAACCACACAGGTCATATTCATTTACTTTAAATAGTAATAAAATCTATTTCTTAGTTCATGAAACAGCAAGTTTCATAAAACATATTAAAATATAAAAACAAGTTGAAAATAATTCCACTTACAGTAATGAAGAGGGTATTCACTCTCAATAATATTCCTTGCGCCTAGTGTATTCCTCTCATAGGTGTTCGGCACCTATATTACACACATATGTATATAATCAACTTCATGATTCCGATGTAATTTAAGCACAATGCTTTAGATGCATGTTTCGTGGAAAACATGCCTAAGTCTCCTTAGTTGACACATACACATTATGAAGCTTTACTAACGATACCATTTATCTGATTCCCAATAACGGAATTCCATGGCCATAATTATTTCAAATTCTTACTTTTACGTCTAAGGCAACCATGCCTATTCTCGATAACGTTCAACACGTGTATATATATACATATATCATGGTAACTCATCATTTACCACAATCCAACAAAATTTGCATTTTCGACAATTATTAATATAATTATTCCAACGACAATTCAACACATATTTTATACAAAATCAAACTTAAATTTTCGGATGAACAGTAAACCCTAAGTCACAATTTGCTTTAAATCTTAAAATAATGCTTGTAATGAGTTATTTGACTTACCAATAACTTACTCAAGCCCGTAAAAATTTCAATTTGTCATTTAACCGCAAAAGCCCCAATTTTCCCTTGAAACCCATTTTTCTTCTTCGCCGTTTCTCCCGTTTTCTAGCCCAATATCTGTATCAAATTGAAGAGGAGATGACGAGGAGTCATTTAGTGGTAAAAACTTCAAATTTAATCGAAAAAAATTGGAGAAATTGAAGAGAGAAGCGAAAGAGATTCCTTAGAGAGAAAGAACGAATTTTGGATTTATTTTAGAGTGAGAGAAACTTAAAAACACTATTGGGGGCTTGGGTATATATAGATAAAGCATGAAAAGTCTAAAATACTCTTAAAAATCTTGAAAAATCTCGAAAAAACTAAATTTTTATGGTGAACAGTAACGTGAACAGTGCGCTACAGTGCTACACTGTGTAAACAGTATCATCGAACAACCTTACTGTTAGTTAACCATTTTTCAACTCGATCGACTAGATTAGTACTATTCATCAACATTCCTACTGCCAATCGACCGTTTTCTGAATTCAGTAGACCGTTTCCGGATGCTACAGTGACTTGCTACAGTGACCGCTATAGTATTTGTTTTTAACCGTTTAAAAATATCGCAATTTAGTCCCTAAAAACTTTCAATTTAGTCTCTTTTTAGATTTTGAAAAATATTTATAAATCCATATTAATTATTCATTAAGTCAACTTAAGTTCTCCTAAACTTCGTTAATGTGTCAAATAAATCTTGAATTATGCATGTGTGATACTGAGTATCCTTAAATGACTATTTTACCCCTATGTCCAAAGAATAGGGTTTACACTTTAATCCACAATTAAGTAATTCTTCGTCAAACCTTACTTGAATTGTACATACCTTGTGGGTAAAATCCTTTTGTTGTCTGATCCTAATCAAATTAGGGTTCATGGAATATCAAAACCCTAAATTTAATATTTTACGAATCGTCGATTAATATGTCCTGAATTTACCTCCATGAACTCTTCATGTGGCATTTATTTTGCTTTGATCAAAGACTTGATTTCAAATATTTATCGACATTCGTTTAGGAACTCGAACCTAGATAAAGTTAGCAGAAACACTCAATCCTTTTGAACGAGTCAACAAATCCCATATTGATTATCATTCGAATTTTTATATGAACCAAGCAAAACCAAACCGGTTTTATCATACAAGACGTGATTAGTCCTGTACTTATATACTATATGAACCATGCGTGTCCATGTAAAATCTGACTCTAACGTCTCAGGTCAAAGGATCATATCGCACATTAATACAATCTTTTCGATAAATCATTGACTACATGCATACCATATGATTTATCGTTCTTTGGTCAAGTTTAATAAATAGTTCTATAATTATAAATCTATACTAATACCCTTGTGACATGACTTTCATTGTCACTCTCACTAATATCATCTTATGATATTTATAGGCAGTATTTAGTATGCCTATTATGTGATATTGATGCTCAGTCTATATCAGTTTTGTAGGAAACAGATTTGATAATTTTATTTAATAATTAAATAAATTATATGGATAATTCACATACATACTTTATTATATAGCATGAATAAATAAAGGAAGCAATATACATATGTGAACAAAAAACTCTTTCTTTTTATCTATTATATAAATATTCACAATATACTCAAGCCCTAAAACCAATAACACGAATGGTTTCTAAGGCATACACTAACAATTTGAGCTATGGATAGTATTACCATAAGACGAATGTGAAACTTAATCATCTAGGAACCATTTCGCTCTTATACGTCGTGAGGTCATATTGAGGGCTTATTCGAGTTATGAATAATATTACCATAGGATGAACGTGGAACTTACTCATCTAGGAATCATTTCGTTGTACGTCCTGAGTTCAGGCTCAAGGCTTATTCAAGTTATAAATATTATTACACTGAGATGAATGGGATGTAGACATCTGGGAATCATTCCGTTATTTTACGTCTTAAGGCCAAGCTCAAGGCTTATTTGAATTTTGGATAATATTACCTTAGGCTTTTGAGCTTCTTTTGTCCCTTAATTTAAGGATCTTCTGTTCATCAGTGTATCCCTATTATCAAGAGTCTTTGCCAATGTCGAAAAATAATAAATTTATTCATTTTTAGGAAAATAGTTTTATAAATCTCTAAGAATCTTCAATGATAATACAACTTTAGCTGTTTTGCATTCTATGAGTTTTTAATCTTACTTACGTTCGGAGATTTTAATTTGTATACCCCAGGTCTCAGAATCTGGGTGATCTTATATGATCTTTCTCAATTAGCTCCGAGAACACATTCTCTTGACACTTTGGTGTTCAAGGTGACTTGTCTCAATACCTAATCTTCGATTTGGAAAGTACAGTGTTGAATGTTCTTATTGTAATACTTGTTCACCTTTTGTTGGTAGGCTGTTGCCTTTATCATCACCTGATCCCTCTTTTCTTCAAGCAGGTTTAGTCTAAACGTATACTTTGGTCATTACTTGCCTCATCGTAGTTGCTGATTAGAAAAATTGATATGTCGACCTTGATAGAAATTACTGCTTTGCATCCAAAGGTGAAGCAATACTAGAGTTATTTTGTGTAAGCCCAAAAGACCTTAAAAAACTTATCAATCCATACACCTTTGTGCTCATTAAGCTTTTTTTTTTTTAAAGTGTCTTCTTGATTACTTTGTTGGCAGTTTTCACTTGTCCGTTAGCCTTTGGATGAACAAGTGTCACAAACTTGAGATCAATTGAGAAATTTGTGCAGAAATTCTTGAAATTTGAGGTGTCAAATTGCTTTTCGCTGTCTACAACCAGCACTTGAAGTATCTCAAACCGATAAATAATGTCCTACTTAACGAATGTCATGACCTTCTTTTCGATGATGTTGGCCAGTGGTTCGCCTTCCACCCATTTTGTGAAGTAATCAATGACCACTATTGCGTACTTGGTGTTAGCTCGAATGAGGGGCATGGTGCCGATGAGATCTAATCCCAATTAGAAAAATGGCCAAGGGTTTGTCAAGGGTGTTAGCTTTTCAAAGGGTTACCTTAGTACATTGCCATATACTTAACACTTATGACAAGTTTTCACAACATAAGTCATGACTTGTGAGAGCTTTGATTAGTAATACCCTTACCTCAAGACGTTGTACGACATAAAACGTGCCCTCCATTTCCGCCACACACTTCATGATGGATTTCATTCAGAACTCGTGCAACCTCTTCAGGTTTGAGGCATCTCAAATACAGAATATTGAAATTCTGTTTATATAATTCACCATTAATAACGGTATACCTTGCAGACCTATTTTTAATCCTTCTTGAATATAAGACTTTATCTCTTCCATCTAACTATATTCTGTATTATATTGACATGAAAAAACTTGCATGATTTACTTACTAAGCTCGCATCTCATTGTTTATTATAAAAATTTTATTTTTTAGAGAATAACACGAAAAAGGAAGAGGGGATGCGTGTGAAGATAGTTATGCGTAGAAGAAATTTTGGTGACATGTAATTATTAGAATAATTGTAAGACTGATAATTAATTATATAGATAAATCTTTGTATGTGCAAGGAGTTTAGAAATTGTAAACATTTAAGAATCATGTAATTATAATAATAATAATAATAATAATAGTATATAAATGATGTAACATTGAGTAAAGTATGTGATATTGATGTAATGTTGTGCGTAAATTTTACAATAACCTTATGTGTAAAGTATGTACGGGAAGAGGGTGTGACATACTTAGAGTGGCCCTAGATTTGATCTCATCCATGAGACCTTTGACGTGTTATACCCGAGACCCTCATAGTAAAAAAAGGTCTCGAAATTCATGTGCAAATCCGAGACTTTTCATTGAACTTGAAAGATTTCAGCCCTTGACGCACTTGAGGTCCTTACTATTCTATGGTCAGGATCCCCTAGGTTCAAGCTAAGTTTGGATTTCTTTTATCTTTTACTGAACTCTAACTTGAGTTCTGTATCACCCATTCGTCGGCTCAAGGCCAATGAGCTCTATTCATGTCTCAGACCGTTTCTCAAACAATAGTAAATTTTATTGTAAATAAATTTAATTTAATTACTTATTATTTATTATATATATTTAAAGACGAAGACATCAAAAATAAAAATAAAAATTAAAGAAAAAAATGGAACATATTTTTTTGTCTTTTAAATTTTATTATAAAGAAATTTAATTTCATCACTTATAATTTATTATGTGTATTTAAAAAATAGTTAAGAAATAATATATTAATATGATATAGATTAATATAAAGTAAATAAAATAGAAAATAAATAATATTGTATATTTAAAATTTTAAAATAAATAAAATAAAATAAAATAAAAAATAAATATATTTCATCACTTATAATTTATTGTGTATATTTAAAAAACAGTTAAAAAATAATATATTAATATAGTATACTTAAAGTGAATATAAAAAAACTATTATTAGTGACATTTGAAAAGTCATGTAAGTGACTTAACAACATACTTATCATTAAAATACAATAGCTTTTATCATTTTAATTAATATTTATTAATATTTATCTATTATTTAATATTTTATTTAATTGATACGTGATTATAAAAGTAAAATTATTCAAATTATGTAAAATTAATTCGTTTAGTAAAAATAATTTAAGATTGATCATAAGATAAAATTATTCAAATTATATAAAATTAATTTATTTAATAAGAATGATTTAAAATTGATCATAAATAAATAAAAAAAAGTGTAAAATAAAATTATTTACGAAATTTTCTTATACCAAACAATAGCTGGGGTCAAGCTACTGTTTCCTTCTCTTCGTCATCTACATCGAATGCTACCTTTGCATTAGCATTTGGGTTGATAAATTCCAAGGCGTGAGGAAACCATAAGACTAATAAAGAATCTTCGCATATGTGGGGACTGTCACTCAGCCTTTAAGCTCGTATCAGAGATTTATGGATGGGAAATCATGGTGAGAGATGCAATCAGGTTCCATCATTTCATGAACGGAGCTTGATCTTGTGTGGATTTTTGGTAATGCCAGTTTCTCACTGTTATAATTAACTACTTTTTCCTTCTTTTCGTCTTCTATATCGAATACTACCTGTGCATATCCTGCAGATTTTAGCTTCATGTTCATGTCCCTGAGCGTCAGCTCAATCTCTTTGGCTCGTGGGTGTGATTTTTCACTTCCCAGAAATCTAGCGGTCTGGCACTCTACATTGAGTACTACCTGTGCTCGTGGCTCATCCAGCCATCAGGCACTCTCAATTTCCCCGATTACAGTATATCCTGATATCATATAACTCCAAGCTGCAGTACTTCAGTCATTCCCATTGTACTAAATACCCGCTCAGCCAGATTCATCAATCCACATTTTGCACACATATCATTAACAGCAGTCTTGAGCAACATATTAGAATAAATGGAACTCGAGTTTTTATATACCAAAGCATGAATCTGCTTTCCAATCCTAGGATCATTCAATAGTGATCACACAGAACAAAGCTACGAAGGTAAATGCATCAGGTTGGATGCAAGAATCTTGCATGTCTCTAAAAAGCCCCAGAGCAGCACAAGGTCACTTCACTTGAGCATATCCATTTCTCACGGTATTATATGATACAACATCTCTAACAGACTTCCCTCAAACGCTTTGAGGGCGTCATTTATAGAACCAAAAATGGAATACAAATGGATTTAGTATTCCTTATAAAAAGATCAAACTCAAACCCAAGCTTTATTATAAGACTATGCATTTGACAACCTGGCTCCAAGCTTGACAGCCTAATACAGGAATTAAGAACAAACGGGAAGGTATAGTTATTTGGTTATTCAATTCCAATGGAAAGCATGGACGTATAAAGGAAAAGGGCTTCATGAGGGGAATCACTATGAGAGTAGCCGCTGATCCGAGTATTCCAGACAAATATATTTGGATTGTCAATTCTTGAGAAAAGAATTCGGGAAAGAATGAGACCATCTTTACAACCTGATAAGGCAAAGAAGGATATAAGCCGGCTGTTGGAGATGTGATGTTAGAGGCGATTAAGAATAATTTGGGCATGAATTTGGAGTGCTTGTTTGAGGGATTTACATAATTCTAATAAAGTAGTGATGAGTTTTCCAAAATAAGCCTTTTCATAGGACAACGTCAAGTATTGTTAAATGAAGTAATGGAGTAGGTTGCCTCCAAATTGTCCATTCTGGATACGTGGGTTCTTCATGCGCAGTTGATTTTAGTCTTTTTTCAGAGACCATCTTGCAAAGACACCTTCGAACTACCAAAACAATTGAATCACTGGTAACCCATAACACAAGTACCTGAGAGTGATTTGTGTTGATAAGAACCTTTTTCACCAGCAATACAATTGGGAATTTCAAGGTCTCATCTTACTCAACAAGTTCAACAATTTAACTCTATCCAACGGAAGAAAGCACAGCCCCATCAATTAAAAGTCAGCACTTAGGGGTTTCACTCAATTTCACATGATATCAAGTTATAGTCCTAACATCACCGGAGATCCTAAAGGAAGAGAATACAGTAAACAAGATTCAGAATTCACCCTAATACAAGCAGAATATAGCATGAAGTATGCCCTTCTTTTTAGTTTTTCCTCTTCTCTCGATCAGCTTGCCAGTTCATTTTTGAGATGATTACACTAGATTTAGAATCACGGCCCTCCAACTATCATCACAAAAATGAAAAGAGCATACTACATAGAATAAAAATAAATAAACAATAAAAATCTTACTTCAGAAAATTAGTTTACTACAGCCTTGTTTAGTCAAATATGGGAATCACCAAAACCAATGATTCTCCAGTTGTCAATGTACTCTACATCAATTTCCTCTAAAATGACTCTTTTAGATCAGCTATGTCATGCATTCAAACAATAGCATGAGTGAAAGTTCATGTAACCTATGAGTTGCTTCATCAATTTGCATAGGCAAAACCATTCAAGCACCAAAAGAAATTTCATTTAGTCATAGAGGCCTTCTTCATGCCATACATCAACTAAAAAATCCACCATTTCCTGCAATCTCACAAAATGGCAAACAAGTAATGTACACATCAACATTTACTCAAATGTGAGAGCAAAAAAGGTGCTTCCTAAAGAAAACTTACAGCTAACGGGATTGGCTGGTGAAAAGGATCAGTAGAACAAAGCAAGTCCTCGTAAGTAGTGGTCCAGCTGCAAAAGAAGATAACATGGTTATTTTCCTCTGGAAGCAAGAGGGTAGTAAAAGGCCGGGCAACTATTAACATATACACTAATTGGTCTGCAGCAGAGACATTGCATGCTTCTACACACTATTATGCTTGCCATTTTGATTAGAAAAAGTATTTTGAGTGACAGAGACCTTTAGTTCCTCACTTCAAATGCCAATTACTCTGGTTTGCTATCTGAACAAGGGTAAAGCCATTAGCATAGTTTTGAAGTCTTCATCAGGATCAAATATGAGACAAAATGTTATTGCATTGACTTATTCCAAGTGGCAAAATTCCAGACATTTTTCACATGGCATGGCACAACAACAGCTAAAAGCTACACAATATTACCGCTATTAAAGCATTTTGTTTTTGACAGTTAAGAATATTTTCCTTTGTCAGTTGTTCGTAACATTAGTTGGTTTTCATGTTATTCAACACTCTAATTAGCTCTGCCTGTATATAAAGGCATTTATAGTTCAAAAGCCTCAGATTTTCTTTTGAGACTTTTGTAAGATAAGCATGCTTTGTTCTGCTTTTCCTCCATAAGATCCAAAGTTGTATGTAAGTTCCTCTTCTTATTCTAAAAGATTCTTTTTATGCCTTTTGTTTATGCCAAATCACTTAAATACACTCTAAGGTTGCCTCAGTGTCGATCCTCTTTCCTGGTTCATCAAGTGTTAAAGCCTCAGAAATAAAAATGACATGAAGCCCAAGAAATGAATGTAGAATACAGCTACAACAATAGGCAAGGAAGGATAGAAAGTTGGCTGCACATTTCCTTTAGGCTATTTTCAAAATTTAATTTCAAAGCATGTCATCATCGTATGTAAAATTCAGTAATATTTCTATTCACCAACAAGGTAAAAAAGTTATCCGCCTGAAAGCATCGCAAGGACAAATGAAACAAGAATCACATGCAAGGTCCGTGCCAAGCAACCATATTGAAATTTGTGAAGGAATTTGGACGTATCACATGGACCATTATGTCGCAAAATAACAGATGATGTCAGAGAACAGATGCCATCCTCCTATCCCTTGGATTAATACAGATGCAACCAAATCATACTCACACATATACCCAATAAAAAATTGTACCCCCAAATCTAGATGAAGAATAACCGTTGATAATATTAAACAAGAGCATAAAAGCGCTTATAGAATAAACCTAAAACTGAAGGGGAAAACAAAAGGGTAAAGAATAATACTAGCACTTTGAAAACACAACCTCATACCTAATAAATTAAGAAATTTAACTCAGATTTTAGATTCATCACTAATAACTAGTGGTAACTAGAAGATTATAAAATAGCATATAAAAATCAAACCTTTAATACAATTTCATGATCCAAATCCAATGATTCTAGACTATAGAAGCAACTTTAGAAGCAATCAAAGAAGTTGATTATAAACATGACTATATAACTGTATGATCCTAAGACTTGAGCAAAATTATAGCACCTATAACTCGACCTTATCCAACTGAAGATATGAATTAAAGAAACCAAAAATAAGCTTAAGATGGTGGATTCATATTAAGTAACCACTTGACTCACAAGCTCAACTTTATAGGTAAGGACCCAAACCATAGTATTAGGCTTAATAAGCCCCTTCAAGTGCACGACCGGATTGTATCAAAAGGTTTGCAGTGTACATTAAGCCCAAATAAAGACATAGAACCAAAACATAGACAGCAAATATAATACAAATATAATCATGCGGGGGGATTTTCTCTAAATCCATGTAAAGTAATCACTTGAACAAATAATTTAAGTCTATAAGTAAGAGGCCCAAATAATAGTTAAAGCTCAAAGAATTCCAAAGATCAAAAGAAGTAAAATTTTGACCATAAATAAATGCAAAAGATCAGTAGAAGCCATCAAATATTGTACCTCACAATTGGTTCTTTAGGTTGTCTCTTTGACTTTTCAGACTGATCACCAATCCACTGTCTTCTCCTTTCATGCCAAGCTAGCTCAGCTACACATAAAGTCGCCCACATTATTTCCATGAGAAGATTATAATCAACACACTCTTAAATCTTAATGACAGAACTAATAAGAAAAATAGATATTAGAAGATGGCTTCATGATTTTTGTTTCAAGAGATGAAATGGTCCATGATACTAGTACTTAATAAGGATACTTGTATATGCACTTCTACGAAGTTAATAACTATCTTGAGAACATAATTTTCAACCTATATTAAGCATATGACTGCTAGTCATTAGAACCAAAAGACCAGTACCTATGGAAGGAACTGCATATATCAATTTCAAAGCAAAAGCAAGTTTCTTTGGGTTAATCTGTAGTTTTTTTGAAAGCAATTTTTATGAAAGCAACCTACCATTATTAACAAAGACCACTTTCTCAATTGAACTGTCCTTGCTAGCACCATTGGAAATCTCTGAAGGAAGATTTTCACAAGAATGAGAATTACTACCATTGGTTTCCATTGTCTTCAAACTGGGCAACATCCACCATCTAACTATGGTACTGTACAAAATGTATACAGGGAGACCATCTTAGAGACAACTCGTAAGCTTAACAAGGAAACAAAAAAAATAAAAAATAAAAAAAATCCACACATCTAATAAGGCATTAAAAGGAGTATCTCATGCAATCAGATGAAACATGTTCTTAAGAGAGCTATAATCCAAGATCAGCCCAAATTATGTCCCAAAAGACAAATAAGAATAGTCTCCTCCAATAGTAAGAAATTCAGTGCTTATGGCCTCTATTTATCTCAATCAAAACTGAAATTTCAAAAGTCTTGTTGTTCAAATTTTGAAGACATAATCTCCTTGAAAAGAAACCCACAGACCACGATAAACTAATCTGAATTTTGAGAAAAGTAATTTTTATGATCATTAATATGGAGGTCATCAGACTAAAAGTAAGGTGCTGTCCTCAAAGGTTAAGTTTATATTTCTTTCCTTTCCAATAGATTTTTCATGTAATTCTAGACCATCTGGTTCCATTTATTCTTCATTGGTAAGCATTACACCTTTAGTTAAAAAGCCAACACCTAAGCGTTTCTGTCCCAACATAATAACTCCAGAGATTAAAGAACCTACATGCAATATATTACCACAAAATTCCCAACACTCCACTTTTTCAAACTAAATCAACATCTCACCTTTGGTAGAAACCATTTTTAAGTTTCTAAGATTCATCAAATCAAGTTAGAGCAATCTTTACTGCATTCTTCGCAATCACCCTAAACTCCTATACAACAGTTTACAAGGTTTTTCTTTTATTTATTTATTTTTTTTTTTGCTAATTCACAAAAAGTACACGCCCCATTAACATCTATCCATGTAAAAATTATTAACAAGCTCATGCAACAATTACGCGAAAGAAAACATAAGTCAAGATTATTACTCCTCTAGAGTTATCAGATATTGGTTAAATTCACTTAAGAAGAGACTACTTATACTAGACTCAGGGTATGTTTGGTACTGCTGGCTTGGACTTAGTTTTGGGTTGAATATGTGAAACAAATCCAACTGATTAGAGATAGTTACAACCAAACACAAGAACCTAGCAACAAATATGAAGATCAAAATTACAAAATCTCCCTAGACAACAAAGCCATATGAAAAAATTAAAATCATTTTCATAAAACGGAGCAAGATGAGCAGTGGAAGCGTAGAACATACCATTTGCTTCCTTTGACCCCGGTAGCCAATGAGGAGAAAATGTATTGGGTTGCACTTCAACGAGAGAAGACAAAGATAAAAATGAAATAAAAAAAAAAGATTATTTGCTTTAGTATAGATGTGGGTTAAAATCCTTAACGGTATCGTCTTTGGAGATTCCAGAAATTGGGTGAGGAAGAGTTGTCGAGTATACAAACGCATCGAAGATTCTTCCCTGAGAGTATCTCTGATCTTATGTTCTTCGGTCATCAGATCCTAAAGCAAACGTTGCTGTTCCGTAGTGGGTCCGATACTATCGGGTCGTGCGGTCCGTTGTTTACTATAGATGTACTTAATTACACATGCAAGGCTTTTTATTTCAGATTTTTCGATTAGGCGTGTTCTGGTGTATTATATTGTTATATAAAATTATAATAAAAATACTATTATGTGTGCCATCTCATTTACACAAATATAAATTATCATTACCTACTAATCTTTTTTTTTTTTAATTTTTTTTTAAAGAGTAAAGACTTCATTTTTCGGTAAGTTTGAATTTGACTTATAGTCGTACATTAAAATTATATAAGTTGTTTATTTTTTTATAACTGAAGTTTTGATTAAAAAACATTTATGTGGAATAGAAAATGTAGAAGAATTTAAATTTTATATGAATGAGAAAATGGTTTCACAATTTTTTATGCCAAAAATATCTTTATTAAATTCATTTATTTCCTACCACATGAAACAAAATTCATTAACTTTCTATTAAATATTTTAATTTTTATAATAAATTTTATACTTTACAATTTAAAATATTATTAGTTCATAATTTTTTATTTATCTTTATTTTATTCAAATAATTAATTGTAAGTTTTCTAACAAGACTAAACCAAAACAAAATTATAAATGGATAATGAACTAAAATAGGATCCTTTGACACAAGAAATGCATGAATACGTAACATAACACTCAAATCAAATAAACATTAATGTCCAAGTAAATGCTATCAATAAAAACAAAACATTTGCACTGAATTTCATCTTTAACAAGTATGAAACAAAGTGAGTTAAGCACAAATGATCCGTATATATAAAGTGATAACTGGTAATAAACACTTGACTTAAGATCAAGAAATTATGAGCATGATAAAACTGTATGAAACCACTAGTTGAACAAGTGTAGTACAGTGAGAAAAAAGTCAAACTCAATGCTACTAGGACCCGAGAATGATACAATTTTATTATTTATATTATTTTTCTCCCTCTAAAGCAATGGTTGCTCTTATTTTATCTTTTACTACCTTTATAATATGATTTTTTTTAACAAGATATATTTGACTTTAATTGAAATATTAATATGAGGCATAATACTTTTCATAAAAAAGGTACATCAGTCAAAGATTAATTCAATTATCATAACAATACTATTTCAACTTATGATTGCTCACCCATATATCTTACTTGCGATCAAACCTAATATGTTCATATTGAAGTGTATATGCAATAGCCCGAAATTTTCTATAAAAATTAACACAAGATGACAATGACTTAAATGGAAGGTTTTCAAAGTTTGAGAAGTCAATGTATTAATTTTTAACAAAATGTGGAAATAAATATAAATTTGCTACAAAAGTGGGGCAAAATGTAAAAACAAAAGAATGGCCCAAAAAAATAATATATAATAATAATAATAATAATAATAATAATAAAATTCAAGCCCATATAATTAATCCCAAAATTAAGCCAAAACTATTGAAATAGTAAGCCTAATATCAAGCCCAAAAGGTGGCCCAAATTCTAGTTTCTTTTCTTCACAATTCTAGAACAATTAAAAAGACAAAAAGGAAGAAAATGCTACAAATGGGTTTTGATGGAAATGGAGGGAGAAAAACAAAAAAGAGAAAAGGAAGATAAGGAAACAAAGAAAAAGAATGGGAGAGATGAGAGGAGTTATGAGAAAGGAAGAGAGAGGAGAAGAGAAATGGCAAGGCTAAGAGATTGAAAGAAAGATCGAGACCGTGAACCATGATCATGATCGTAACCAAAAATGGTTTAAAGAATTTTGGATCTCCTTTAGTTGGATATCAAGCAAATGTGGTGTAGTTGGATTTGGCACTGTAAAACAATTTGTTACTACCCTTGATGGTTCGTGGATGAGTTTTTCATGTTATGGAAAAAATTATATTTTGGCTTATATTGTTGAAACAATAACTGCGATCTGTAATACGATGGTTATTGGCTATGGCTATATTGTATTTATAAAAATTAAAATTGATTTGGTTGATGATGAGGGTAGATGATATTGTCTATTCTATTGCAATGATTATATAGGCATATGGCTATGTTTTTATGCATGAGAAATGTGAAAATAAAATTGTTGATGATGCATGAGAATGGTGGCTAAGTTATAGTGTTGAACTTGATAAGCAAAGGGTTGGAAAATCGGAAAGACAGAGGTAGTTTTGGCTTGCTGGAATCATGACCTAAGCTTAGTAATTTATTTATAAAATGAATTATAGAGCTTCAATTAATGAACCACTAAATTTTAGGAAAAATAGACACAATTATGGCCAATATAGTCAGAAATTAGAATTTTTTGTAAAATGATAGGTCCCTAGTAAATTTTAGAAGTGGCTATCTTGTGTTACATTTTGGTTTACCAAAAATACTGAGCAGCGTACAAAAAACCTTAAATAAAAGAGTTTTCCAGGCATCGGTTTTTAGCTTTGTGAAATTTAATAAAAAATAGACATATAAGGGAATAACATATTCAAAAATCAAGTTATTCCATAAAGAGATGAATTCCCAATAAAAGTTGGAATTCGATTGCTCTGTTCAGCCTTGTCTACTGTCCCGTGCTGCATAGTATGTAGTAAATTAATTATAACTCAAATATCATAAACTAAAATTAGGATCCATAAAGGAATATGGAAACTAGACATGACAAGTATTGATATAATTAAAAATTAGAATTTTCTATCAAGCAACGAATTCTCACAAAATTCAGAAACTTGCTGTATTGTTGCGAAATTGGGTTAGAATAATATCTATTCATTTAATTATAAATTGGGCTATAGAAGTCCAAATGAAGCATGTAAAAAGTCACGTAAACTGGACTTATAACGGATGAACATATTAAAAATTTAGTTTAAAATTCATTGTCAATTGATCCTAAATTGTTTTTGAAGTTTCCCTTGTGCAGTGAAGAGCTACATAAAGAAATTAGAAAACGAATTTTGATCATTTGACTTAAGTAACTTCAATCTAAGCTCCATAGTTACCTAAAATGCCTTGAATTCTTATTGAGGTGTAATGTTCATGCATGGAATAATTGTTCAGTTATGAGTTAATTATCCTATATTAAGATTTCTAACGAAGGTCATATAATGTAGATCTTTGGTCGTAACTCTTATCAATCACGCCATGATTTGAATTGGCTATGCCCTAACTAGTGAGTGGATGCTTTACTTTCCTAAAATATTTAAAGTATGAATATTTTAGAATTCGATTTGAATAGTTACAATGTGAATAGAATAACCTTTTGAGAATTATGAAATTGTGGCCATTTTGATACATTGTAAGCGTGTGGATGATTAGTGGAACCGTATATGACTTTACTTTTGATTCGTGATTGAGACTTGGTTTTTGGAAATAAATTTTTGATACATAAGTGTATTTATAAAATTTGAATGTGGATTGTTTTGTGATTAAAATATGTTGATAAAGTGGTTGTTGAAGTATAAACGTTTAGAGAATTTTCTAAAATGTTATTTATGATTAAAGAAGGTTTCATGTGAATTTTACAATTTATAAGTGTGTTAATATGCTTGAATATGTTTACATTTCAAGAAAATTTATATGAACTTATGTTGGATTAATGATTTAAGACATGCACTTTAGGAATGGTCTTGATATCCATTCTTGAATTTTATAAAAACTGTTTTGGATTATGATTTCAGTGCGTGATCATGAATTTGTTTTAAAAACACAATTTTGAAACTCGATGTCTTTCTAAAAGATTTTTGTCCTACGAGACCAGAGGTTTGTCTACAGGCCAGAGATGTATTCTGGCTGTTTGTGATACTGTAGGCCAGAATACTAGAGTTATAAATTTAGGGCCCTTGTGACCCCTTATCTCAAAGATATATTCTTGCTATTTGTGATACCACAAGTCAGGATATTGGAGCTATAGATTCAGGGCCTTCTATCTCAGAGACGTATTTTAGCTGTTTGTGTTACCGCGGGCTGGGATAGTAGAGTTATAGATTCAGGGTCTTCGTGACCCCCTATCTGAAATAAATATTATAGTTGTCTGTGGTATTGTAGACCAAGATAACAGAGCTATCGATTTTTAGTTTTCAGATGACACAATTTCAAACATGATTTTATTTCAGAGAATTGTATTTGACACTAATAATTTCCAAAATTGATTTTGGAACAGTAAAAAAGTTTCAGCATGATATGGTTTTAGTTTATAATGATACAGATTTCAGTTTTATAGTAGTTTATGAAGAAGATGTTAATTTTACATTTCGAGTTAGAATTTGTAACTGCAGAATTTAGTTTTCTGTTTTGTATATTTTATTACATTTTGATATCCACTTACTGGGTCGTTCTAGACTCATCCCTAACCTTTTTAGTTTTGTAGGTTAGATAGGTAGTTAGAAAAAAAAGAGAGAGATTTCAGTACAACAGAGATACAGATAGAAGAACATGGTACCATTATAGTCATTAGGACATATAGGTCTGTCATATATAATAAGTCATGTTTAGTTCAGACATTTGTACATAATGAATTTGTGTTAAATATGTGGTATATGTTGTATTGTATAAGATGTTGAAAATATTAAAAAGTTATATTTTTGTCATGATTGGGCAAATTGTCCTAGTGCATTCTATGCATTATGTCATTTGTTATTGTAGTTAGTTATAATTGTGCATGCATTTTAGACAGAGAGAGACATAGAGAGGCTTAAGGTGATGGGGGGTTTTATCACCTACTGGTAACATCTTCAAATATAGCGATGTTACAGTATAGTGATTATGAACACGAATCATAAGTAGACAACACATTTGAAATCATGCAGAGTAAAGATATCAAATACACATGCAAAAGACATTAAGAGCATGTATAGTAAATACTTATACTAAGTTGTTACAAGACATAAGTCGAAAATCAGTTTCTAAATGACAACACGATGAAGAGTGCATATATTAACATAGATAAAATAAACAAAAAATATTTTTGTGTTTTTTTAAATGTGCAGAAAAACAAACTCACAATAAGTGAATCATAAAGAAAAAAAAAAAAAAAGAAATGACTGATAAACACAAAGAACAAAAAAAAACAACTTAAAAGTATGTGAATCAAATAGAGTAACAATCTCTCGTATTCCTAGGAGGATGTCTATAGTTAATAGTAACCTTGCTCAAGCAAGCAAGCATATCACTAATCATCTTAATTTGTTAAGTTAACTTTACCACTTAATGAGTAATATTATCTTTATTAGACTCAAACCTAGGAATAATAAATACATTATTTTTCCTCCATACCTTTTTTTCTCCTAAACTCAAAATAATATAACCTTATGTGACATACTTTATTACATTCATGACAGGTAGGCACAAACCTAAATAGAAGACTAACCTATAATGGTTAACATTTTTTCTATCCACTAAGGGGTGACTGTTAGAATGAGGAAATCTTTAGGAACAATCTTTTTAACCTTAGAAACAACTACCTTAGGAGTAAACTTAAATTTACTTTGTTCTATAAGTTCTACAATAACTTCACATTCACCTCCACCTATAGAAGTAACAAACACAGTTCTAAAGGAGGAAGTATCATTAAGGTTTAGTTACAGAAAAACCTAACCTTCTCTTGATACTCTCATTCTAGTTTATGTTAAACAAATCATCTAATTTCTTAGTGCCACTAGAGAATTTAGTAAGTTGTGACTTAACATTTTTCAACTCACAAACTAAGGCCTTAGTTTCACTCTTTAAGATTCTATTTTGTTCTTTCAAACTAGAAACTAACTCAATTTGTTCTTCTAGTTTAACTATAAGGTTCTCCTTCTCAAGTTCAACATAATTGAGCTTTTTCAAAACATCTCTATTCATAATTTTAAGCTTCAAACTCTTTCTATAAATTTTATCTAAGGCTACATTGATGTATTTTTCATCATTTGAAGTATCATCCTGAAAATCAACAAGCTCAACTTTTATAGAGAAAACAAAAGCTATAAAGTTGTTAGTTTTATAAAATAATAAAAAAAAAACATCAATACTCCCATCCTCACTAGATTTTGTCATTAAGGAATGCATTTATGGCTTTCTTGAAATTAGGACACTCGAACTTGATGTATCCCTTTACAGTGTGATATTGAACCTTCTTATTTAATTTAGAAAAGTTATTCTCATTTTCAAAAGGTTTCTGATTTTTACTAGAATCTATTTTTTTAGATTTAAAGAACTTTATAAACTTCTTGACAAATAACTCAATGTCTTCATCATTAGAAGATTCATTATCTAATTCTTTTTTATTCCTTAATATGATAGATTGAGTACTATGGACTTAGACTTCATTGGTGGAGAAATGTTAAACTCGTAGGTTTGAAGTGAACCAACTAATTCCTTTATTTTCATAACATCTAAGTCTTTGCTTTTTTTTTTTTTTAAATGACTATGACCTTAGGATGAAAACTTTCAAGTAGACTTCTAAGAACTTCCCCAACTATATAACTTTCAGGTATTCTTTTACTTAAATTAAATCTAGAGTTTATTGCATTATGTTACTTGACATAAAATTCATCAAAACTTTCATAATATCTCATTCTAATCTCTTTAAACCTAAAAGTCAGTATTTAAAGTTTAAAATTCTTAATAGTTTTTGTACACTCATGGGTAGTCTTAAGAATATCCCAAGTCTCCTTGATAATCTCACACATGGATATTCTTTTAAACTCTTTAAGGGATACTGCCATGAAAATAAGATTAACAACTTTGCTATTGGCATTCAAGTTAGACAATTCATCTTTTGTCTAAAGATTAAAGTCCTTAGTATCAAAAGTTCTATTAGTAGTTACAAAAGGTGGACTTCAATCCTTTTCACAAGATAACCATACTCGTTCATGTATAACCTTAAGAAAAACACTCATTCATACTTTCTAATATGGGTAATTGTTCCCATCAAAGAATGGCAGAATAGACAAACTCTGAGGTCTATATTCTATCTAGACAAAACTTATGGTTACGAACAGACAAGGCTCTTATACCAATTGAAAAAAATAAGTTTAAACTCTAAAATATCTGAGGGGGCGAAATGTGTAATTAACTACAGAAGGTTAATTAATTAATAAATTAAAACATGTTAAAATAATAAAATAATTTATTATTGAAGTAAAATTTATGAAGAACTCTTCACAGAATAAAAATCATCTAGATTGATTCAGGACCCACCTCAAAATTCCATTAGAGAGAGAAAGACTTACAAATGATAATTTTCTGATAAGAACTCTTATAGCTATCCAATGAGTGATCCACTTTGAGCAATCTCGTTATTCAGAACTCTGAAATTTGTTAACCTTTGGAATTTATGAAAGACATGTTTGGAAGACCAGACTCTAGCTACAACCACCTCTCAGAACTTTGAAGGCTTTGTAATTGGATTTTAGAGAGAGAAAGAATGGTGAAAAACTCTCAAGAGAAACAATCAAACAATTCTCATTACCAAGAACAAGATTTGTGTTTCTCTCAAGTAAAAACAAGGTAGGATGACTTTAGAATACTCAAATGACAAAGTCTCTATACCAAGATCTCAAAAACCTTTAATAGTTGTCACTAGACCTAACTAAAAAATCGCGTTCCTTTATATTTTGCGATAGACAACTTGAGCGCCAAGTTGGTGAGCTACCTAGGTGACTTATTGGTAGATGATTTTCTTTTGCCTTATTATCTTTACTCCTTTGATTTGAACTTGCTTGAAAGAAAATTAAACTATAACTACCCCAAAGTATTTAGACATGGAATGAGCCAACCTAACATTTCTAACAATACCTAAATAAATCTCACTCAAGAATAAATGGCTAATATCTCCTCTTTGTTTAAAGGTTTAAAATAATCCATTTTTTCTCTCTTTCTTTTACTATTTTCTACATAAGATATATGAAATTTTTAACTTTGTAAAAATAAAAAAAGTGAAATATCTAAACAACATGTATATATATTTTGTTAATGTTAAAATGTTCGAATGTGAAGAACCATATCACTGGAGAGATAAATGATCTTCTAGTATTCAATAAATTATTATAATTACTCTTGGTGTGGTGAAAAGCTTAACATAGGAACTGAAACTTTTATTCATGTTTAGTTTACTAGAGAGAATGTGATTATAATCTTATAGCTAGTATTATAGAGACTGTTCAAGAACACGTTTGGTAGCATATGTTAAACAGTACTAAAATGAATGTATTATAATGGATTGTATTGTATTAAATTTGATACAATATTATACTTGATGTTCTATTGGATTGGTAATGTATAGCATTTTTTTATCATTTATAATTTATTTATTAATTAAGAAATTACAAAAGGCATGATTGATCGGCAACCGTACTGATAGTAGTTTCCCATTGTCATTTGACATTTCCATTGACATCATTAGAATCATTTTGTTAACCGTTCAACTCAACTATGCTATCATTATTTGCTTTTGATATTTCATTCACTAGAAAACATAGGCTAAAGATTCAGCCATATTTTCAACACTTCCATCAAATGGCGGTATACGGTGGTTCACCACCACCACCATTCTATTTGTTTTTGACTGATCTTCACAATGGCCATGGAGGTGTATCTCCAATTACCGTAATTGAGCGACGATATTGAAGATGATCGAATCTTCAATTCGTATTTTTGGGCAAACGAAAGCTCTAATGACGGTATGATGGTAGATCAATTGACGAGGATTCCTATGATGCTAATAGGAACGCCAAATGATGATCGAAGATGACTGATGGTGGTGATGGGTGCCAAACGATGATGCATTTTGTTTCTTATTTAATTAATAAAAATAATATTAAATAAAATAATAAAAAATAATACAAATTTAAATTTAAATATTTTTAATTTATTTAAAATACTTATTATTATTATTATTATTATTATATAATGTATATATACAATGTAGACTTGACCTATGAAAGTTGAAGATTAATTTTGTACAATAATGTTTTTATAAAATTTTATTTTTATTCAGCGTAGTGCAAGGAGAGAAAAGTACCAAAAATAAGACTCTAATTAATTAATTCAAATATTTCATTTAATGTTTTGTAGATCCTTCTACGAAACATGCTCTTATTGTACTAACAAGTGTACAAAGTTAAATGAGGTTTGTTTTTTGCAGTGTAATTTTTAGTGTTGAAGTCAAATATCTTATTTCATGCTATGTAGATCCTTCTACCAAATGGTAAATTTCTACCAAACGTACTCTTATTTTACTAATAAGTGTATAATGTACTTATTGATTTTTGAAATTTACTGTTCATTTGACTGTACTAATTGGCAACGCATAAGTATTAATTCAATTGAGTGGCATTAGCATTAATCTATTTACTTAGCAATTTATTTTAATAGTTGTTATCAAATTTAATTAGTACTAGGAGGTGTAATTTTTAAATTAGCACATAATTGGATGTTTTTATTAAATAACACTTTGAGTGCTTAAGAGGGTAACACTATTTCCTTAATGAAATTTTTGTGATTATGAAAATATTCCTGAATAATTTTCAAAATTCTATTACTCCATTGCCATTTTTTTCAAACTTCCCACCCTCTCTCGTCTCACCTTTTGTACGCCATTGATTTGTTGACGCCGACCACCTTTAGCTAAGCGTTAAATTGTTGTTTCGATTGTTCTCCTCGTTCAGGTAGCATGTGTTTATTTATTTGATTTTTATTTTTTTTTTGCTTATATGTGTTGGTTATAAATCAAAATTATTAGTTTTAGATTTAGGGTTTTGGTTTCATTTGCATGTTTGATTATTTTTCATTTTAGGGTTTTGAATTTTTTTGTTGTTGATTATTTAGTTAGATTTTATTTATTCGTTGATTGATTTGAGATTGATGGGTATTGTGTGGTTTGGGATCTAGGTTTGTATTATTTGATTGCATTTTTCTGTATTGGTTTATTTAGAGAAAATATATATGTTCAATGTGAATATATTTTTTTGGGTTCCTTTTTATTTTTTTCCTTCTTATGGTTTTTATCTGGGCACATACATTTTTTTTTTTTAATTTTGTTGATTTGCATTGAGGCAATTAATTCATTGATGTGTTATTATACAGACTGATTTGTATTTTTTTCTTTGTTATTATAGATGTATATTCTAATTGCTGTAGCTTGTGAATAACATTCTTTAATGTAAATTATTAAATACTAATGATGGGAATAATTCTGGGGATGTAAATGATTGGCTTGCCGTTTACAACATAAAATCCAAAAAATACGCATCTCATTCTCAATAACTCTTTTAATTTTTATTTTTTTAAAATGATTACTTTATCACTTTTTTTTAAAAAAAAATAAAAATTCAAATTTTAAAAGAAAAGAGATAATGATGAAAAAAATAGTGATTAAAAATTGAAAAAAAATGTATTTTTTTTCTTTTTAGGTGAGCTATAGTGATTTTAAGTTTGAAATCACAATTTGAAGAAGACATATAAGGTACTACTCTATTAGTGTGGAAATTTTATGGGTTGATATATAGGGTGGGTGATACCTTAAACACTTCAAAGATGAAAATTTTATGGGTTGTGTATCATCCAATAAATCTACTTTAGGGTTTTTCATCATGATTAAATTTTAAATTTCTACTACTTATGTGTGCTAAGAAACCCAACAATGGTATCGAAGCCATTTTTGCATGAGATCACACCTTTTGGTTGTTTTGGTATGTTTATTTTTTTTCTCAATACTTTAAATGTTAAATCTGAATATTTTAATGTTTTGAACATGTTAATAATTAAGGAATTTGATTATATAATTAAATATAAAGATTAATTGCTTGAAAAACATGATGAAAATGTTTCATGCTTTTTTAAATGTTTTATTCAATTCTGATTTTTTTTTTTTTTTGTGATTATTAATGATGTTAAAAAATGTTTAAACAATAATTTGAATGTTTTTATATATTAGCGATAAATTGGTAAAATTCGTTTTGAAGGCTAATTGCTTGATAATGATTATTGGTGAAAAACATGCAAAGGGTCAGATTATGAATTTGTTTTAATACCCTTAATGTCACGTTTTTTAAAATTTAATTTAATCATATGATTTCTTATTCTGTTAGCCTCGTAGTGATATATTATATGCTTAATTAGGTTAAATATTGAAATTTCTATGATTTTTGAAATGATTAATGGCCAATTTATGAAACTGTTAGAAACAATTACGAGTTTATGTTTATTTGCCCTCAAAAAATATTTTTTAATTAATTTTTAAAATTAAATTAATATTTAATTTATTTATGAAAATTTTAGGGTATCCAAGTTTAATCTTTTTTATTAAAAATATTATACCAAAATTTGAACTAAAATTTTTAAGTGCAATTAATGACATTATCAACATATGATGTTTAATGTTTTTGGTTGATTAAATAGATGGTCATGGGCTTGTGCAACAATTTGGATTGTAATTTTAATTTTAATTTTTGGATTAAATGGGGTCTGCTAACCTCACCTTATTACTATTCTATTATAATTTATTCTACCTAATATACTATTTTATACTAGATCTAAGGTTTAGTTTCTCATATTTTGTAATTTTAAAGACATGGAGGGTCGATAAGGAAAAGCCAAAAATTTGAAGAGTAAAATTAAAATTTAATCCATAAGGCTTTGTTTTTCTAATTAGAAAAGATCACTCACAAAAAGTGGCTTGAGTATGAGCAAACTACCTGTTTTCTCATGCTAACCTCTATAAGTAATGAGTTACAACAGCACCATAATAAATTGGATATGCATTTTATCATGTTTCACCTTTAAAAGTTTTGTGGTGAAAACAAAAATATGGCTTGATATGACATATCCAAGGCCTTATTTAGAGCGAAAATGGCCGAAGGTAGTTTAGTTAACAACTACGTGCTTAAGATGATCAATATGATTTAGCAACTTGAGTAATTAAGTTTTATTATAGATGGTGGTCATAGCATAAATCTTTTTCTTTAATCACTTTATGATTCATTCTCACAGTTCATTTTGAACTTCGACATGAACAAGCTAGAAGTCACTTTGTCTGAGCCTTAAACATCTTGAAAACAATTGAACAGGAAATAAAAATGATGAAACCTGCAATCTTGCTAGTTGGTGGCTCTTTTAAGCCTAAGAAAGGTAAAAGAAAGTCTAAAAAGAAGAAACCACTCAAGGCAAAAAAGGGTATTGATAAGGGAAAGTAAAAAACTAATGACAAGGGAAAGTCAAAGGTTAATGACAAAGCAACTTCCATCTTTTGTAAGAAATAAGGTAATTTAAAGCAGAATTACAAAGAATACATGGATGAGATCTAAAACCTAAAGCAAAACGATGTTTCAAAAGGTATGATCATGATCAAAATCAATTTGTTTTTGAAGAATAGTTCTTATTGGGTATTAGATATTGGTTGTACGACCATGTTTGTAATAATTTGCAGAGGTTGGCAAATAAATGATCATTGAGGATAGACATTAATGTAATTGTTGCTGTATTAACTATAGAGGATTAATGATATCATTTAGAAGTTTTGATTTGAAATTGACGATATCATGACATGTAAGTTTATATTTTCAATGATGAATAAACCTGTTGTGATGTCAATTTAATTTATGAACAATAAAAATATATTTGAATGCGTTAAGTATAAAAAAAAAATTGAATGTGAATAAGTTTATAGACAATCTAAACAATTTTCTGCGAAAATTGTGTGTTTAAGCCTAACAAAATCGATACTTAGAATCAAAGGATCGACCCATTTACAAAACCGATCAATACTCTAAGAATACAGATTGATATTCAGAGTTCACGGGATTAACACCTTGTAAGTTAGAGAGTTTAAAAATATTTAAAAGGTGAACCAGATCGATACATCTGAAGAAGAGATCAAGACCTTACAAGTCAGAAAGTTCGAAAATATTTACAAGGTGGACCAGATCGATACATCTAAAGAAGAAATCGATACCTTGCAAGTCAGAGAGTTCAAAAATATTAACAAGGTGAATAAGATCTGTACTTCTGTAGCAAAGATTGATACCTTATAAGTCAGAGAGTTCGAAAATATTTACAAAGTGAATCAATTCGATACATCTGAAGAAGAGATTGATACGTTGCAAGTCAGAGACTTCAAAATTATTTATAAACTCTCACAAATCGATACATGAAGATAAAATGATTGATACTTGGGATCGAAGAAGAACTCAGATTTAAATTTTAAATGAATAGATCGATACCTAGTTTAAAGTGATCGATACATTTTAACGTTTTCATGTTCAATGGTAACTTCTATAACAATTATTATAAACATTAATTGCGCTAAATAAAACTGTTAGACACAAGCTCCTACACAAGTTATTTGGTTTAAATAGAAGATTTCAAGACAAGAATAATAATAAGAGAATTTCTGTAAATCATTGAACATTCTTCCTCATTTTTAACATGAAACATTGCTTTCTCTCTCTACTGCATTTACTTTGTAACTACCCTATAAGAGAAAATTAATTGTGTGAGCTTATTGTGTTATCTGCTTTTGTGAAAGAGTTTAAAATAGAAAATTCATTTCAAATTTGTATTGAAATTATCTTCACCCAGTACAAAGAAAGATTATATTGGGTTTCTCTTCACCAGTTGAAAGAAAGGGTAAAGTTATTCTTCACCATACAAGAAGGAGTTGTATTGAGTTTCACTTGACCCGTATAAATAATGAGATAGTTAAACCTCAGTGCTGAGCCAGATCGTAGAGAATGGATGTTAATCGTTCTTTCTAAACCACTATAAATTCTCTGTTTGCAATCTCTCTCTTTACTCTTTTTATTTATTGCAATGCATTCATATTTGCATCTTATTAAGCATTAAGATTTTAAATAGCCCAATTCACCTCCTCTTGGGTGTTGCAAACTGGGACAATAAGTGGTATCAGAGTCTAACTTTGTTAAATAGGAGTTACAACTTAGAGAAGTATATTAAAATGGCATCTAGTAGCAACCTATGACAAAAAATTGAGGAAAAGTCCGCAAATAGGCCACCATTCTTCAATGGAATTGACTATGCATATTGGAAAAAGAGGATGCAAATCTTCTTTAACCACTTTAGATTTTGAAATCCTTAATATAATAAAAGATGATTAACTTTTACCCATGATAGAGGATAAAAGAGCTAGGAAAAGAAAATTAAAACCAAAAAGGGAGTGAACCTTGAAGTGAAAAACCTATTCACTTTAAATGGAAAGACTATGAACATCCTTTTTTGTGCTTTAGATGGAGTCGGATTTAATAGAATTTCAGAATGTGAAATAACTAAGTTTATTTGGGCCATGTTAGAAGTCACACATGACGGAACAAGTAGGATTAAGGATTTCAAAATTTGTATGTTTGTTCATGATTATAAGCTTTTCAAAATAAAAAGACATGAAAGCATAAAAGATATGTTTACTCGTTTTACTAACATTACCAACGAGCTAAAAGCTCTTGGTAAGAACCTATTCTAATGTAGATATTGTTACAAAAGTCTTAAGGAGTCTGCCTAGAAGTTGGGAAGCTAAAGTGATAGTCATCAAGGAAGCAAAGGACTTGAGAACTTTATCACTTGAAGAGCTTCTTAGATCACTATTGACATACGAACTAGAAGGTAGAAGACATGAAGATGAAGCTAGAGAAAATGGAAGAAAGAATGTTACCTTAAAGAGCACTAAAAAGGAAAAAGAAGATGATGGAAGCGAAGAGGAATCAGATAGTTCTTATGGACTAGAAACTAAAGAAATATTACAACAAAGAAAGGCCTAAAGGAAGAAATTGGAGAAGAAGAGACTACCCACAAAATGACAAATTCAAGAGAAATACTGAAAATGAGAAAGAGAATGAGAAGTTGAAATAAATCATCTGTTATTAATACAAGAAACTAGGGCATACAAGACTTGAATGCTTGCTAGGGAAAGATAAGAGAGATAAAAAGAAGAAAAAGGCAATGAAAGTCACATGGGATGACTCATCTAGTGAAGAAAACACTTCTTCATTAGAAAATCAATATACCAATTTCTGCCTTATGGGAAAACAAGAAGATAAGGTAATTCCTTTAACTCAAAACTCTTCATATTATGATTCATGTTCAAGTAATGATAACAATGATATATTGCATGATAATTTAGCTGCATTATATGAAGAACTTAGAGATGATTTTCAGGATTTGTGTGAAAAACATGAAAAAGTGAAGCAAAAGAACTCCATGCTTTCAAAAGAAAATGATTCTTTGAAATAAAAAATTAAAGAACTTGAAATGAAAAATGAATCTAGCATGGCTAACGAAATTGGAGTGTTAAAAGAAGTAAACAAAGTCTTGAATGACAAGATAATGTCCCTTAAAGGTTTGTTGGCCAAATTTATATAAGGAAAAGAATCATTAGACAAACTTTTAGGTGTCAAAGATTAGTTTTTGATAAAGTTATAATTGGCTACAAACAAGGAACAAAACAAGAGGTTTATGTTAACTATTTTCTTAAATCTTCAAAACAGATAACTCATTTTGTTACTTGTCATTATTGTAATAGAAAAAACCACTGTAGTAAAACATGCCCATATAAGAGAAATACCTATAAGAGTCCTAAATTGATATGGGTTCTTAAGGGTACAAAACTAAGAGAAATCATGTATATTAAAATGGCCAAAACTTTCAAGGGTAGAATTAATGTTTATGGACCCAAAGTCACTTAGATACCAAAATAAACTTGTCTTTTTTGGGTAGATACCAAAATAAACTTGTCTTTTTTGTGTGAAACTCATGTGAAGAGCAACAAGTACAAGAAAAAGTGGTTCCTAGATAGTGATTGCTCAAGACACATGACCAGAAATAAAAAGTTATTTCTCCACCTAAAGAAAGATGAAAAAAAAAGATATGATATTTGGAGACAATAGCCGAGGCAAGGTGAAAGGTGTTGGAACCATTGACATAAACTCCATTTCAATTAAAGATGTTTTATATATTGAAGGTTTGAAATATAACTTTCTTAACATTAGCCAATTGTGTGACTAGATTTATAAAGTTATATTTCTTAAAAATAGATGTAGGTGTTAGATGAGCATGCTAATAAATTATTCTATGCACCTAAAAATAATTATGTGTATATCATAGAACTAGAAAACTTGAATAAATTAAATGATATTTGTTTGCAAGTTCTATGTGATGACTCATAGAAATGATATAGAAGACTAGGACACTATAGCATGGATCTAATTAGAAAGTTAGTTAAACATGGTTTGTTGGATGATTTGTCCAATCTTAAATTCACCAAGGACAAAGTTTGTGGTCTTTGCTAATTAGGAGAATAAGTTAAATCTTCTTAAATCTAAAAATATGGTTTCTACAAAAAGGCCTCTATAATTTTTGCATATGGATTTGTTTGGACCAAATAGAGTTGCATCATTAAAGAGCAAATATTATGCATATGTGATTGTTGATGGTTTTTCTAAATTTACTTAGGTGTTTTTCTTAGAATATAAGAGTGATACTTTCGATACCTTTGCGATATTTTCTAAAAGAATTCAAAATGAACTTGGGCATAAGTTAGTAAAAATTAAAAGTGATTAAGGTAGGGAGTTTGTAAACAAAGATTTTGAGAATTTTTGTGATAAGAATAAATATTCTCACTATTTTTTTGCACATAAAACCCCACAACAAATTGGAGTTGCTGAAAGGAAAAATAGAACTTTACAAGAAATGGGTAGAATTATGCTTAGTGAATATAATTTACTCGAATACTTTTGAGCTAATGCAAAGAGTATTGCATTTCACATTACAAATAGGATTCTAATAAGAAAAATCTTAAGTAAGACTCCATATGAACTCATCTTCCAAAGGAAACCCAAAATTAAATACTTTAGAGTCTTTGAATGTAATTGTTATATCCTTAATACCAAAGATAATCTTGAAAAATTTGAGCTTAAGTCCGAACATGAAATATTTTTCAGGTACTCTTCCAAAAATAAAGCCTATAGAATTTTTAATAGGAGAACTCATGTCGTGGAAGAAACAATATATGTCATATTTGATGAATTTGATCATAACTTGGCTAAATTAATTGAAAAAGAAAAGAAAAAAAATTAGAGGTTATGGAAAAATTAGAAAATTTGAATTTAGAAGATACCTTAAAGGAAAAAGAAAAAGAAATTGTGTAAAAAGGTAAACCCCTTAAAGACCTTTCTAAGGCATAAAAGTTTGAATTTAGTCATTCGAAAGAACTAATTAGTGGGGATCCTTTACAAGGAGTCAAAACTAGAAGAGAGATTAATGAAAATTTAGATGAAGTTTAAAATATAGCATTTTTTTTTTCTCAAATTGAACCAAAACATGTTAAAGAAGCTTTAGAGGATGAAATTTGGTTAATGGTTATGCAAGATGAGCTAAATCAATTCCAAAGGAATGAAGCCTGAACTATAGTCCTAAACCTAATGATTATCCAACCATTGGTACTAAGTGGATGTTTAGAAACAAACTTAATGAGAATGAGAATATCTCTATAAAGCTAGGCTAGTCGTTTAAGGGTATAGTTAAGAAGAATGAATAAACTATGATGAGACTTATGCACGTATAACTAGATTAGAAGTTATTAGAGTACTTTTAATCTTTATATATTTAAAAAATTTTAAACTCTATCAAATGGATGTCAAAAATACATTTTTAAATGGTTTTAAAAATGAAGAAGTTTATGCAGAACAACCTTTCACTTTTGAAAACTATAAAATTTCAAATCATGTTTATAAACTCACTAAGGTACTTTATGGTCTAAAACAAGTTCTTAAGACTTAGTATGAAAGACTTAGTGAATTTTTGTTAAAACACAATTTTGTGAAGGAGATTGTTGATACTACACTTTTCATTAAAACAAAAAATGAAGATATCTTAATAGTTCAAATTTATATTGATAACATTATTTTTGGAAGCACTAATGAATCCTTATGCATTCAATTTTCAAATCTTATGAAAGGAGAGTTTAAAATGAATATGATGAGTGAACTAAATTTCTTTTTAAGACTTCAAATTAAACAAATAAATGATGAAATTTATATCTCTCAATCAAAATACATCAAAAAACTTTTGAGGAAATTTGACATGATAGAGTGTAAACCTATTTAAACACCTATGAGCGCCTATACTTTCTTGGACAAGGATGAGATAGGTAAGAGTGTTGATTAAAATATGTATAGAGGTGTTAGAGATGTAGTATGGGACATAAGTAAAGCTCAATAGACTGTAGGCCCTAATTAGAGTCCTATGAAGGATGAAAGAAGAGTCTGAAACCCGGTTTGATCCAATAGACATTATTAAGGGGATAACAAAGACCTCAGGTATAGTGAGGGTTATGACTTCTCCCACTAGTGGAGGTCTCTGAAGCATCTTGAAAAAGGTCTCAAAAATACAGTATAGTCTTAGCTCATCTTAGGTAAATGAAGAAGCTTCAAACTTGGACTTCCGAGACCTCTCTGTAGTTACATATCTATAAATAATTTATTCTTTTTTCAATTTCTGTCTGAATTATAAAGGATCCTTAGCCTGGTAGATGTATTTTGTAAGTAGAGCTTATTCCATAATAAGGATCAAGAGCTTGACAGACGTATTCTACAAGAAGGGCTCAAAATCCCATAAATTTTAAAAAACTGATGCTTATAAATTGGAATTATCGTGATTTATGGAATCCAAATATGAATTGGATCATTATTTCCAGATTCCATGAAATTATAATAAATTTGGGAGACTTAATATAAAACAACATCAATAAAAAGGGGATCGAGGGCAATCAGGTAGGCATTATGAAATAATTCTAGACTAGGTATATAACTTGTTTTTGGCAAAGATAGTCCTTGTCTCATCATTTTCTCGAATATTATAAAGAAAAACCTTAACTTAAACATCGGAGGGTTTTTACTAAACTACCAAACAATCTTGAAAATGCTTAGAACTAAATACCTCAAAGTTGGTAAATGCAAAAGGTAAAGAATGAACGAAGCATCTTCCTCGAATCTAAATTTTCCAAACCAAAAGGCCGATAATTGATCCTTTTATCTCTACTTCAATTGTAAAGTTACTCCTAGAAGGGAAATTGATTTTGACTTTCTAACATCTATAAATTTTCTTTACCTACAACGATTTGAGGAATTTAGTTGGACCCAATTCTTCAAACAAAATGGAAAATATCTAGATACTTTTGTCTAGATGTTCTACTCAAATTTAGATGTCAAGGACCCTTACTCAAGAAGAATAAGAAGGACAAATTTCACAAGCACAATCCGAGGACTTGTATTTGAAGTAGATGCCAGCATACTCACCAGATTGACTCGAATACTAGTGGGCGGAGTCATATACTTGGAAAACTTCTTTCAACCCTTATAAGCATGTAAAGTGTTATTCAAGAACCTAACCATGACTGAAGTAGACAATAAACCAGTCCATATTGGCTTCCACGAGCAGATATTGCATCTCATTTATCATATAACCTTAATGCTCGATCTGGACGATTCTTGAAAATGACATACGAGGACATGTGATAGATGGTAAGCATCATGGAGGGTAAGCGTCTTGATCTTGATATTCTTGTCAAATTGTTCTATTCAAACCTCAATGCGAAGGACCCTTACACCAGAAAACTGAAGATGACGGAGTTTACTACCTTAATTCGGGGGCATAACTTTGAAGTAAATTTTGGCATTATATCAAAGGTGATGAGAGTACAAGTAGGCAGAGAATTATATCTAGCGAGGAACTTTCAAGCTTTGGAAGCTTGCAAAGTAATTTTCAAGGATCCCGAAATGACTGGAGTCGACTACAAGCCCATTCACCTCAGACTTCACGAGCGAGTCTTATATTTAATTGTGTCTTACAATCTCAATGCAAGATCGAGGAGATTCTAAAAAATGACCTTAGAGAATATGTGGTAGATGCGATGCATAATGGAGGGCAGGAAACCCGATTTAATTGGGTGGGTGATGAACGCCATAATTTGGACGACAACCACCAGAGTGAGTCATTTACACTATGGTTACGCCATTACGAGCATTATCATCGACGAACCCACTTGTTTGTATGCAAAGGTCGAACCATAGAGGGCTCAGCACCAGCGATGCTATCAGAGACCACGTTACACTACATGCATTACCAACAGATTGTAGGGGGCAAGTGGGTACTTTAAGAGCGATACAAACATTTGGTTTTAGGAAGGGGCCAAGCAGAGGTTGTGGACCAGCTAAAAGATGAGCTCGCACCCAAAGCAGAGGTTGACCAACAAGCACATGACGAAGTACCTGGGGCAGCAGAGCCAGCACTTCCTTCACTGCCTCCTTTGGCATTGATGGCAATATTGAAGGAGATTCGGGCTAAGATGACTATTATTGAAGAGCAAGTTAACAACACTATGACTAATTTTGACAAGAGGCTTACTAGTTTGGAGTCTATGGTGACAACTCGGATGCATAAAATAGAGGGGCATCTAGCGTGGGGTGATTAAGAAATAACACAGCTAAAGGTGGCGCGCGTACGGGAACGATTCCTGAGTGTGAGCCGAGGAAGCTACGACCGTCATATGGACCATGCAAAAAGCTCTCAAAGGACCATAGACATGTAAATATACATATTTAAAATTTAAACATTTTAAAAATAAATAACAAAGTTTAGAAGTCATATTTCTTCAAATTGTTTTTCCAAAAAAGTAAGTTAAACTCCTTACTTACCTTTAAGCATATCTATAAGTTAGATTGGTGAATACAGTTCTGGATTTGTGATGGAATTTCTAAGCTTAAAAAGTATTAGCTTTAACAAGCTAATACAATGTTTTTACAATTAGAAAACCTTAGCTAGTTTAATAGGAAGAGAAGAGATTAATGAAACAATTTTATTCCATTTTTTTTCTCCCTTGCTCTATCTCTTGATTTTTCTTTCTTCTTTTTATTTTGTTCAGAAAACAAAAAATTAGCAAGCTTCAATTACCATTGATGCTCACGGGAGAGAAAAAAGTGAAAAGAAGCCTCAGTCACTTTTGCTTAACTCTTAAGCTTTTACTTTATTCAATTTTAATTGAATCAAATTCAATTGATTTCCAATCTACCAATACGTGCAACACTCTTATGCATTTCATTCATCAAATGAATTGTTAAACAATAATAGGTAAATTCCAAAATCATCCAATTAACATTAATTATATTAATGTAACAATTTAATATATTAATCAAATTAATACATTAAAGAGAGAGGGAGAGATAATTATCATTACTTTAATAATAATATAAATGTAATCATGGCTTAGATATTTATATTACTTTAATATATAAATATGTAATCATTACTTTAAATATTTAATCTTGTATTAATATTTGAAAAAGATATTTCCTTTTTAAATAATTATTTTAATCAATATCAAAACATTAAATTTCATCTATTGATTCAAAATGAATAAACAAGATTTAATCAAAGATTTTGATATTTGGTAATATCACATGGTGCCACATATCAACTAAGGAACTATTTGATTAATAGCATTTAAATAATTAATAATAAATAAACTCATTTATTCATTAATATCAATATATTTTACATTTTTCAATATTATATACATTTGTAAATTATATTTACGTTATCCCATAAATTACCAGAAAATTTAAATTTTACAATAAAGAATTAAATTACTATCCGATCAAAGTATCGGAACAATATCATTAACTAAATTAATGATTATTGTATAATAGCAATTACCATCATCTTCAAGTAACTGATTAATGTGTGTGATTCCCTAAGTTCATTGTGAGCTAGACATAGATAAATACTAACACTTTTGTATTTCTTTGGTACAACTTCTTATAGCCAAAGTTCCCAATGATTATGAGTGACATCTAGCAAGATGTCATGACTTGCAGACACAGATGAATGAATATACCTGATAAATATATATAGTTGTATATTCATGTAGTAAAGTCCCTTGGCTGTTGACTCCCAATTGAGTGTAGGTCATGGTATTATCAAATCCTTAACTCAATCTTAAGATCATAACCTTAATCATATATAGGATTCATATATCTGCAAAATACTTTCTAGATATATATGCTTTAGCCAAAGACTTAATTCTCGTATATGATAGTTCCATCTAGGATCTCAAGCTCTAGTATCTAAGCCAGTAGATTCGATTTTAGTTATTACCTGTCCTCATACACTTAAACACATTGCTAGCAAGCTTCTTTCACTAGGCGTGGCTAGCCCGATGCATTATTGCGGAAGGCAGTCATGATAGCTCAAGTCAAAGGATTAATAGTACACTAGTACAGTTATGTGATGTATCATAGACTGTATATTAATCACTCATGTGATTCGTCACGTTTGGTTATATTCAGTAACATGTTTACCAACTTATTATTCAAGTTTATGCTCTTGTGCCATGAGACTCGTCACCCAACTATTATTATTCAATAGTAATCCTTGGTAGTATCAAACATACTAGTCATCCAATGTTATATTCCCATATGACATTACCTCAATCGAGATCTGATTCGATTGTATTTTGTTGACCTTGGTGTCACACAAACTCAAGCACTCATATTTTGATGATAACAATATTTTAATTCAATCAAGCAAATGAACAAGGAAGCATCAAGGATTCAAGTTAAAGAATCAGCATACAAGCTAAGGGTATTTATTTTTTAATCTTAGAAATAAGCTTGTATATGTGCATTGTAGTATGTTGTAAGCTCAATCATTTTGTGCAAAATTATAGATTTAATATTTTTAATGATGCACTTAAAAATATATTTTTGAAACCAAGAATATGGACTAAATTGCAAGGTTTT
>JAXCLQ010000003.1:6218029-6235143 GCA_035584115.1 Cedrela odorata
TTAAAAGTGAGAAATATTATTTCGGACCGACCAGAATCTTATGTCGTTTTAAGCTTGCTTTTATATATATATATATAAAGTAAATACATAAATGAAATTATTTTTAGAGGTAAATTAAATCAAGAATTTTCAAGTGGGCAATATCAACAATTGAATGTTTATTATGGTGGGGAGTAAGCTTTGACACATTAGAATTATAGATACATTTTCACTGTAAACACCGGCAGGCATGTCAAACCAATAACAAAATTGTCAGGTTAAATAGGTCAAGTCCCTTCTTCTTCTTATTGGAAATTAATGTTGAGTTTGTACCAAAAAGGGTATCATAATCAACAAAAAGAAGAGGATTATAAAGTAATTAAAAAGCTCTAATCTGAAATTCATCGCCAAATTGTACAACATAGTCATTGGGACAAATCTTATTCCATTTTGATGAGAGTAGAGTTAATCAATCGCAAATTGTATAGACTTGTTATCAAATCAAACACTGAGGACCCATTTGGGAAACTTGATGAACCACTTTTGTAATGAAGTTGACAGGTTTTTCAAACACACAATTACTCAAATTTTGATTATTAAAAATTGACTGTATCAGAAATCTGCCCCACTTTGATCCTCCAGAGCCTGGAACTGATTACCAACCTGGAAATATGTAATGGTAAAAATGCACACATTTTTGGGGTAATCCAACAGTGCTGTTTTTAATACAGGGACAGAAATACGTGTAGCTTTCAATGAGGAAAGAGGATTTTCAGCATAAAGTACTGTGGAATATATATATATATATATATATATATACACGCGCACACACACAAAGCATAGGAAACACATTTAAGAGACACTCATCTTCCGAATTGTAGTTCACGTACATCCCATCTTCATATTTCCAACCATTTAACCTGCAAAGCTAACAGGTTTTCTAATAAATACTGGGAAATGGACGTAGTTGTTAATTTCTGGTAGGATTTTGAATAGTTTGTAAGTTTATTCACTTTTTATCTTCTTCTTATTTACCATCCTGAAAAAGGACCCACTAATCTTCTTATTAATAGCAAACTGTACTGCCATACTTTTTCCACCATAGACAACTTGCTTTGCTGCCTTCTGTGCTCTCACCCTGCATTTATATTCACACAATCATTCTACTTCTCCACAGATTTTCTTCTTCATGGCTCTCCTTCTCTTACTTGCTCTAAGCTTCTTGGTTTCTTCCAGCAATGCTTATTGGCCTCCTTCACCTGGCTACTGGCCAAGTACCAAGTTCAGGTCCATGAGTTTCTACAAAGGATTCAGAAATCTTTGGGGTCCTCAGCACCAAAGTTTTGACCAAAATGCATTAACAATCTGGCTTGACAGTACCTCAGGTCTAACTCAGTACTAATTGATCACATATTAACAAACTGTACCTTAATTAATCCCCTAAATTTTATTTTTGTTTTTTATTTTATACTTAATTCTGTAGTGGGTTTCTTCTGATTCTCTCCATTGCTTGATTGTGATTATAGGAAGTGGATTCAAGTCAGTAAAGCCTTTCAGGTCTGGCTACTTTGGAGCTTCTATTAAGCTTCAACCTGGTTACACTGCAGGAGTGATAACAGCTTTTTATGTGAGGATTGGACTAATTTAATTAGTTTGACAAAACATTTTCTGGGAACAAATTAAATTTGAATTCTGATTTGTAGTATTAATTGGTTATTTTGTTGATGAATTGCAGCTTTCCAACAATGAAGTTCATCCAGGCCACCATGATGAAGTTGACATTGAATTTCTTGGAACAACATTTGGGAAGCCATATACTTTACAGACAAATGTTTACATTAGAGGAAGTGGGGATGGAAGAATTATTGGGAGAGAGATGAAATTTCATTTATGGTTTGATCCAACCAAAGATTTTCACCATTATGCTATTCTTTGGAGTCCTAAAGATCTCATGTAAGTAATTAAATTATATTTTTAATTAATTAAAAATATGGCTAAAATTCATTCTTAATAAAAAAAAAAAAGTATTATTACATATACAAATTTTTATATAAATTGATTTAACAATATTATATTATTGTTATATATCTTTTATTTTTATAAAAATAAAAATAAATTTACAAGAGAAAAAATAAAATCATACGAGGAGAAATGTGGCAACAATGGAAATGAACCGTCGTTAAATATGTTGTCATTTCAAGGAGTTGTATGGACGAGAAACTTTTGGCTTTAGACTTAAAAAAGAGAGAGAGAGAGAGAGAGAGAGAGAGAGAGAGAGAAAATGAATAAATAATAGTTGGATAATATAATTATATGTGTTGTTTGTTTTTTTTTTCCTCTTTCGCTAAGAACGGTGGTTGCTTTTTGAGCTTTCAATAATTAATCACAAGACCATGACCATGACCAATATAGGTAGAAAAGAAAGTAATGATAGATAGTCCTTCACTAAAATTAAAGAAAATCCAAAATAATGATAAAGAATCTACATGTCACATGGAAGAAGAAATCCATATAATATTTCAAAATTGGTAAAAATAAATCTAATAGATTCATATAATTGTGTTATTATTTCAGATTCTTTGTTGATGATGTGCCTATAAGGAGGTATCCAAGGAAGAGTGCAGCAACATTTCCCTTAAGGCCAATGTGGGTGTATGGTTCAATATGGGATGCCTCGTCCTGGGCTACTGAAGATGGTAAATACAAAGTTGATTATAGATACCAGCCATTTGTTGCTAGGTATACCAATTTCAAAGCAACTGGTTGCACTGCCTATGCGCGGCCCAGGTGCCGCCTTGTTTCCGCCTCTCCGTACCGCTCGGGTAGGCTGAGCCGGCAACAATACTGGGCTATGAGATGGGTTCAAACCCACCATTTGGTCTATGACTATTGCAGGGACCGCAAGAGAGACCATTCCTTAACGCCTGAATGTTGGAGTTGACACTCAATATTAACTTCACTTATGGTTTATTTGTCTATTTGTTTTTGTGTTTTTTCCTTTTTTTTTTTTTTTTTGTGAAAGGGTGTCTTGAGATGAGATGGGTTGAATATTTTATTTTTGTAATGGGTTTTCTATTGGTGTACAAAAATAAGAAGAAAAAATACAAAATTATGTGGGGGGGAGGAGAGCAATAAGTCAAAGAGAGAAGCGACATGGGGGGTGATTTATTGATGAATGAAGCCAGAAGAATGGGTTTTATGTGTTCTCGTGTTATTTCAAAATAAAGTAAGAACATTTGTTTTGTTATTTGTAATAATGCCTCTGAAGTTGTAATGAAATTTGGGGCACTTAATGATAGGTAAAGTGGTGAACTATAAGAACAAGAATACGAATCCTATGATCAATAAAAATGGATAAAGGAACAAGTTTCATTAATCATGAAGTTTACATGAATATTATCATAAATATTATCAAATCCACTCCCTCCATTTATTAGATGGCGTGGGTATCAATCACCATGTCAAAATGTGATTAACGATTCAATTATTAGGTTAAGATTCTCAAAATAATCATCATTCTATTTTTGAAATATTCAAATTTTAACCTAATTAATTAATTAATTAATTAATTGTGTTCGTGTGATGCCAATAAAATTTTGAATGAAACTAGTAGAAATGCTTTTATGAACAATAATGCAAAAGGAAAGGCAATAATGAGGTCGTTGGTGAGGAGCTTTTGAACTTTTAAATGGATGGAAAAGGATAGAATGTTGCCAAACAATAATGTAATATAAGATATATATGGCTTTGCCAAACTCTAAATGTTCAAATACTATCTGTACTGTGATCATTACTGGTTACTTCTTTTGGCAGAATTTGATGATTGAGAAATGCTTGGTTCCACACTTCAGTAGTCATTCATGCCTTTTGTTAATTTGTTTTTTTTTTTCAATAAATAAATAAAGATATGAAGATAAGGAGACATATTCGAAATGCGATCATTTTTGTCTTGAATCCCTCCTCTTCATCACTTCTTCCTTTTGCTTTGTATCAATACTTTTTTCTTTTTCAAAATTCAATTTATTTGACACCATCTAATACTATTTAATTTTATAAGTGAAAAGAATATTAGATTAAGTTGAGTAACTTCATCAATTTATGTAATACAAAGCTAAAACAATGCATGTGTGTGCGTTCGCACGCGCAACATCACACTATATTTAATTATATAACCATAATTTTCCCCAAAAAATTTATACTTAAAACATATATTAATCTTTTTATTATTTCAAATATTAATACCGAACACATTTTCCATTCTCAATTTTAAATTATTGCTTCTATAAATTGATACTAAAATCGTTCCCAAGTCTTAAAAATGATATATTTTATTTTTTGAAAACAAAAATTGTACAAATATATTTTAAAGAAGTATTGCAAAAATCTTAAAAAGAGTCGATATTTGTGTTTTTGAGACCATGTTTTTGTACATTAAATAAAACATTTGACTAAATTTAAAAAAAGCAGACCTTAGCGGAGGACTGAAGTTGTAGCAAAGCAGATGATATTTAGGGCACCGGTTCAAATCCGCCGGTTCAGATAATTTTGTTTTCCCTTGGACAAAAATTATGGAAGTTTAGCATATTCCTGTACCAGAACATGCCAAATCACCATCAAAAATTGAAGTTGGAACCTCTTTATTTTTGAAAAAAATGAAGGCAATTAGAGAGATAATCTATATTAAATAAATACAAATAGATACTTGCAAAGATCAAATTAACTTAAAGACTAATCTAAACATCTTATTCAAATGTTCTATTACAATCCATTTGATTTACCTCCTGTGAACTTGAGAGACCAGCAGAAGAAAAACATATTGCCCATCTCATAACTATTGAACTTTAGAAACCTGCAGAAGAAGGCATATAACCCATCTCATATCTATTCAAACATGGTTATTAAACTTAACAGCTATTAAGCACATCGGCAAAATGAGTCACCTTCTTACGAGAGGTTGGTACTGAAGAGTTGCAACACATCCTCACTTAAACAGGTAAGTAAACCTTGGCTGTGGGCACGTATATACTTCGCATCGCGGATAGGATAATTTTGTGATTTAAGAGACTGAACAACTGAAAAAGATGGCAACTCTTGCAAGATTAATTCACCAGTAACTTCTTCCCCAGATGCAAATAACCGCTTCTGATTCTCTAAGTGTATAATGGTAGATTTTGGCAATCGTATATCATTTACAATGGTAGATGTAAAACCCAACTTCTGATAACAGTTGCTGCCTACTTTCTTCAAAAGAACTCGGGAGCCCTGTACGCCTTGTCCAATGATAGGGGGAGTTAACACAGGTTGAGAAGCAGTTATCTCATTGGACATATCAACTCTAGGACGAAACGAAGCAACAATGTCATCATTGCTAGGACAATAAGCAAGAGAAATACAAACTCCTTGATTTTCTGTTCCAGATATCAGATATGACCTTCATCACAGTCAATCAGAAATTTTGTTAGTACTGCCTGTCACACACTAGTAACAATTAAATTAAGAGAAAATTTCCAAGTTATTGCTTTCCAAAAACAACATTAGCCTTATAAGAATAAACAATAAAAATCCTGTTCAAATACTCAAAACAGGGTGCAAATAACTGCATTTCAAATCTTTCATTTATCTTTCTTCTTATTATTACTATTTTTATAACTATCAGTGTGCAATCCCATTCCACTCCTCCCTTTTCCAACAAACACAAATTATATCAAATCTTCCTACAAGATTCATATGACTTATGCAAGAGATTTAACCAACTTGAGTATTTCTTTAGAGAGATTTCTTCAGCTTGATCCTAGTTACACTTTAAAATCACTTGAAAAGATGATAAGTAGTGACAACCACGTGTTCTTACCAGTTATAAGAGAAAAAGCAAAAAGCCCCATCCATCGACCATTTTGTGATTTTCAAAAGTTCAAGATATTTAATTATGCACATTTGTGAAGCTAGTAGATATTGTTCAAAGGACTTTAATCAACTGAAAAATAACAATACTATACTTCCAGACTCTATACAAACTCATGTGGCATAAAAAAGTAGTGGAGTGAAAACACAAAGTCAATGAAATAAATGATAGTCACGTAGCAATAATATAATACCATCACATCACTTTTTATGAAAGTGTTTATGTACAGTTTGTATATGTAGTATTACTCGGTATTTTGGATGGGATTGTAGATGAATTTCTAAACGCAACCTAAACACCCAAAAATAGTTCTTCTAAAGAGTAGATAACGAGTTGCATGGTAAAACAAAATAGAATAGAACTGCAAATGCACATCAAAACATGCAAAAAATAATAACATCCACAAACCAAACAAGTTGCCTACTTCAAAAATTTATAACAATTCTTCTACACAAAAATCACAACATTTTATTACCTAATACTAGAAACAAAATAAACTCTTACAACAATTCTACACAAAAATCATAACATTTTATTATGTAATACAAGAAACAAAATAAACTCTTATAACAATATTATGGAACCTTTGAAGGCGGGTTGATTTGACAAAATATTTTCTTAATTCAGACACCCTGCTTGAATTAGGGATTTCGAACACTGTATGGTTAACTTTGAAATCAACTAAAAATCAAAATGTGTTATCCACTGAACAAATTTATCATGTCCCTAAAAATTAATTTCTGAAACAAGGTTTGTTTATCTATATATATTGAAACAACTCACAGTAATGCAAGTATACAACACCACAAAGTTTCAGTTTAAATACTTATCTAATATCCATAAACTCTGACTATTAGAATCATCTAAAAAGGACAACTCCCACTTTATTTGATAAAATGAAGGACGAAATAGTCGTTTATGCGAATATGGGATCCTCTATAAGATTCCACTTCAAAAGAAGATTATTCTTTAAGTTGGCAGCAAAGGAGAATGTGATGTTGGGAGTATAAAAAACAATTTAGGGTTTCCTTTTGAAGAGACATATAATTTATATACAACAATAATCCTAAAAGGGAATTTAGCAACCTCAATTTCTATAAGGCTGGCAATACTTTCTTCTTTCCTTTTTCCTCATTCTATAATTGCAATTTCTTTCTTCCCTTTTTACATTTTCTAATTTCATATTCATTCATTTATTTTCCATCTTTCCTTTTCTAAATCGTGGAAATTACAAAAAAGCAATATTTTTAACCCAAAATGACTAAATCCAATTAAAAGTAACAAAATTGGAAAACCCATTAGACCCAAATTGCTTTTGTGATAAACAAAAAGACCAAATAAAAATCACACTTGAAACACAAAAATGACACCAGGCTACCTTTCTTCACCACCGCCAAAGTTCCACTTGCACACACCAACTGAAGAAGCAGATAGGAGGGTTCTAACACCAGAATTTGCAAGAGAGTGTATGGTATGAATTGGATTGCATGACGGCCCATTCAAGGTTTCCAATGGCCTCACAGTTTGACGCATATCAAACACAAAGAGTGATCCATTCTGTTAGAAGGAAACGTACAAGGGTCAGTTCAACCTATCAAAACTCAACAACGTGTAGAGAATAATAAGGGTCACACCTGTAGTCCAGCATATATACAGTGACCACCGTTGAAATCCCATGAACATGACCAAGCAGCAGCCTGGAAATACAATGTCAATATGTAAAACTGAGTTGGAGACTTGTCATTAAATATAGGAATAACTTCCAGAAGGCACAAATATTCCAAGTCTTCTTTCTTTCTTTCACAGCACTTCTCAAGACAATTTCTTTGAATAATTGTCGGAAAAATTTACATACGCATACACGCAATTAAAATAACAAGGGCAACAAAAAGGTCTTCAAAAATTTTGAAATGCACCAATTTTCAAAGTAATTTACATGCAAATAAGATTATTAAACAGTTCTTAAATTACAAAAGGAAATATTATGAATCAAATGGCAGGAAAGAAGAATATAATTTATGAACGTAATATCAAGATCTTTAACCAGCAAGACTATAAGTTATGAATTAAAATTTTACCGGAAGATCATAATTTAGAACGATATTGTTGCTTTCCATACTGCAGTAAATGAAGCAAGAAACTCAATGAGAAAAATAGAAATCAGAAGTTCTAAAGAAACAGTTTCAAAATTTAGTGGTGCCACCTGAGAACTGATAATTTCTTGCCTAATGAAGCAAAAAGTGCAAGACTATGATTAAAAGGGGAAAGGTGCAGGTCCTTGACGGCTTTTGTACAGGCAGGAAGTAAAATGTCTTCCCGTTCATGTGGATGTATCATGCTAACCTGAAATACCATGTTTGTTGAACCTATAAGACCAGTTCTTTCGACCAAAAACAAGAGGAAAGAAAAAACAAAAAAAAAAAAGATAAGAAAAGCTATTGAAGCACATTTGTGTCAAAAGCCAAGAAGGTTACTTTGGTTAGTAAATGTGTTCCACTTCCACCAATTCCAGGCAGCCTTCGGGCCATTAATAGAATTTGACTAAAATCATCCACATCAAATAAACGGGCACCATCCACCCGTAATGCTTTCTATAAATATTAAAACCACGAGGTTCAATATCATGGGCAACAAAAGAAAATTAAGGTGATAGTAGCTAGTTCCAAACCACAAAATAAAATATTGCGAGAAAAGAAAATTACAGAAGTTAACATTAGTGAAGAAAAGCACTAGGAACTTCTTAGGGTCCACTAGGAGATATATGATAAAATTGAGATGATAGAAAGAATAGCATGAACAACAAGACAAGCCAGACAACAAATTAGAAATGCTAATTATATTACAGTAAATCAACCTGCATATACTTTGAAGTAGACTTTTCTGAAAGACATTTTCTTTACACCTTTTCAATTCTCCTTCACATAATTTCTAACCTCCTTCAGTGCTTTCTCCTGATTCTTTTTATAAAAATACGGATTTCATTAATCTTAACCATCATCTTTTACTTTAATTACATCAGAACAAGTTACTTTAAACCTTAGATAATATTCAGAGAATTGGGAAAAATGATATAAAGGAACATCAATAATCACATTCATTTTTAACAATTAAAAGCAAATACACATAATCATAGTCCCATAGCTCTGATCATTATTAAATAGATTTAGAGTTGTTTGGGAGCTGAGAGATAAGGAGGGGAGAACCAATCAGTTAAAAAGATCAGCAAAAGATAACTATATTATCTTGAACGAGCAAGAGATGCAACACCTGTAAGAAGAAGATGCTAGAAGATCCTTTCCCATAAACATGTGAGGCAAAATTGGGCCCTACAGAACATATAAAAAACTTATTATAATCAGGAAAAAGGACAAATGGAAGATGACTTTGATTTTTTGACAATAATATAGAAGTTTATCCTCAAAAACACAAAACATCCAAAAACAAACATAGATCCAAAATATATTTGGCAAAAAAAAAAATGAATAACACAATTCATAAATTCTTCCAGGGAAATAATCATTCATCTGAAAAGATGATTACCAGACACAGATTGTTCTTGACAGCTCCCAGTAGTAGAAGTAGCAGCATATGAAGATGTCCTGCTCTGGCTATCTCTTAATAAATGCTCCAAAAAATTTGCCCTCTACAAACCCAAAAATTACAGCCCAAATGTAACCAAAAAGGCTCATCTAAAAGATATCTATGCTATATACAGTCTCTATTAAACTTTTGTAAAAAAATTCATCCACAGAAATAGTTACAGAATATTTAGTAATCAGTTTACTTTTTTTCTTTTGGATCAGCACTTACATGCAACAATTTGTTCTTAGAACTCCCAAAAAACAACAGAGTACAAATGAAATTCACAGCCAGGCAGTAGGAGAACTGAAAGAGAAAAAACATGAAGTACAACATACAGAAAAGGCATGCAAAACTCAAAGATATAATTAGTATTAATTACGGCAAACCAGAGAACAAAGTCTTCAAAAAGCAATGAACTTAAGCTATGAACATGGTGCAACTGGGAAGCGACAATTGAGAAATAAGCAGCAATGCTCAAAGCAACAGGATTGTAACATACTTGATAACAAGAAAAGCTCCAAGATGGATAAATTACTATAGCAAACAATATATATTTGTAAGGAAAGATGCAAGAAGTAATGTACTGGTTCCAGAAACACCTTACAAGAAACAAAATCAGAAAGCATATAACTTAGAATCAAGCATACTTCTTTGAGCTGGTGAACTTTCAGATGCAACTCAGATTCTCTCTTTTGCCATTTGGATTCTTGCTTACGCCAGTCAGCAACCTACAAGAAAAAATATAAAACTACAGATTTGCTCTTGAACGGAAATGGGATTAAATATATTGCCTCCATTAAAAACAGAATAACATTTTCATCAAAAGAAAAATCAGAGGCTCGGGAAACAACCATGTCAAGAAACCTTTTGTAACAGAAAGGAGCATATAACAAAGCATATACAATAGAATGATCAAATAGTGGGTCTCCAATGGAGAGAGAGAGAGAGAGAGAGAGAGAGAGAGCACTCTTTAACTCATAAAAATGAATAAAACTGTGTGGCTTAACCACGCCATATTACTTAATCATCTAACTCTAACTTTTTCTTGCCAGTAAAGATTCCTACCTTCTTCTCAAGAGATGCACATTTAGCTTCAAGGGATCCAATTTTCTACTAACAAGAAAGGATGTCAATAAACTTAGGTCTCCGGAAAATTATTCTTGTATAACAAGCTCAGGTGATTTAGTGTGACCTTTTGTGATTCTTCATCAACCGCAACAATCCTTGATGCAAACAATTTTCTAACATCCTTCAATGAGCATTTGTGGTTGCATTGAGGACACTAAATAGAAGTAGAGAACAAAAATTAAATATATGGCAAATAAACAAATGGTTGGTCTTGATTATTCATGGAAATTATGACCTAATTAAGTAACAAACACTACCTTCCCGGTGCTTTGACCTTGTTGTAACCATTTTTTGATGCAAGAGAAGCCATATATGTGTCCACAAGGAAGACAACTGCAGTGATCAGAAAAAAACAGTTTCACACCTTTAAGCATATAATAAACAATAGTTAAATAGATAAATGTAGAGAATTTCTGAGTACTCAAACATTTGCATAACAGAAACAAATGAATGATCACTTGCTGAATTCAAGATAACTCATCATTACTGCATTAAAAGATGAGTACTTTTGTATAAAGTATATGATTTCACAAAAAAGAGAATGAAGAAGTGCTGCAGAATCAAGGAGAAAACATCAATGTAAAACCTTTTAATCATTCATAAAACATGTAGCACTAGAAAGAGTGTATATACAATAAAAAAAACTTTTTATGAACATAATATTTGAAAATTTTTTCTTCATCTTCTAAAGATCACATTAACGCTGATATTAATAGATTAATACTGTGTAACAGATGGAAATTTGAAGGATACAAGGAAAAGAAAAGGGAGAAAAAAATGTACTTGTTCTTTTTCTGTACTTTTATTTTGATAAGATGGAACATAGAGAGCAAGGAGAGAAATACTTTTTCTTCATTGTTAAATATTCTTAAAAGGGAAAAGAAAACTTCATTCGACCATTACATCCCTACATGTGAGTAGTTATTGATTTTTACAAATTATTTTTAAAATGGAGCAGAATCACTTGCGAGTACATTGATAAATGAAAGCAAGAAATTGAATTCCATTTTTTCTTTTTTAAAGATTTAAGACACACCAAAATATTTGCATCTGAATAGATTTTGGAGACACAAAAGATTCTTTACTCAATCTTTTAACCCAAAATTAATGTTTGGAAATTGAATTTTGTGGTGTCAAAATCTTATTTTCCAAATCAGTGGAAAAGATTGTAAATTAATAGAACGGAAAACAAGTTTTTGAAATGACGATGAGCTCACCGTTACCTCCATGACCATTTTTCTTTCACTCATTAACGAAAGATTAAAATGTAAACTAAGTGCAATTAAAAGTAATAAATCAAGCAAAATTCAAATAAAGCACAAGAATTGAAGATTCCGAAACCGACAATTGAGGAGTGAAGACCTGATGTGATGGACACCGTTATCAGTCCAAGCATCCATGCAAATTGGACAAAACAAGCCCTCAATTTCACTCCGATTCCACTCACTTCCTTGGGAACAATCTGCGCTCTCAATTCCACTCACCGAACACGCTTCTCCTCCTCTCTCTTCTCTTCTTCTCTTCTCTCCGTCTCCAATTCTCAATTGAGCGGAACTTGAAACCCTAGGCGGCGATTCGGCCACCGTGATAAACTCTTCTTCTTCTTCTTCTTCTTCTTCTTCATCTTCTTCTTCCTCATCTTCGTCGTCGTTTTCGGTACCGTCTTCATCTTCGCTTTCAGTTTCTTCTTCTTCATCATCTAAGGCGATGAATTGTTCAGATGCGGTTTCGAGTTCCTCGTTTTCGAGATGTCGGTCGATGTGACGGAAGTCGGGGTTTGCCATCACAAAGCGGGAAAGTTGTAATTTGGCTTCCGCGTTGCTATTTATTTTGAAATTATTTAATTAATGCCAACACTGAAATACTTTCATTTAGAGTAGTTTTCGTAATAGAAGGTTCAAGAGATCTCTTAATGTCTAAGCAACTTCATTCTCTTCTTCTTCTATTTGGCTGGGTATTAAATATATGTTACTATCATTGTCCTCAAGACGTAAGTGGATTATTGGCGATGAGAGGAGAGTCAATCTTTCAATAGAGCAGATGGGTTATAACACCTATTTCAACTGGGAATATTACGAAAATAATCTTATTTGGTCGTGTTTAGCATTTTAACTAATTTTAATCTAATCTTATTAAATAGTTTAATTTTATATAATTTAAATAATTTTAATTTTATAACCAATTCAGCCCTACAATATATGAATTACAGTATATAAGCTATAGTAATTTTATCTTTTAATGTAATTTAATTTTTTGAATTTTTTATAATTATAATTTTTTTATTTTTTTAAATTTACAATTTAAGTATATTAAATTTTATTGTAAATAAAATCAATCTCATCATTATTAAATATTATGTATATTTTAACCATTTAGATAGGAAGAATATTAAAAATTAAAAAAATTAAAATTAATTTTTTATAAAATTTTTTATTACGTATTTTTAAAAAAATAAATGACTTTATTATTTAGAAAAAAATAAATGACTTTAGTATTTAGAAAAAATTAAAAATATTTATTATTTTAAAAATTTTTATTTCAATAAAAAATTAAAAAAAATATTTTTTTTCTAATTTTTATATTAAAAAATACATAAAAATGTAAATTTTTTTAAAAAATAATAATTTAACACATATTATTTATTATTTGTATTTAAAAAATAAAAAATATTTATTATATAAATTTTATTAAATAAAAAATTAAAAAAATATTATAGCACATATGTATTGTAGCTACAATGCACGCACTAGGGTCTTAGGCCCGAGAACGCTCCCCCCATCTCGGGCTCATGCCTTTGGTCCGAGAACGATCTGCTCAAGCCGCCTTTCTCGACTCTTTGGCCAAAAATGATAGTTCTTAGACACGTTCGCTCTGATGAAAAAGCATTGTAGCTACAATGCCTTGTATACAATAGTTATTGTAGTTATTTTTCATTTTTTTTAATTTTAATGTTTATTAGTTTTATTTAAAAAAAAACATTTAAATTTTTTTTTAAAAAAACCAAAATTAATTAAATAAATATATTAGTTTTTTTTTCTTTTTTTAATTTTTAGTTTTTGTTATAATAAAAATATTTAAAATAAAGAAATTGAAAACAAAATTTAAAATTTAAAATTTAGTGTATTTTTAATTTTTTAAAATTACAAAAAAAAATTAAAGGATTAAAAAAATTAATTTAATTATATAAAATTTTATTAAATAAAAAAATTGAAACTTATATTAAAAATAAATCAAAAAAATAAATTAAAAATAAATAGATTAAAAAATAAATTTATATAATTAAATTTAATATTTTTTAAAAGAAAATTTATATAATCAAATTTAATATTTTTAATTTTTTAAAATTACAAAAAAATATTAAAGGATAAAAAAATTAAATTTAATTATATAAATTTTATTAAATAAAAAAATTGGAACTTATATTAAAAATAAATTAAAAAATAAATTAAAAAAACAAATTTATATAATTAAATTAAATATTTTTTAAAGAAAATTTATATAATTAAATTAAATATTTTTTAAAGAAAATTTATATAATTAAATTTTATATTTTTAGTTTTTTAAAATTACAAAAAAATTAAATGATAAAAAATTTATTTATATAAATTTTATTAAATAAAAAAACTAAAACTTATATTAAAAATAAATCAAAATAAATAAATAAATAAATAATTTATATAATTAAATTTAATAATTTTTTAAAGAAAATTTATATAATTAAATTTAATATTTTTTTAATCCTTATAATTAAAAAAAATTGTAATTTTAAAAAACTATTCAATACACTATATATTAATTTTTTTAATTTATTTGTTTTTTAATTTATTTTTTGATTTATTTTTAATACAAGTTTTAGTTTTTTTATTTAATAAAATTTAATATAATCAAATTTAATATTTTTTATCCTTTAATTTTTTTTTTTTTGTAATTTTAAAAAATTAAAAAATTAAAAGTACTATAAATTTTAATTTTTTAAATTTTGTTCTCAGTTTCTTTATTTTGAATATTTTTATTATAACAAAAATTTAAAATTTAAAAAACAAAAACATAGCTAATATCTTTATTTAATTAATTTTTATTTTTTTAATTTTTTTAATGTTTCTTTTTTAAAAATAAAAATAATAAAAATTAAAAATAAAGAAATTAATATTAAACAATTAAAATATACAAAACACGGGGTACTATAATTTTAGAGTTTAGAAAATTTAGGATTTTTGTGATTTAGGGTTTAAAGGTCATACATTGTAACACGTACACTATAGCGAGAATACTGTAGCGCTTAATTGCTTATAAGAGTAAAATTTCAAATTATCTGAAATTGAACCGTTTAGTAAAATTGAATTAGGGTTGATTAGAATAGTAAACAGGAGGTCAAAAATGGTTATTTTCGAAATTTTTCCATTTCTAGCTTGTTTCATCTTAATGACATTGTGTTAAACTTCCTTCTATGTTTAGTTTTTAATTGCATAAGGTTGTTGGTCTTTTCCGATTCTTTTTCACAAATCTTTTTCATGTTGATCCAGGAATTTCATACCTTAAAGTTTCCTTGGGAACCTATTAGGGATAAATTTATTTGATAACACTCTTGCAATGGAATTCTTACTTTGGCAAATTATTACTGCTATATTTTGAGTCATCTTGATTTTTACTCGTGGAATATGGTGTGTTGTCGTAAGGAACCAAAAATAAAACCTATACTCTTAAAAATACATGTAGTAGTGTAAAAATCGTTCTCACGGAGAGTATCTAGTCTAGTTTTATATTACGTGAATTAAGAAATGGGATTTTAAGTATAACAAAAATAATTATAAGAAAAATAACTAAGGAACAATTTAAATTGACATATTGAAATTAATTACAAGAACAAGCCTTGGTCTAAATCAACATCCACCATCAGAATTTTGCAACTGATCATTGATGTAACTATATATCAATTCACACTTTGGATATTCACCATTGGAAATTATTTTCCTATCTCTCCTTAGTCGTAGTTAATTAGAAAACAAGCTATATAATTAACCCTAACTACTAAGCAACCCAAGACAAGTGCTAAAGGTTTAATTTAGTAACAAGCTTAAGAATTAGAGAGATCAATGAAGCTAAACAACACAAGTACAAGCGATTGCATTTAATTTAGCCAAGCGTTCTTCCTAAGATCTAATAATTTCTAATGCAGCAAATTATTAAATCTCAGTTGCTTCACAAATTAGAAGGATTAAATAATTACGTAATTGATTTCTAACCTAGTTGTAGTTGCAACAAATAATAAGCTAGTAGGCCTCCTAGTAATTAAACGAGACAATTATGAAAATAAGTATAGAAGAACATCTGATTCTTAAGCATAAATTGAACAATAAAAATAAATTAGATCTCATAATTTTATTAATTCCGAGGCTTTCGTTTCCTTTGACCAATTATAAAAGTTTAGTCACACAAGACCATGATGAAACTCGAAGGAGAAATAGATAAAAGAAAAGAGAGAGAGGCGTCTATGTGAAGGAAACAAGCCTGAAACCATGTTCTATTTCACACTCACAGTAAAAGCACAACGCACGGGATTAGTTCCCGGACACGCGATCGCCTTTGGGAAGCCATGCCTGTTATACGAACATGCGGAAAGGCTCCCAAATAGATCTAGACATGTACATATGTATGTTTTGGTATTTAAGACTTTTTAAATAAATGCAAAGTTGAGAAGTCTTACTTCTTTCTTTTGTAAACCAGAATAGCAAATGAGCCTCTTCGCTTGCCTCCAAAGGCGTCCACACATCGGTATTGGTGATGGTGATTCCGACTTCGTTATGGGATCTTCAAGGTTGAGCTTGACCAAGCTTTTTCTCTCTAGTCTCTCTCTTATTACCTTCTTATTTTTGATTTTCAACTAAGTACAGCTATCACTCTACTCTAGAATGAAGCTCTTAGGAGTGAAGAAGAAGAAGAAGAATGCTCTCTCAGTTTTTTTTTTTAAACTTGGAGATGCAGTATCCAATACTTCGCTTACAAAGCTTAACACTTAAACTTTGTATTTATCAAATCTAGTTTAACAAAACCCCTTTCACCGATTGTAAATCATCGCTTTGCATCTAGCTCACCAAATAGCTTAAATGCAAAACCATGGCTTATACTTTTGGTTGGTAGACATTAATTACATTTAATCAATGTATGTAATACATATACTTATTAATCCAATTAATATAGATTGAGAGAGAGAGAGAGAGAGAGGGAAAGAGTATTAGATATTTATACAATTATATATGCATATTATATTATTACACTAATAATATATTTATGTGTATATATATATATATATCTTATAAATATATTATTTCTTTAATAATATATATATTTATAATGATTATTATATTAAATATTTATATATATATATATTACTTCAATATATATATTATTTTAATATATATTAATAATCATTCAAATTGATATTTTAATATTACTTTAATCAATATTAAAGTATTATATTAATATATAACAATATCAAAATATCCGTAAATCATATTTACGTTAT
>JAXCLQ010000003.1:6235243-6365243 GCA_035584115.1 Cedrela odorata
CTGACATCATAATACATCACTGGATCTCATTCTGCATTTTATATATAATACACATATATATACACGCAACTGAATATGCAAAATGATATAAATGCCATTTTATTAATCATAAACTAATTTACAATAATACATATATACATAAGGATGATATCCCTAGACCGCATGACACGATTGGATCTAGGGCATATCTCCAACAAATATGTCCATTTACTAAGGCGTTTTCACAAAAGCTATTCAAGAGGCATCTTGAGACAATAGGCATGTTGTATAGAGGTGATTGGCTTTATGTTTAGTGGGAGATGTATTAGGTTGTAACCAGCAAGCAAATCAAAAGAATTGTGATTATGTTGTAACTCTTATAAATCTTATTCATGAACTTAATAGGATTATATATATTTTTAAAAATATGTTGGCAAATAATTTATCTTATACTTCCACAAGATGAAGCCCATATGATTTTAAAATGTTAATGAGATCATGATAGAATTATGATAATGAGACTATGTAATCGATATATCTTCTTTCAAATTATTCATAGGTCTTTAAGGTAGGGCCTCTATAATACTATCAAAATTGGTACATACTTTGCATACTAATTGAGAGGGTGACGAATTTCATTAGTTACTTGTGTAAAGACAATAATGAAAAGGTGTTTATTAGAGAATTAATTCACTTAATTGACTTACTGCTAGGACACCAAAATGGCAGTCTTATTTTGTCAATTGGAAGTTCTTGGCAGTAATGGTGTTAGTAATCTTTGTTGAAAATATGCTTTAGAACCAATTGTGTCATATGGTTCAAGAATATCATTTCATGTATATATTATGTAATTAATTATAAATTAGGTTACAAATGGCTTTTATATCATTTTGCATATACAGTTGCTAATTTATATTTTATATAAAATGCAAAATGAGATCCCATGATGTATGATGACGTCATGACTCTATGTGCAAAGAATTATAGATAAGAGTATAGAGTCTATGATTTAAATACATTCTAATCAGCTTCCGGTTGAGGTAATGTCATATGAGAATATAACAATGCATGACTGGTTTGTTTTAATGTTGCCCAGGATTAGTATTAGATATTAATAGTTGGGTGACGAGTCTCATATCACAAGAGCATGAACATAGGTAATACGTTGGTGAATGTATTACTGAATGTGACTAAACATGACAAATCATAAGGGTGATTATCCATAGTTAATGATACGTCACACAGCCGTACTAGTGTACCACTAGTTCTATAACTTGAGGTATCACAGTTGTCCTCTACACTGACACACATTGTTTACTTGTGTATATCACATCGGGCTAACCACACCTAGTGAAAGAAAGTTGCTAGCAATGTATTAAAGTCTATAAAGACAAATGATGACCAAGATGGAATCTACTGACTCAGATGTTATTGCTTGAGATCCTAGATAGAATTGTCATAAATAAGAATTAAGTCTTTGGCCAAAGCATGTATGCCCGAAAAAATATTTTTGCAGATATATGAATCATGTATATGATTGAGGTTCTGATCCTATGATTGAGCTAGAGGTTTGACGATACAATTACATAAACTAGATTAGGAGTAGACAGCAGAAGGACTTTACTACATGTACGTACGATTATATGGGTTTATCTGATATATTAATTCATCTGTGTCTGGTCGTGACATCTTACTAAAGGTCATTTATAATTATTGAAAATTTTAGTTATAAAGAGTTGTATCAAAAAGATACCAAAGAGTTAACATTTATCTATGTCCAGCTCACAATGAACCTAGAGGGTCACACATATTAGTCGGTTACTTGATAATGATAGTAATTGCTATTATACAATAATTATTAATTTAATTAATGATATTGTTATGATACTTTGATAAGATATTAATTTGATTATTTATTGTAAAGAATACATTTTTCGACTAGAACGCACTAGAACCTGTATATGTGAGAAAGTTTCGGTAATTTATGAGATAATGTAAATACGATTTATGAATATATAAGATATTTAATAAGATATTAGTGAATAAATGAGTTTATTCATTATTGATTATTTAATGTATTAAGATTAATTAAAGTAATCATTTAAAAAAGAAATAAAATTTTTAAATATTAATATAATATTAAATATCAAATGTAATGATTACAAATTGATATATTAAAATAATATATAAATAAATAAATAATCATTACATATTCATATTATTATTAAAGTAATAATAATAATAAAGTAATAATATAATATCTAAGCACTCATTACATATATTTATATTATTAAAGTAACAATATAATATAATATATATATATATGTGTGTGTATGTGTATATATATATATCTTCTAATATATTAATATATTAATTTGAATAATATATATTATATTATTATTACATTAATTTGATTAATATTAATTAAACCACCAATCAAAGATTAACACATGGCATGGTTTTGTTTATTTAATAAAAGAAAAAGGTGTTTACATATAAGGAAGAGTTTAAATTGAATTTGAATTTAATTTACAATTTGTAAGACACATGGCATGAATTCGTTTGATGAATGAAAAAGGCAAGTAAAAGTGTTACACGTATGAATTTAATTTGGAATTAAATTGCTAAAATGAAGACTTAAGAGTTAAGTCTTTAACTCTTTAATTATGTAATACAACTTTTGCTTTTGCCTACTACATGTGTGAAAAACTGAGTGGTTGTTTTTGAAACAAAAGAAAGTGATGCTACTTCTTCTTTTTGGTTTTCCCGTGAGCTTATTTTTTAAAATTGAAAACAAGTGATACTACCTTTTCTTTGGAAGAAATAGTGAGCATCATTTGAGAAAGTGTGTGTGCTTTGTTTTGCTTTATTTTTAAAACAAAAACCAAAGTGAAAAATGGTTTGTGCTGCTGAAGCATAAGAGAGAAAAACAAATATTGGTTTAGCGAAGTTAATATCCATTGCTTAGTAATTCCATCAAGAAACCGGAACTGTTTTCACCAATCTAATGTGTGGTTCCGCTTAGAGGCAAGTGAGGAGTTTGACTTGCTTTTTTGGGTAACAACTTGAAGAAGTATGACTTCTAATCTTTGATATTTTTGTTTAAATGTTTAAAATTTTAAAATATGCATATGCACATGTCTTGGTCCTTTAAGAGCTTTCCACAAGGTCTGTGTGACAGTTGTAGCTTCCTTGCTGAGGTCGCGCGCTCGGAAACCAATCCCATGTATTGCACCTCCGCCGAATCCAACTTTTAATCCTTTAACCTGAAACACCATGATCATCTTATATAAATGTCATAATGCTTAAACATCAGTGTACAAGATTCACAAGTTATGGGTTCTTAATATGATGGTTGTTAGTATGATTTGAATCACATGGAGGTGTTTGAGTGTACAAGATAGAACTTGTCATCCATTGTAAGAAAATGAGATGCTCTATGTGAATGACAAAGTCATAACTCTAGAAGTCTTTGGCCAAAATAGGGTGAATTAATAAAGCGTTATTAATATCACTAATTGAGTTATGAATTCAACATTCATATTTATAGCATTGGATATTAAGGGTTTGACATTGGATCATATCCCTAGTTTGATTGGAGTATCAGATAACAATAGGATTGAACAACACAAAAATTGGTTGTGGAAAATTTCATTTGAAGTGCTTATACATTTTATTATGGTATGGGGGTCATGATACATTACTAGAAGTTTCAAAAATTTTCTTCCGAGAATCATGGTATAAGGCATTTTAAGATTGACTACTTGGAATTCAACCATTGTAGTCTTTTGATACAGTTTTTCTCACATAGTGATAGGTAGTTGTACTATTCCCAACGAGTATATGAATGATTCTTCAAAGTCATGAAGAGCAGTTTCGGCAGGCCTCAACCTTAGTTTTCGATTCCCAAGGAGTCTAAGATTTCTTTAAAGATAAAATCAGTTGAACTCCCTATATTTACCAATATCCAGTTGACCTAAGCTGATCCTATCGCCAATGTTATTATTAGAATGTCATCGTGTGAGTAATGTACTCCCACCTCATCTTTATCTGAACATAATTGGCATTGAGGCGATCTTTTGCTTTTTCTCGGTTCTAATATTCATAATGTGAATGGTAGAGGTGAAATTTGGCAACGTACTTCTTGAATAGTTCTTTTTTACCCTGTTCGAATTTTTCGCTAATGTGGTTTTACCAGAGATAACCATTGCTTGATCTTCGTATGCTTTCTCGCACAAAGTTTTTTAATTTGGAATGTTAAGCCCTTCCTCACCATTTGCTACTAAATCTAGCAAATAATTATTTTGGATAAGTACCTCGAATTGATTCTTGAGGTCGAAACTCTCATTTGTTAAGTGCCCAGTGTTTTGGTGAAATTTGAAAATTTTACTTTTTGCATTCCCGCTCGGCTTTATTTTTATAGGACGATGCTTCATCAATATGGTTCCTCGTCCATTGATTTCTTGTAGAATTTGTGAGAGAAGATTATTCAAGGGAGTGAAGATTCTCTCTTCTCGGACTTAAACCATTCTTCTTGTGTCAGGTCTTCTTGGCTAATGCTGTCCCTTCATTGAGAAATCATTTTCCTCATTACTCGTTCTGTTTTGGTTAGATATCCGACCCCCTTTTCTATGGGTATCTCTGAAATTTCTCCTGTCATCCCACCTTCTTCTTGGGTTCATTTTCTGGTTTCATATCTCATTACAAGGTGATGGTCCCAACGTCTTTTCTTCTTTTAGCTTGAAGGTGACCTGATCTTACACTTTGACCTCGTCCAACAAATTCCTCCGAGCTATTTCGTAGGTAATAATAAACGATTTTTGCATTGCATACTATCTTTGGTCTACTCATAAACCTCTCTTGAGGCCTTCTAATGCTAATGAGTGACGATAAGCTCCTAATTCCATTACTTTATTATGGTATCTCTTAATAAAACTCCTGAAATTTTCTTATTCCCCTTGCTTCATGAGCAGTAACAAACTAGGGTTTCTAAGGTTAACAATCACCCCTCTAAATTCGTTAATGAACACTTCATATAACTGTTCGAAGCTATGGATGCGGCTATGGGTTAAACTGATGAACCACTTTCTTGCTTGTCCACGGAAACAAGCGGCATATCTGAGATTCATCGAGCCCTTAGATCAACATCATATCTCTTTAAAATTCATATGTAGGAATGGGTTAGTTTTTCTTGTAAAGGAAATTATTTGAGACATCTTGAACTTTCTAAGAAGAGCAAGACTTAGGATTTTTCGGAAAAATGGAGATTTAGAATGCAATCCTAAACGAGGTGTTGGTTTATCATCCCTTCTTTGTCCTCGTCTTTTCTTATCCTCTAACTCTTCCACTAACTTTCTTACACAAGCTTCTAAATTATCAACTCTATGGTTGGGTTCTCTAGGCCTCTTTCCTTGAGACGAACTTTACTGAGAAATTCTCTCTCATTTTACAATTTTTGATTAAGGAATGTACTCATGTCTTCTAGATTGGAAGTGTTCTATGACCCCCGCTTGCGAACGATTGCCGAACTATTTAGGAAATATTAAGATTCTAGGCTGGGTTCTCTGATAATCTTGAAAGTAGTATATTTCCCTTGTAACTCTCTAGATGGATAGTTGGAAACCTTTCTTTTCTCTTTTTTCACGGTTGTGTATCTCCTTCTAGTGATATTTTATCAGAGATTGGTTTTGTGATTTTTGGTAAACAGAACACTTGAAATGTTGCTTTCCACGGCCTCTACTAGTATAGGTGTTCCCAACTCATGAGAACCGGCTTGAAGCATTCTTTTCATCTTCGCAACTTTCTCAACCAACATTTGGATCTACCTATCTTTTTCTACATGTGTTTTTTCGTTGTCAGCTAAACTCTTAACCAACCATGCAATTTGTGTGACTCTTAGGTTAGAGGGATTTTGATGTGGAGATGAAACCACTAAACCGTGATTTGCGCCTTCCAAGGGTAGCGATTAATTATCATCATTTTGGTTAATTGCTGTTATCTCCTCAAATTGATTATCATGGAGATTTTCCTTTATTGTTGTTTAATTTCTAGTTGCATAAGTTCTGATGATCACCATGATTTTACTTTTAGTTGCAACTGTTTCTGACTTTTTGCTCAAATTCCCACAGACAGCGCCAAATATTAATGCAGCAAAAATTCTTCTATAGACTTAGTGCATTAACACCAATCTTCTTTTATTGTTTGAATGTTGTCCAACCTGAAACTACAATAAGAATGAAGGGGGTGAAAAACCGATGGTCTAACGAATCTAATGCTTAAGTTAGGGTTTTACTTATTGATATTTGAGAGAGATAAGCAATAAGACAATGACTATTTTTACAGAGACAGACTATATATGTATTCTAGGGTTGTTTCATCATGCGTACATGGTTGCTTTTAATCCTCTTTTTATAGATGTTCTTTTTATTAAGTCTCTCAAATTTAGTAGAATTTCATGAAATCTAAAAATAATTACTCCAATTGTACTTGGATTCCAAGAATCATAGAATTTTCATTTATAAGCATTTATTTTTCTAATTTTACAGGATTTCAAACCCTTCTTGCCGAATATATCTACCAAGCTGTGGATCTTTATTATGGAATATGCCATACTTGAAGAATGCATCTACTTGGCTAAGGATCCTTTATAATCAAGAAAGAAATTGAAAAGAGAATAAATTCTTTATGTAATGAATTCTTTATAGATATGTAATTGCTGAGAGGTCTCGAAAATTCTAGTTTGAGACTTCATTATTCTCGTAAGATAAACTCATATTATATTGTATATCTGAGACCTCTTTCGAACTACTCCCAAGGCCTCTACGAGTGGGAGAAGTCTTGGAATTGACACTCAAACCCGAGGCTTTTTGTTTGATTTCAAAAAGTCTCGACCTTCACTATACCTAAAATTCTTGTTATCTCCAAAATAGTATCTCTTAGATCGAGCCAGGCATTAAGCTCTTCTTTTATTCTTCGTGAAACTCTAATTTAGGCCCACAGTTTATTGAACTTTGCTTATGTCCTAAATTACACCCCAAATATATAGAATTTAAGCATACGTCTATTATAATAACTATTATCATTATATATTATCACAACACTTCAAAATAAATATTTACCAACGGTATACACTCTACTTTAAAACTAATAACGGTCTCAACAACAAAAATTTATCAAACACACAACTGTTTTTATTTATTACCTCTTTAAAACAATAAAAAAAATATTTTATAAATTACAACAATTATAAACTAACCCTTAATTTTATAATTTAATTAAAAATGTGAATTTGATAGTTATAATAGTTGAAAATTTTTCATACATAAATAATAATCTTAAGAACTGAATTTTTTAGATTGCATATTCATGAAAGGTAACATTTTATATTTTCATACTATGTAATATACTTAATGTTTTAGAAATCACATCTTCAATCCTCTTGAATTAAGAAATGGCATTTATAACCCTAATTTATTGATAAAGCCAAATCATTTTTTTATTAAATTATAATTCTTTAAAGGAGACCACTACGTTTTTGCTCCCTTCTCACAAATTTTATTAAAAAATTTTTTGAAATTACTACTTTTGTTAATTAGTTTGCGAAAATGATTAGGTTGTTTTTTTTTTTTGAACTAAACTAACCAAAAAATTTAAATTTGGATGAAAATGGTCTCATAAATAAAAGCCTTAGTTTCGATAAGAGCAATGTGTAATCGAAACCAAACATGTGGATATCATTATACAAGACTTTGAATTTTTTTTGTTATTATTAGCTAATTCTAAAGGTTTGGAAGTCCATTCAAAATTTTGTATTTAGTCCTTGTATTATCAATTTTGAAAATATTACAGTTTGGTCTCAAAAATTGTACACAAAATTAAATTCATAGGTATTAATGCGCAAGATGTTGAAATATTTTATTATTATTCATTAATTCTAAAAGTTTGAGGGTCTGTTTAAAATTTTTAAATAATTTTTAGGAGTGTATGATATTTTTGTCCAATTTTTTATTCTTTGATCATAAAATTAATAATAATAATAACATGATCATTCACGAAAACTAACTTATAAAAATGGTCATTTAAAAAAAAATTCTCAATTTTTTCTACCAAAAGTTTATTATTAATATTTTATAATAGAGAGTAATTATGTTTGTTAGTTTGTTGGTCTTAAATACCTTACCGGCAAGTAAAATAACAATTTACTTCTATTAGAAGATAAAACAATTTTATCTTACCATAATTATTTTAGTAATAATATTACAAAATTTATTTATAAAATATTTAATGTGATAATATTATATTATTATCATATACTTTATATAATTTTTTAAATTTTATAAAAAAAATATTTTAATAATAATATTAAATATAAAACAATAATATAATATTAATATATATTAATTTAAAAAAGAAAATTATATAAAAATTTGTAAACATAACAATACTTAATTAATTTTTTAAAAATTATGAAGCTCCTTTACAACTCAATTCACTCCAAATAAGGGAATCACGGATGTCACGAGATTTTGACTTTTGTACTAAAATAGATACCGACTGTCCAATTTCAATGTATGTTACTTAAAAATAGCTGTTTAATTTTGTCGGTGGGGCAATTCTTTCACTAGTTAATTATTGGTGAATTTCCCACTCATTCGATTGCTCAAAGAGACTAGATTTCATTAATTTCATGTATACTTTATGTGAGTGAACCATAAAAAATATGCTCTTATTCAACTTTAACATCAATAAATCAATCTAATTAATGTTAAAGAATGATAACAAAATTAATTAATTAATTAATGATTAAAGACTTCATTTAAATTTTAAGTTGATTATAAATCATTTGAATAAAATTTCAAATATATTCTTTGTTTATTTTTTTAAAAATTATATCTTACAATAAAATAATTCAAATTTCTTGTTAATCCTTTAATAAGGATGGTTTGAATCCTAAACCTCTTGTAGTAATCAAGATATTTTACCACAATATCAATATTTATAATTTAATAAATACCTTACACATATATGAATTTGGTCAGTTTGGGATGGATGGAAGGCAAATTTAAGAATTAAATACAGGAGCTTAAATTTAAGAACATGCTAAAATTACTTGATAAATATCTCAAAAAAGAAAAGTTAGGGTTTAACATTGTATTTAAAGTGTAATAACAAAGACTTCATTAGTAGCCTGTTAGAAAATTCTATCAAGTTATATTTGGAATCTATCTTTATTAATATTGATCTAATTATTTGAATTTATTTTACGAATATATAAATATCTATATGGTGTGAATGTTGGTGTTTTTGTTTTTCCCCTCTCTTTTTAATAGAGATCATTAATTTAATCACAATTATTTCAACTTTAAAAAAAAAAAAAATAATCACAATTATTGTTTCCTGGATTTGGTCCTTATCGATCGTGCACAAATAATTAAGCACCAACTTTCGTTTTTTTTTTTTTTGGATTATTCATAGTTGTTCACATAGACACTACATTTTAATTAATGTCATTATCTATTTTATTTTCTCTCTCTCTCTCTCTCTCTCTCTCTATATATATATATATATATATGCATATACGGATTTAGATGCATTCTATGTTATTTCTTTTATCGCCAACATCTCCCACCAAGATATCAAAGTATAGAGATGCTCATATTGATTGAAGAAGTATAATTCATTATTACCAACATAGGCAAGCAAAGTTATTAATAAAACTAAGATATCCCATTCCTTTGATTAAAAATAAATGACTCGATAATAGTAGATAAATATAAAAGGATGAACTAGTAAACTTACCCAAACATCAATTTAGGTATCGGAGTATCACCAAGGTCTAATTAGTTAGATGAACAGAAATTTTGAACTTAAATATACGTACGACTTTCATATTTATATTAGTGATTCCTCAAACAAACGAGTTAAGACACAAAGCTGTTTTGGTCTTCTTGTTGAAGATGAAGCCAAGAGCATCAATCAACATTGTAAAGTAAAACATTACTAAATCAAGGATAAAGTATATATGCAATTAATAATGAGGAGATTTGTTCCAAAAGTCAATTCACAATTAGAATTTAATTGTGTAATGGGTTTATTTTAGGACATTGTAACCACTTTTATTGTCCTTATATCGGTAATCTTAATTATTATATATTGCATGGTACTTTCTTTTATTGCAATAATGCAGATATGTGTGATATAAGCATAATCATTTAGTCAATAATCATTCATATAAGATATTATTTACAAATATGGGATTCCTTTTCCTTTTTGTGATTGATGGATTTTTTTTTTTTCAGATTATGATTACCATATTTTGTTTGTCATTTGATACTTTTATTGCCAATGAAGAAAAATCTTGATTTCGCCAAACATCATATTGCCTTATTTTCTTGTCATGCACCCTCCAAAACAAAGGGTAAGACTTTATTACAACAATTGTATTAACTATAGTACAATAATTGTATAATACAATTATAATAAAATAATAATTTCATAAAAATAAGATGAAAATGAGGAACTTAAACATTTATTACACTTCTTTGAATTACAAATTTATAGTATAAAAAATTTCAATGTATAAACGGAGACAATTAAAGCTAATTAGATAGATTAATATGTTAGAATTTAATATTATTGTTTGAACTTTTACTTATTAATTTAAATTTTTGGATTAAGTCAGTAATTTAACATAGTATTAGAGTGAGTTGACACAATAGTTTTTTGTATTTGCATTTGTTTTTGTTTTTTTTAATCGACTGAGACTTATTTATTTTATTTTATTTTATTTTTTCAACTTATGGACTGTTTGGGAGTATTAAAATAAATTAAAATATGTAAACACTTATCTATTTTAGCATGTTTTCTTTAACACTTTTAAAATTTTTTTTTATTAAAATACTTAAATATTATATGTAAAGCACTCTAAAAACTATTTTAATTAGTATGTAAACTAATTAGAACATGGATAAATATTTGTATTTTTATTTTAGTACTTATGTAGTACTAATTAATACTGTCAAACGAACTCTTAATCTTAGTGGTTTTTTGTATGTGAAGAGGTCTATTAGAACTTCATATTATTGTCAGTACTAGTAAATTAACATAATATTGTCTAAATAATGCCAAAAAACAAAATCGTATTCGACCAATCTTTATTATTGTTTATTATACTTTAAAATATATTAAATCAATAATATTTATATAGGTGTTTATCAAAACTTATTCGTATTAATAAATTTTTAAATAAGACGTTTATCAAAATTTGTTTATTTTAATACAATTCAAAATTGTGTGTTCATAAATCTACCAATCGATCACAGGTAATGTGTTTAGAAAATATGCTCTTTTTATGTTCAATACTAAAGTTAGGAAAGGTAAAAGAGGAGCAAGAAATCTTGGACTAGAATTTTGGAGAAGAAGATCTAAAATTTGTCACTTAGCTCACGTATATTATATATAGTATAAATAAATAAATAAAATAAATGGTACAAAAATGGTGCCTAGAGGCTAGAACCTGCTAATCTTGTCGGTATAAATAAAGTGCTCAATGCCATCTCCTTCATGCTCTCTTTCTGTTTGGCCGACACAATAGTTACACACTTTTACTGTATTATTTTCTGATTTTGTCCATATTTTGAACAAAATAAATAAATAAATTATTGTGAAAAATGATGTGAGTTTCATTTACTTTTCCTCTTGAGGTCCATTCCATCATTTGATTTTCAACCTGTCATAAATGGTCTAAACTCTTAGCTTTATATTACTGTAAGTTTCTTTGCTATTTAGTCTTGTTGTTTGCTGGCCATTATTGTATCAGAATCAATCCACGAAACCAAACTTTTGAATGTAATACTCTGAAAACACGTGGTTGAATCATTCATGTTCATACTGGTCCTGCTTGGACCATTCTTAAAGTATATTTCGGAGCTACAATAGTAAATATTAAAATTTATATATATATATATATATATATATGATTCTTAATTAATTCAATCTATAATTTTTTTAAAAAATAATATTAAAAATTTTAAAATTTAATATTTCAGCAAACACGAAGTTGAGAAAGAATTTAATTTATTTTTTTTATAATACTTTATAAATATAATAAAAATAAATAAATTTTAACTTTATATAATTGAGTATATATTGTGTCAAGAAAATTTAAAATATTAGATAAACTCGTATCAACAGAGGACTCTAATTTTTATCATTTTCAAGTTATCTTGAGAGCAGAAAAAGATTTATTCATTTATGCGCACACACGGCAAGAATTTTTAAGTGGGCAATATCAAGATTTGTTTGGTGGGGATTTGTGGATATAGGAGATTAAACTTTGATAAATAGAATTATATTTACATTTTCTCTCTTTGTATGCAGTAGGGAATCTGTATTAAATTATACTGAATCCTGATAACCCAAATGTGCCACGGGAAACACAGTCATGCCAAACCAACAACAAAAATGTTGGAAATTAATGTTGAGTTTATACCAAAAATGGTATCATAAGCAACAAAAAAACAAGAGGATTATAAGGTAGTTAAGGAGCTCTAATCTCAAATTAATCACCAAATTATACAACATAGTCATTCGTACAAATAATATTCCATTTTGATATAAGAGTATAGTCAATCAATCACAAATTGTACAGACTTGCAATCAAATCAAACACTTAGGACCCATAAGGGATACTTGATGGCCCACCATTGTAATGAAGTTTAGAGGTTTTTCAAACACACAATTACTCAAAATACTGTATCAGGAATCTGCCCCACTTTGATCCTCCAGAGCCTGGAACTGACTAACAACCCGGAAATATGTAATGGTAAAATTTAAACACACAAATTTTGGGGTAATCCAACAATGCTGCTTTAAATACACAGACAGAAATGCGTGTAGCTTTCAATGGGGAAAGAGGATTTTCAGCATAAAATCCTGTGGAAAATATATATATATATAATATAAAGAAAAGCATAGTAAACACAACACATTTAACAGACACCCATCTACCAAATTGTAGTACATGTATGTACATCTCATCTTCTTATTTCCAAAGATTTCCAACCATTCAACCTGCAAAGTTAACAGGTTTTCTCATAAATAATGGGAAATGTAAGTGGTTGTGAATTTCTGATAGGATTTTGCATAGTTTATAAGTTTATTCACTCTTCGTCATTTTCTAATTATTATTTACCATTCTGAAAAAGGACCCACTAATCTTCTTATTAATAGCAACTTTACTGCCATACTCTTTTCCTCCGTAGACAAATTGCTTTTTTGCCTTCTGTGCTCTCACCCTGCATTTATATTCACACAATCATTCTACTTCTCTACATATTTTCTTCTTCATGGCTCTCTTTCTCTTGCTTGTTCTAAGCTTCTTGGTTTCTTCCAGCAATGCCTATTGGCCACCTTCACCTGGCTACTGGCCAAGTACCAAGTTCCGGTCCATGAATTTTTACAAAGGATTCAGAAATCTTTGGGGTCCTCAGCACCAAAGTTTTGACCAAAATGCATTAACAATCTGGCTTGACAGCACCTCAGGTCTAACTCAGTACTACTTGATCATAAATTAACATTTTTGTACCTTAATTAATCCCCTAAATTTATTTTTCTTTTTTATTTTATACTTAATTCTGAAGTGGTTTCTTCTGATTCTCTCCATTGCTTGATTTCTGATTACAGGAAGTGGATTCAAGTCAGTCAAGCCTTTCAGGTCTGGCTATTTTGGAGCTTCCATTAAGCTTCAACCTGGTTACACTGCCGGAGTGATAACAGCATTTTATGTGAGGATTAATTGGACTAATTTAGTTTCACAAAATATTTTCTGGAAACAAATAAAATTTTATTTCTGATTTGACGTGTTAATTGGCTATTTTGTTGATGAATTGCAGCTTTCCAACAATGAAGTTCATCCAGGTCACCATGATGAAGTTGACATTGAATTTCTTGGAACAACATTTGGGAAGCCATATACTTTACAGACAAATGTTTACATTAGAGGAAGTGGGGATGGAAGAATTATTGGGAGAGAGATGAAATTTCATTTATGGTTTGATCCTACCAAAGATTTTCACCATTATGCTATTTTATGGAGTCCTAAAGATCTCATGTAAGTAATTAAATTATTTTTTAATTAATTAAAAATATAACTAATATTTTATATTCATATAATAAAATTATTAGTATATATACAAATTTTTATATATAAAGTCACATGTCAAGTCATAAATATTTTTAGAGAAAAAAAAAGTTATATAAAATATTATCATATTAATTTATATAAATTAAAATTATTAAAAAATTTATATCTCTAATATTATTATATTTATTTTTATATTAAAAAAATAAAAATCAGCCGTTGGTAATTATATTAAGTCATGTCAGCGAGTTGTAAGGACAAGATTTTCTTGGCTTTCGACATGAAAAAAAAGAGAAGAAAAGGAATAAATAATTGTTGGATATTATAATTATATATTTTGTTTTCTTTCTCTTTGGCTATGAACGGCGGTTGCTTTTCATGCTTTCTATAATTAAACACATGACCAAGACCATGGCAAATATAGGTAGTAAAGAAAGTTAAAATAGATAGTCTTCGCAAAAATTAAAGGAAAAAGACAAATTAATAATAAAAAAAGAATTTACATATCTCATGGGAGAAAAAATCTACATCATATTTTAAAATGGATAAAAGTAAATCAAATAGATTCAAATTATTGTGTTAGTATTTCAGATTCTTTGTTGATGATGTGCCCATAAGGAGGTATCCAAGGAAGAGTGCTGCAACATTTCCTTTGAGGCCAATGTGGGTGTATGGTTCAATATGGGATGCATCATCCTGGGCTACTGAAGATGGTAAATACAAAGCTGATTATAGATACCAGCCATTTATTGCTAGGTATACGAACTTCAAAGCAACTGGTTGCACTGCCTATGCGCCACCCCGGTGCCGCCCCGTCTCCGCCTCTCCATACCGCTCCGGAAGGCTGAGCCGGCAACAATATTGGGCTATGAGATGGGTTCAAACCCACCATTTGGTCTATGACTATTGCAGGGACCACAAGAGAGACCATTCCTTAACACCTGAATGTTGGAGTTAAGAGAAAAACTCACTCAATTTTAACTCCACTTTGTGGTTTATTTCTCTATTTGTTTGTGTTTATCTTGAGAGATGGGTTGAATATTTTATTTTTGTATTGGGTTTTCTCTTGGTGTACAAAAATAGGTAGAAAAATACAAAAAGAAGAGGGGCAGAGCAATAAATGAATGAGAGAAGGGAAATGGGGGTCATTGATTGTGAATGAAGCCAAAGAATGGGTTCATTCTGGCCATGTCGTTTTGTGTTTTCTCTTGTCATTTCTAAATCAAGTAAGAGCATTTGTTTTTGTTTTTGTTTATAATGTCTTTGAAGGTGTCATGAAATTTGGGGCACTTTACGATAGGTAATGTGGTGCAATCCTGTGATCAATAAAAATGTTAATGGAACAAATCCCATTAATGACTCAATGGTTGTGTTTCTTTCTTCTTCTTTTTTTCTTTTTTTAATTCTAACATTATAATTAAGAGTGTCTCAGAAATTTACATAAATATTATTATAGTGCAGCTCAAAATTAATATCCAAATTGAATAATTTTTATCTCCAGTATATATTTTTATTTGAGAAGGGGATTGCCAATAAATTAAAGGATTCATTTCATTCCCTCCATTGAACGGCGTAATGCCAACTAGCATGTTAAAGAGTGAATAGCGATTCATTTGTTTCGTTAGGATTCAGCAAATGTTCATCACACTATTTTGAGCATATTTTGTGTTAATGCAGCAAAAATCGTTTAAGGAATTTTGTGTACTAGCGTCAATCTTCTTTGTTTGCTTAGACGTTGTTCCACCTGAAGCCACAATGAGATCTAAAGAAATAAAGCTAGTGATTTGACAAAAACTCTTCGATACTTGATTCAGGGTTTTATATTTTGGTATTTGAGAGAGAAAAAGTAAAATAAAAATAATATCAGCTAAGTAAAGTTAGGTTAATGTATCTAGTCTAAGTTTTTTCATGCATACTTAGTTGCCATTGGCTCTCTTTTATATGTCGCTTTTTGTTAAGTTTCACAAATTTACTAAAATTCTACAGAATCTAGAAATAATAATATCATACATATTTAGATTTTGCGGATCACGAAAATTTAACTTTATAAGCATCAATTCTTTAAAAATTACGGGATCTTGAATTCTTCTTGTACAATACATCTACTAGGCTATAGATCATTATTATACAATGAGCCATACTTGCATAATAAATCTACTAGGTTATGGATCTTTAGTATGGAATGATCCGAAAAAAAATTGGAAAGACAATGACTACTTTGTTGATACGTAACTATTGAGAGGTCTCAGAAGTCTTTGATTGAGACCTTTTCATTTACTTGAGACGGCCTCAGATTGGATCACATATTTGAAACCTTTGTCATGTTGTATTCGAAACCCTTTTAGTTAGAGGAGGTCTCAAAATTAATGCCTAAGCCAAAGATCTTTTGTTGAGCTCAGGTCTCCACCCTACCCAATGTCCTTGTCATTCTACGGTTAAGACCCAGGGCTTAAGCTAAACTTGGGTTTTTTTCGTCTTTCGCAAGACCTTAGCTTGGGTTCTGCATCACCCACTCAGGAGCCCAAGGCCTATTAGGCTTTATTTATACCCCAAACCGTTTTTGAAATATCAAGTCCTCTAGTTTTAGTTGAATAGTAACTATTTGACAAAAATTAAAGGTTATGATTTAAAAAGACTTGCCCACACGCAAACTTTAAATGCTCAACTTGAATTTTATAAGTCTCCATTGACATGGCTACTTTTATTGGTTTACCAGGCAATATTGCTTTGAGTCCCAAATGATTTCCTTTACCCTCATGATTACTGCCTCTTTTTCATATTTCGATGATTGCCTTTTAACCTTTTATCCCACGTGGCTTTATCTCGTCCCTTCATCTTTTTTTTAATCAATGGTTGAGGTTTCTCATTCTTTTAAATACCATTTTTCTGCTCTTTCATAGCCTTCATTCACATTTTCTTTGCATCCAGACTTTTCTTAGACTCTTTATTGCAGTGGATGAACTCAGAAAAATAAATTATAAGTCTAATCACTTTGTTGCTATTGTTTCTAAAAGCAATAATAATTAATTCGAAACGAAAAAAAATTCTAAACTACGTATTCATTTTTAGTTCTATCTTCATTATGGATTGCAAGTTTTAACTTACTTCATCGAGGTCTTTCTTGTTTAAGACTGTAATTCTCTTTTCACTGCTCCATTACCGCCTTCATTCTAGATTGTAACTCTCTTCTCATTATAGACAGCCTTGCCAAGAACAAGATATTTTGCGAGTCTTAGGCAATCGTTCTTTGTTCAAGTTACCCCTTTATTTCAATCCAAAATTAGCAAGTCTTCGAATTCCTCTAACTTTTTCTTTTTATTGACTTTTGGTATTTTTGTTGTTTAAGACAAACATTAGATAGCTTTCTAGAGTTAAAGACCATAGGTGAAATTTTATGAGTTATTGATGATCCTAAACAATTCTTGATAGTTTGTTTTTTTCCCTCTTGTGAACAGAAATAGATTCTATTTCAAGTGATAACAAGACTGTTTTCAGGGGAAACAACTTTGAGGAGGAACTAGCCACTACCTTTACTCTCCCTTCTGTCCTAGAGGTAAGGGGACATACTACACCTTTTGAAGCAGACTAGTTCCCTTTTACCATCAAGGAATCCGACCTAGAAATTTAGATCTGTTGTTATGATATCTCTGAGGGCTTTTATCTTAGGACTCTTGAGGTGAATGAACTCTCCAACTGCCTACTTGACAATGAAATTTCCTTTAACAAGGATTTGTGTCACCTTTAGGTCAAACTCCCCCTTAAAGGCTACTTTACAATGATTTTTGAGTCCTTTGTATTGCCCTTTACTAACTGAACCTTAACAATTGAAGAATTTTGTCGGATGTGTTTGTTTTGTAAAGTCAGATCTCGAATTTTACTCCCATAATCGAAGAGATTGAATATATGTACCTATTGAAGAGGAACCTAGTAAAGAACCATGGTGGTACTATCTTTATACCTGACCTGGAAAATGCAATCTTATTATGAGTAATCTATTCTATAATAAGGATTGCAAGAATAAATGGTTTTTTGTCTATGGTGATTGGAATTCAGACAGTAATATCCAGATTCCTAGATTGTTTGAGAATGCAATCACCTGGAGTCATTTTCTTGAGCTTCGTGCTCAAAATCTGGAGAAGGTTGAGATGGTCAGGTCTTTGGCATCTATCCAAAAGTCTCTCTTTTCTAATGCTGACCTGATCTCATCATGCATTGTAAGTTTTTGTGTCTCTAAGGGCTATTTGGCCCTAGAGAATGCCAAAACTGGTAATTATCTTTCTTTTCTTTCTCTCTTGTGTTGGATCATGGTAGCTAACCTTGGTGTTACCTTTTTTTACAACAAGAGAAATGACTCTAAAAAAGCTAGCGTATAACCCTTTGGATGCCCTAAGGAAAATGGCTAAGGGCAAGAAGATAGAAAAGGCTCTTTAGGTTCCTAAGATTGAGGCTGGGCCTTTTGCCTTCAAGGGTATTGTTGGGACGCCTACTCTCCAAAACATTGCTGAGACTTCTGGTTTTGACAGAGTTCCAACTCCTACTAGAGGAGTTGAAATCCGAGGTGACCTACCACCTCCTCTTGCTTTCTAAGTGGATAAGGGGAAATGCAAAAGAAAGGTTGTTGTGGTGGACGAGGATGATGAGTTGAGGCAGAAGAGTGGGACGCGGGCTCATGGTATTAGAGGAAGCTTTGCCTTTATAATATCCCCTAAATCTGGGATGTTACCAGTAGGTGATAGAACCACCCTATCACCCTAAGCCTTACACAATCTATTTAAATATCAATGCAATACATGATGCACATTACATTTTATAAACATACTTATGTAACTCAAAGGGGCGATATGCCTTCACTAATACTATATACAATACGAATGCTTACATTACAATACATAATTAAACTAAATATGCAATGGATTGACTCTAATCATTAGTACAATACTAGACGTCAAACATGACATTTTATGACATAATAAAACATACAATACTTGTAACGACCTAGGCCCTCGGTATGGCCACCTGATCCTACTTGGTCTACGCCTAGACTATCAAGTTACTGTCGTTATAGCTCAGTGTCTCTCACTGGCCCATTGAGCAAGAATTTATCCCTCGGTCCTCTGAACACTACAAGCCTGACTACTGAGGTATTTGTTCCTTCCTCGAAGGGAAGTTTGCCGCCCCCATGTTTCGAACCTAGGACCTCCACCTTAAGGAGTATTCCTTACAAAAGTGAGTACTGTGAGGTCCACACGTGACAATTGCCATAGACTTTTAAGATACATTCTTAATCCCTGAATATGTCCCTCAGGCCTGTAAGGCTGCTTAAGTACCTGTCCTCCCTGTATGTTTACATGCATCTCAATGCAATTTCTAAAACAGTTTATAAACATATTCACATAAACACGTATCTCTGAGATAGTTTTCAAATCATCCCACAATGAAGATATATTTAATTTTAAGATACATGTAAAATATTTATCAAATTACATTATTTCTGTTTATAATTACAAACATAAATAGTTTTATAAAAAATACCCAATAAACTAATCTGTCCAAGTCTGTGAGTCGAGAATATCAATTGTACCTGAAGGCGTTACACTCTTTATTGATCACCACTACCTGCACAATGCACTTCTAAATCTCAATCTTCTGAAAACTGCGAGGTGAGAGGGAGGGTGAGTATATGAGGATATACTCCGTGAGCGGATAAAAATACAATTTAATAAAACATTTATTAATGCACATAAAACAATTATATGTTGATAAAATATGGTCTGTTATACAAATTCACTAGGTTAGCTTATCTTCCCGGTGGTTACTTTGGCCGTAGTAACCCCGAGACTATCATTAAGCTTTATGCACAGAAAATGATGCTCATTTATTAAAACAGTTCTTTTAAGTATAAAAATATATGCTTAAATTTTAAAATTGGCCCACCACTAACGTTGGCCTTGAGTAATCATATGATGATACTCATGATTGTCCTCATTAATCCCACAGGTAGGCAACTCCATAACGTCAACCCATATACCAGTCCCACCTGTGGCTCACTCATCTAGACGGCCTCTTATAGGTACGTCCCTAGGCTACTTCTCTATAGCTACAGTTACATATACAATCTTGGCCCTCCGGCTATATCACTAATATAAAACCATAATTAAATTCATTTACATAAACATTTATAATCATTTCATTTTCAATATCATTGCAAGCCATGCATTTTTAATATCAATCCTGACCTTCTGACCAATCACATATTCATTCAAACCATAGGCCATACATATTTAATTCAAATCAACGATAAATAAACCATTTCGTAATTCATAAAACCATAAGTTCCATAAAGTATTTTAAAAGCAGAAAAACGAGCAAAAATAATTCCACTCATAATAAAGGGAGGGTCACCACTCCCACACTACTCCTCGCGTTTAGTATGTCTCTTTTCCTAGTGCCCGGCGCCTGTATTACACATATATAATATTATAACTTTAATATTCTAATCAATTAACATTTATATCTTATATGCAATGTTCATGGTCATTTTATCTCAATTTCCTTAGTTTGGCACATGTAACTTTGTTAAACTTTCTAACGAAGATCATTTAACCGATTTCCAATAACAAAATCTCATAATTGTAGTTATCTAAATTTTTACATTTCTATTTAACATAGTTATACACATTTCAAGTGTTATTTTGCTGCTCATTTAATATTATATACTTCTTAAGATCACCAATTAACTCACAACTATAATTCCTACTTGTAATTAAATGAAATTCTTGGGTGAACAGTAAACCCTAGAATTCAAACATGCTTAAATCAATCAAATTGGACTTAGAATAAGTTCATAGGCTTACCTCTAACCTATAGATGTTCTTAGAAATCTCACATTATTGTTTAAACATGAAAACCACAATTTAATTCGAAATCCTAGCTCTTTCATTATCTCTCTTTGCTATTTTAAGTTAAATCCAGTATTATATTGTTGAGGTGAGGTAGTTTAATCACTTGATAATCAAATTAGGGTAAGAAACCCACAATATGTTATTAAGATCTACAAATCGCCATGAAAATTAGAGAGAGAAACAAATTTTAGAGAGAAAAAGATAAATGGCTAAACGAAGAAGACACTGAAATTATTTTTCCCTTATGGGTATTTATAAACGTGAGTGAAATTACCAATTTGGCCGTCGAATCTTGCCTAAATTTGCATAAATTATCGATACTTTTAAACTAGGTATTAATACTTATGAGCTAGGTATCGATACCTTTAATCCAAATATTGGTCCGTTCGTTAAGAATTCGATTATGAAAATTCATTCAATCTCGAGTATTGACACATTAGCTTTGTGTATCGATCCTTTTCTTTTCAATGTATCGATCATTTTGCCACGTATCGATACCCTTAAGTAACGTATTGATCTGATTCACGTTGTAAATAATTTTAAATTCTCTGTCTGGCCATGTAACGATACCTTTGATAAAGGTATCAATCTGGTTCACCTTGTAATTATTTTCTAACTCTCTATTTTGAAATGTATCAATGCATTCTCCATAAGTACCGATCCGGTCTACTTGTAATTTCTTCCTAAGTCTTTGACTTGCAAAGTATCGATATGTTCATTAGATATCTACTTGCATTCTAAAGGTATCGATCTTTTGGTACATGTATTAATACTTTTAGCCCTAAGTATCGATACTTCGTGCTCAAATTTTATTTTCTTTCACAGTAACTAAAATTTTGACATTTTCTATTTCCTCTTTAGTATTGATTATGTTTACCTTTTAGGGACTCCGCCCCGATTCCCTGCAAAGGTGCAACCCCTTGACCCTGCTCGCTAATCGGCTAATAAGATCGCCAAATGCATCAGCGTAAGGTAATATACCGAAATCTAACTTATGAAAAATTTTAAATTATATTTTCAATTTCATTATATTTTCGTTATTTAAACTTAAATTTAAATTCACCTAAACCTCATTAATGTGCCAATTAATCTTGTACAATATATGTGGGATAATGAATATTATAAAATAACCATCTTACCCCTATATTCGAAGAATGGGGTTTACACTACTGTACATAACATAAATCCATTAACTCTGGTGACTGCGATGTGTACCATTTCCTCACTCAGCTCTTCATGTTGCTGAAGTAATTTACTAAATCTTGGTCAGAAAATTAAATTTCTTTGCAAATGAATTAAATTCAAAATATATAATCAGAATCATACTCGAAATTCTTTGTAATTAAATCACTATGAAACTGTATGGTTATGAAAATAAAATTTACATCACGTATAATACTTTTCACAATGACAACATTAGTTCATTATCATTAGTGCTCTCATAGAATTTCTCTAGTATATAAGGGCGTTACATATCATTGTCCCTTTAAATACATCTTTATACAACTCTGGTAACTAGGTGCATTACGTATCACTATCTCCTTAAATACATCTCTATAAACTTTGGTATTTAAGGGCGTTATGTATTGTCGTCTCCCTATATACATCTTTGTAATCTTTGGAGTCTTAGGGCATTACGTATTGCAGTTCTCTAAGTTACTATTATTGCACTCAGGAATGTAACTTTTAAGGCAGGGGAATCCAGAGGCATTAGGTATTGCCGTTCCCCTGGTTCCTAGTCAATAATTATCCATATGCACATAGTCCAAAAAAATGAATCAACTTAATAATACTCGGAACCATCTTAGAAAACAATTCTATATTTATAAAGTAAATAAATCATGTCCGCAAAATTAACAATCAGCTTCAGTATCTCTTTTCTACCTAATATCATCTAAATTACAATCTGTAAATTTACAATATTCAAATACCTCATTAACATTCTCGAAAATAGTTATAATAACAATCATAGTTACAAGTCTCATAAGTCCATAACCATAACAATCATAAACTTTATTAAGCAATAGTCATAGCATATTTAGAAAATTTAATTGAGAATTCCAATCATATGTATTTCAAGTATTAAGTTCAAGTAACAATTTTATGTTCACGTTTCAACTTAACAAAATAAATAATTTATAAACGATCTACTCTAGTATCCTTTCTTACATATCACTATACAAATCATAACTCATTCCTCCTTAACATTTCAACACCAAATTATAAGTTCCGTAACTGTTCCCATGGTCATCATCATCACAATTGTACAGAACACTGACAATCATAATCTTTAAAAATTAAATCAAGACTTAAACTTAGTTTACTCACATGTCATAACCCATCCACAATCCGTTGATTTACTATATTTTAACACATTCACGACTTCTCCGAAAATAATTTCAATACCATAACGTTCATAAATTTTTAATCATATCCAAAGCAATTTGAGAAGATTTAATTAAATTCCCGACATCCATAATTTAAACATTGATTTCAAATACTTTTTGAAAAATAACTATCCACTCACTTATGCGCTTCAAAAGTCCACTGTGGCTATACGCAGTAGCCATAAAAATATTCAAATGTATATATAATATACTATACAGTTATATTTATTTTGCCAACTCAATGCCACATTACCATTATATCAACTTTATAAACAAATCATATAACTAGATATCAACGCCCCAAAGGCAATTTCTATAATTTAAACGCTTTAATATCTTTATGAAATAACTATAAAACAAGGCATTAAGCACTCCCAATTGTTTCACACAAACTCAACCTATCAAAAATCATAACTAGTTCAATTTTTCGCTGAGATTCAAGCTCATTTTGATGATACATATATATATCCAACACTTTTATCAAATCTAAAATATTTCTTAAAAACCAATAATTGTAAGTTTGTAATAATTTGGAACCATAGTTAGTCCACTTACCTGCTAAGAATTTGCTAGTCCAGCTCATATCAAGGTGTATTTAGTGGGTATTTCGATCGACGATCACTCTTGCGGGAAAACAAGATTTCCTTCCTTCCATCTTCTCTGTTTGCTTTTCCATATCCTATTCCAGCATTTCATTAAGCATGTGATGCCTCTTATTTTCTTTTTATTACTCTTTCTCTCTTCTTCCCACTTTGCTCTTTCTCTCTTAATCCATTTTCTTAGCAACCTTAAATAGATCAATCAATTTGAATTTACAACACAAAACAACAATAAACAAATCAAAAGAACTAAAGGCTGTTTTCAGTTTTTTTCTCCTTTTTTGATTTACCGTTCATCACTTCCTCTCTTCTCATCTCTTGGCCAACAAACTTCATTTTTCTCTCTTTATGGTTTCTTTGCTATCTTTCCATCTTGCTCGAAAATTCCCCCTCTTCTCTCTTTCTCCCTTTTCATTCGGTCAAGTCCCCATTCTTCCCTCACGGTTTGCTTCTCTTCTTCTCTTCTCTCTCTCTCGCTCTTTCTCGACCAAGATCACTCTCTCTCACTTTCTTCTCAAATCCTCCCCTCTCATGTCTTCTTTCTTTCTTTATTTTCCTAATTTTCGTATCTTCTCTCCATTTTCTCTATTCTTCTAGTTTCTTCTCAAGCTTTCTAAAATTTTCTAGGTGAAATAATGAAAAATGGCCGAAATGAAAACAATTGACTTATTTAAATCTAAGTAGGTAGGCACATTTCTTCTCCTTTTAAAAGTGAAAACAAGAAAAGCAAAAAAAATAAAATAACTCATTTACTTAATTTTTATGCACATAGTTGGCCACACCTAATTCAATTGGGCTTACTTTACAATTTATTTTTCTAAGCCCAATTTGCACTTACAATAATCCCAAAATCATGAATTAATTGTTTTAAATCATTTTACCCAATTATTATAATTATTATTATCATTATAAATCTCATTGGCCTATTTATAATTAACTTTTTTTTTAAAAAAATTATCAACTTTTTATGTTTGAAAAATTTTATTCCAATCACCAAAATTTTGGTATATCCATTATGTAAAATTTTGATCATTACAGCCTTCCCTTAACTTGTTCCTAAAGACCTCCCTAAAGGTAAAAGGGAGTTCTTCGCCCACTTCCTCCCCTGCATTGACCAGTAGGCCATGTGCATTCTATCTGAGTACTCAGATGCCCTCTCGATTGCTATGCCTTGAGGAATTTTAGACTACTTGTTGAGGTGACTGAACTGAGTAAATTAACACTTATTTTACTTTTTAAGGAATAAAATTTTCTCGATCTTTTCTAACACCTTTCTATTTGCATGATTGCTCATATGCAATACATTGCTGTGGTCCACTAAGACGCCATTAATGCTATCTCTTTAGGTCTCGTAGTAATAGAGACTGCCTGGTTAGAGCATAAGCCCGAGGAGGTAGAGAGGAACTTGGTCATAGAGCAGACTTAGTTTGAAGCTCAGAAGGAGAAAGGGGCTCGAAAAATGGAGGAGCTTTAGCTTAAGGTGGCCACTGCTGAGTTTTCTCAAGCAGAGTCCAGCTAAAGGATGAATACCCTTGAGTTCTACCTAAACAAGTTTAGAGCAGAATATCAAGGGCTTTGTTCGCGTCTAGAGGAAAGGTGTTGGGAATAAGAGCAAAACTTGGATGCTGAAAAGAAGAAGTCCACGTTTCTGGCCACTAAGCTTGAAGAGGCCGAGGGGGTGGTTGGGACCACCATTATAAATTAGGTTAATGAAGGATTGATCTGACCTGCGAGACATTCCAAGTTCATTATTTGAACTTGGATCTGATATGGTTGTATGAGCCCTTAGGACTTGCGCCTCTACCCCTTGGTGAAGACTCTTTAGATGGCATCTGCTTTGAAGGTGCCTTTCCCTATAACTGCTTTAAGATTGTTTCTCTTGCTTCTCCTGTCGACCAGGCTGACGCTCTTTCTAATCCGTCCAGCACCCCAACCAACCCAAACAACTGAATTTTAGACGTAGTTATTATTATTGTTGTTGTTAGTTTTTTTTTTTTTTTTTGAAAAATGTAATGAACTCAATGTTAAGAATTTATAAATTTTATGCTTATGACTTCTATAGATCTTTTTGTTGCTTTGCTTCTCATTCATTTTTTGTATTTGGCATTTTTTTATAACTTACAAAACTTAACCAATGTTAGTAAGTGTTTTGAAAGTCTGACCTGAGCTGAGGTGAGTTGAGAATGTGGAACTTGTGCTACTATAAGTCAGTCTTTTGATCTTATCTTTTTGAAAAGGGTATCTTTAAGCAAAAACCATACTAACCACTAATACGCCCTAACTTTAAGGCTTCAATGGGTCTTGGATATTATTAACCTGACTTGAATACACTCATCGCAATCATCTTGGAACCATTCGACCCTCTTATGTCATGATTTCATCTCTGAGACTTATTTGGGTTCTGGATATTATTACCTCAAGATGAGAACCATTTTACCCTTTGGCATTTTAAAGCTATACACAGGGCTTATTTAGGCAATCGATAATATTACCTCAGAGTGAAGATATGACATAATCAGCTGAGAACCACTTCACTTTCTTTTGTCTTGTTATTTGGCTCAAGACTCTTCTGGGGTGAGTGGATAGTATTACCTCAATATAGGAGTAAAATGTATTCTTTCAGGAACCGTTCTTCTCTTTTATGTTCTAAGGTCGTGTTTTAGGGCTTATTCGAGCTACGGATAATATTACTCTGAGACAAATAGGAAACTTAATCATCTAGGAACCATTTTGTGCTTGTACGTCCTGAGGCCATGCTCAAGGCTTATTCAAGCTATAGATAGTATTACCCTAAGAAGAATGGGGAACTTAATCATCTAGGAACCATTTTGCTCTTATACATCTTGAGGCCATGCTTAGGGCTTATTCAAGTTATGGATAGTATTACCTTGAGACGAATGGGGAACTTAATCATCTAAGAACTATTTCGTTTTTATATGTCCTAAGGCCAGCTCAAGGCTTATTTGAGTTATGGATAGTATTACCTTGAGAAGAATGGGGAACTTAATCATCTAGGAACTATTTTGCTCTTATACGTCCTGAGGCCATACTTAGGGCTTATTCAAGTTATGAATAGCATTACCTTGAGACAAAAGGGAAACTTAATCATTCAGCAACCATTTCGCTCTTTTACATCATGAGGTCATACTCAGGGCTTATTTAAGCTATGGATAATATTACCATGAGATGAATGAGATGTAGATTTCTGGGAACCACTTCGTTCTTTTACGTCCTAAGGCCGAGATTAGGGCTTATTCGAACTATAGGTAATATTATCTTAAGCTTATAATTCCTTTGTTCCTTGACTTGGGGATCATCTGGTCATCAGTGTTTCTATGTTATCAAAAGTTTTTTTGCTAATGTTAAAAAATAATATGTTTATTTATTTTCAAGGTAAAAAGTTTTACAAATCTCTGATAATACTTACGGATAATACAACTTCAATCGTTCAGCATTCTATGGTTTTTTAACCCTATTTTCATCTGAAGATTCTAATTTGTAAACTTTAGGCCTCAGAACCTAGGTGACCTTATATAGTCCTTCCCAATTAACCCTGAGAATACCTTTTCCTAACACTTTGGTGTTCAAGGTAACCTGTCTTAAGACCTAGTCTCCAACTTGGAAGGTATGGTGCTAAATGTCCTTGTTGTAATACTTGGCCACCTTTTATTAGTAGGTCCCTGCCTTCATCATCACCTGATCCCTTTTTTCTTCAAGAAAGTCTAGCTCCAAACGTATACTTCAGTCGTTGCTTGCTTTATCGTAGTCGCCGATTCGAAAGGTTGGTGCGTCGACCTCGATAAAAATTACTGCTTCACATCCAAAGGTTAAGCTGTAAAAAGTCTCGCTGGTGGTTACCTTTGGAATGGTCCTGTAGGCTCAAAAGACCTCAGGAAGCTTATCAATTTATGTACCCTTATGCTCATTGAGCTTCTTTTTTAGTGCCTTCTTGATTACTTTGTTCACTGCTTTCACTTTTTCGTTGGCCTTTGAATGAGCAGATGTCATAAACCTGAGGTCAATTGAGAAATTTACACAAAATTTCCTAAAATTTGAGTTATTGAACTGCTTTCTGTTATCTATAATCAGCATTTGTGGTAATCCAATTTGATAAATTACATTTTGCTTGATAAATGTTGTGACTTTCATTTTGGTGATGGTGGCTACTAGCTCGGCTTTTACCATTTGGTGAAGTAATCAATGGCTACTATTGCATACTTTGTGTTCGCTTGAGCGAAGGGTATGAAGCCAATGAGATCTAACCCCTATTGGAAAAATGGCCAAAGACTTGTCAAGGATGTCAACTTTTAAGGGGGCTGCCTTGGTGAATGGAAAATTTGGATTTCTTTTCACAGTGGAAGCGCGAGGCGCGGGATAAGTTCTCAAACAGACAACTGCCACGAGAAAGCCACGCCGTCACACGGATCTGCAGAAAGGCTCCTAAAGGACCTAGACATCTACAAATGCATATTTTAGGATTTAAAACTTTTTGAAACATAAATACAAAGTTAAGAAGTCTTACTTCTTAGATTTGTAATTTAGTATAATAAGTCAATCTCAACACTTGCCTCCAAGTGTATCTACATATCGGGTTGGTGAAGATGGTTTCGGTTTCGTAATAGGATTCAAAGCTAATCCGTAGCTTTATCTTTCTAGCAAGATATCATGACCTCCAAAAACAGATGAATGATTATATCAGATAAACCCATATAGTCGTACATGCATGTAATAAAATCCCTCTACTGTTGACTTCTAATCGAGTGCAGGTCATGGTATCGTCAAACCCCTAACTCAATCATAGGATAAGAACCTCAATCATATACATGATTTATATATCTGCAAAACACTTTTTCAGACATACATGCTTTAGCCAAAGACTTAATTCCTGTGTATGACAGTTTCACCTAGGATCTCAAGCTTCAATATCTAAGCCAGCAAATTCCATCTTTGTTATCATATGTCCTCGTACACTTAAACACATTACCAGTAAGCTTCTTTCACCAGATATGGCTAGTCCGATGGGATACACACAGGTGAACGATATGCCTCAGTGTAGAAGGTAGTCGTGACACCTCAAGTCATAAGACTAGTGGTACACTAGTAGGGCTATGTGACGTATCATTAACTGTAGATAATCACCCATATGATTTGTCAAGTTTGGTCACATTCTCTAATATATTACTCATATTTATGCTCTTGTGACATGAGACTCATCACCCAACTATTAACATCCAATGCAAATCCTTGGCAGCATCAAATATACCACTCATGCAATATCATAGTCTCATATGACATCGCTTTAACCGGGAACTGATGCGGATGTATTCTAATAAAAACTATGTACTCATATCTACAACTCTTTGCAGATAGAGTATTGACATCATAATACATCATAGGATCTCATTTTACATTTTATATACAATATATAAATCAGCAACTAAACATGCAAAATGATATAAAAGCCATTTTATTAATTGTAAACTAATTTACAATTAATTACAGAAATATATATATATATAATGATATCCTTGAACCATATGACACGATTGGTTTTAAGGCATATCTCCAACAAACTCCCACTTGCACTAGAGCCAATTACCTTGGTTATTGATACCCATCCTTTCTAGATGGTAATCCAATTGTTGTTGTATCATCAGCTTAGTCAGTGAGTCCGCCACGTTATTCGCTGACAAGGTTTTCTGTACTACTATATGTTTATCTGATATAAACTTTTTGATCAAGTGATATTTCCTTTGAATATATTTAGATTTCTAGCGAAACCTCGATTTCTTAGACTGAGCTATAGCTCTATTATTGTTACAATACGAAATTACTGGATCAATTGTTGAAGGAACGACTCCGAGTTGTATAACAAACTTACGGATCCAAACAGCCTCTTTCGCAACTTCAGAAGCAACGACATACTCAGCTTCCGTAGTAGAGTCAGTTGTGGTAGTCTGTTTAAAACTCTTGCAATAGACAGCACCTCCATTACATATGAAGACAAATATTGAAATATACTTTCTATCATCTACATATGATTAGAAATCAGAATTAGTGTAACCCTTAAGTTTCAACTTAACTCTCTTATAAGTTAGCATTAAATCCTTAGTTCTTTGCCTAATATCGACTTGTAATACTCACACCATAAGTTATATCAAATCTAGTATATAGCAAAACATAAGACTATCTATTTCCGAAGTATAAGGAATCTTTTGCATACACTCGCTCTCAACTTCAATCTTGGGTCCCATTTCTTGAGAGATGAACACCATGACTACAGGGTAAAAAACCCTTCTTAGAGCTGTCCATACTAAACCTCTTCGGTACTTTATCCATGTACAGATTTTGGGAAAGACCTATCGTTCGTTTCACTCTATCTTTATAAACATGAATACCCAAAATGAATGTCACTTTTCCCAAATCATTCTTGGAAAAAACATTAGACAACCACAATTTAGCATCAGATAACATACTCATATCATTTTCTATAAATAATATGTCATCTACATACAATACAAGAAATATGGCAAATGGAGACTATATAAATGCAACAGCCTATTGGGTTTGTTGCATTTGATGATAACATACTCATAGCATTATTATTATCTTTTTTGTAGACACACGGTTCATCAATATTCTTGATGAAACCAAATTATTTGACGGCATTATCTAATTGTATATTCCAACTTTTAAAAGCTCGCTTTAATTTATAAATGGATCTATGCAACTTATATACCTTCTGACTATCATCAAATGCAACAAACCCAATAGGCTGTTGCATTTATATAGTCTCCTTAATGAAACCATTAAGGAAAGCTGTCTTCATATCCATTTGCCATATTTTACAGTTATAATAAGCTGCAATAGCAAGTAATATCTGAATGGATTTTAGCATGGCTACTGGCCAAAAGGTTTCATTAAAATCAATCCCTTATTTGTAATTATAACCCTTTGCCACTAACTTAACTTTAAAAGTCTCTACTTTTCCATCTTTACCAAATTTTCGTTTATAAACCCATTTACAATCGATAGGAACAATTTCTTCCAATAGATTAACTATTGACCACACCTAATTAGCATACATGTATTCCATGGCGTCAAGCCATCTTCTAAAATTGATATCTAATATCGCTTCTTCATAGGTTATAGGATCTTCCCTATGTATATCTTCTCCTATCATAAATGATTCAAAATCATTTTCAGAAAGAAAATAATATCTCTAAAAAGGGCGAGATATCCTAGTAGATCTACAAAAAGTTCGGTTTACAAAAGACTGAGGATTAGAACGAACTGATTCATTAACATTAACCGGTTCATCTGCATCAATAGGCTTATCCATTTGACGTTAATCATCATCAAGCTTTCCAAACTCCTCTGAAAGATCAATATTCTTGCATACACTACTATTCTTAATAAACTGATTCTTGAGGACTATGCATATCTACTAATCAAAATTCTTCAATCAGCATGAAAGTAGAAATAATATCTTAAACTATCTTTAGGATATCTAATGAATCGACATTTTTTATACTTAACATTCAACTTCCTAATGTTAACTATTTTAACATAAGCTGGATATCTCCAATGCTTCATATAATTAAAGCTTGAAAGCCTCCCATGCCATATCTCATACGGTGTCTGAGAAATTGCTTTCGAAGAAGTCTTGTTTAAGATGTATATTGCGGTATATAAGGCATATCCCCAAACTTATGTAGGTAAGTCCATGAAGTCCATCATGGATCGTACTATATCTAATAAAGTACGATTCCTCATTTTCGATACACCATTATATTGCTGTGTATAAGGAGGTGTAAACTGAGAAAATATACCATTAATTTTAAGAAATTCTAGAAATTCCATACTTAAGTATTCACCTCCACGATCATATCGTAGAATTTTAATACTCTTTCCTATTTGTTTCTCTACTTCAGTTCTGAATTCTTTGAACTTTTCAAAAGATTCAGATTTTTACTTCAATAAGTACACATAACCATACCGTTAATGATTATTGGTAAATGTTATAAAGTATGAAAAACCTCTTCTGAACATTTTAATACTCTTTTCCCTTGTCCAACAAATTGTGATTTGGTTATCTTTCCTTAAAGACAAGATTCATAAGTTGTGTAAGATTCAGAACCCAATAGATTTATCAGTCTATCATTACCCATCTTCATAATCATTTTATCTCTTATATGACCTAATATATAATGCCATATAAGTTTTGAATTAAGTTCATTTTTAAATCATTTCTTATTAATAATATTAGTAATGTTAATTTCATTAGTCTTAATAACATATAAACCATTTACATTCAAGCCAGTGTTAATTAATTTATTTCTTAAATAAATACAATATTTACATCTATTAAACATAAAAATGTAACCCTGTTTACACAACGGATTGACTGATAAAATGTTTCTACTGGTAATATCAAAGTACATAGTTTTGTACAATACAAAAATATGACCCGAAAGCAAAATAATTCTGCATGTCCTTAAGCAAGTGGCAGCAACTGTTGCCCTATTTGCCATTTTCAGTGTCACTTCATCCTCTTCTAGTAACTGCTTATTATGAAGGTTCTATAACATCATACAAATATGAGAAGTGGCAGTTGAATCAATTATTCAACTATTCGAATCTAAAATAATACTTAATTCAGTTTCTATAACATTATAAGAAAGCATACCTTGTGCCTTCTTCTATCTCAGACTACAGTTCCTTTTCCAATGTTTAAGCTTCTTATAATAATGACACTCATCATTGGCTTGGTTACTGACAACTCGTTTGTATTTGCCCTTCTTCTTCTTAGAGAATCCTTCTTTGGGTCTAACCCCGGAGAACTTCTTTCCTTTCCTCTTTGATGTTTTACCATAAGACACCATAGCAAGAACAATCTTCTTCTCTTTACCCTTAAAGACTCTTTTATGAAATAAAATAATTTCATTTATAAATTCAGGAAGACTATGTTCTAGTTTATTCATATGATAATTGGTAACAAACTAGTTAAAGTTAGACGGAAGTAACTAAATGATCAAATTCATCTATAATTTAAAGTCTATAGAAAATCCTAAAAAGGCCAGCTAACCTATGAGGTTTATCATTCTCACAAGATGAGACTCTGGAGGCACTCCTTGATTAAGCTTCATTCTGAACAAAGTAGTAGACAACTTGCACTGCCTATAAATGAAACTTTCCCTAAACATCTTTACCAAAAGAAGATAGATCGCTGAGGCATCCTGTATGTCCTCATGCTGAGTCTACAAATTATCACTCATAGATGCCAGCATATACGATCTAACTTTGAGATTATCATCCTTCCATTTTTAGAAGGTCTTATTCTCTTTTGGTGTAGCCTCTTGTGAAAGGGACTTGGGCGTAAACACTTAAAAGACATAGTCAATTCTCTCAAAATCTAGAACAATTCTTATATTTCGATACTTAACCTTAAAGTTATGTCCGATAAGTCTATGGGTGTCAAGGATTTTAAGAAAAGGGTTACTCATTATTCTCCCACTATAAAAGAGATTTGCAGAAAAAGAAAATACATCAGAATGCATAACAATATATATCATACTATTCAGTTCTGGACTTTAAACCAAATAGTGCTCTCATACTTTAATTATATCTCGTACCCCCTCAATGAGAAAACTATAATCAAGTTACAGATTTTCGTGGGTGATCATATTCTTATCAAACTCACAAAACCTCACATAACAGTTATTGATCAAGTAAGCCCAATAAGACTGAAACTCATTTCTGTTTGTAACTCTTTACAAGATATGATTAATCTTCCTTTAAGAAAAGACATCTTACCTAATAGTTATTGGTGCATCAACTTAGTAAGGCTTAGACCTAATGTCTTTTCTTGAATAGGAATGAAATCAAACCCTTCACCTAATAGTTATTTAAAGTCAAAGACCTTTTATCAAGAAACATGTCAAATAGACTCGACACTCCGTGAGGGCCTTCACCTAACAATTATTGGGTTACCCCATCTATGATGCCTATAACTTACTAACTGCATTAGAATGATTGAACTTAATATAAAATGAATAAGATTTTTATTTTTGGTCTCATTTAATATATACATCAATATGTGTGTGTGTGTGTATTATTGTTTAGTAATATAATTTAAAATCTATATCATCCAATGATATTAATTTCAAATTTTACATATTACAAATTGATCAAATCAATTTAATAAATTAACAAATTAATTTATTGGAGTGAGACATTAACTGAAACAATATCAATTTGTCGATTTTATGTTCATATGATTACTCCAATTAGAATTCTATTAATTTTACTTGAATCAAAATCAATTAGATTCACCATTCTTTTTTATGTTAATTCAGGGTATTATTTTTCTGTTCAATTGAAACAATTTCAAGTTCGAAAATTTTTAATTTTAACAAATTGAATTTTCGGTAAAAGAAAATTTATTGTTTAAAATAGCACTTGTGTGAGTTGTGGATAAATGAATATTTTGATATTTGGAGATTATACAATAATGAAGAAAAATTAAAAAAATAAAAAAAATTTTACTCTTTTTTTTTTTACCAGGACTAAGTCAACCCTGTTTTGTAGAATGTCGATCCATTCAATCCTTTCATTTGTAAGTGTCGACCTTTTCTACAAAGAGGTTTACACTTTCACAAATAGTATGATGCATTTCCAAAATGTATCGACTCGGTTGCCAGCATGTATCGACACTCGATACTGTATGCTTGCAAGTATCGACTCTTGCCTTAAAGTATCAATACTCATTCCATTTATGTAAAAAGTATCGACACTTTCCATCAAATTGAGCAAGTATTTTCTGTTGTTCATAGTATTGATATTTAATTTTGGAAAATATCAAGTATCGATACTTTCAGCTAGTAAGTGTCAATACTTTTCTCAAGTATCGACACTCACTCTTGTTACGCTAGCAAGTATCGATATTTTTCTTTAAAGTATTGATACTCACTACCTTTTAATTAGCAAGTATCGATACTTTTCAAAAAAGTATTAATACTCACTTCCAATAGAATGATATTAGAGCATTAGGTATCGTTCTATTACTCCAAGTATCGACACTCTTCACAAAAGTGCTGACACTTACTTCAAACAGAACGATACTGGAATATCAGATATTGTTTTCTTGCTCCAAGTATCGACACTTTTTCACAAAAGCATCGATACTCGGTTAGAACAGAAGGATACTTTGCCATTTTTAATGATTTCCAATGTTTCCAAAACACGCTTAAATCAATTTAAAATAACTTTATTCGTTATCCAAGCCATAACAAACATCCACATGAACATTAATCAACATCCCAACACATGTTTCCCAAAACATATATATATATATATATATACACATGTCGTATAGCTCTGATACCCCAAGCGTGTGACCGTCGCGGGGAAACCACTCCAGTCACACGGATATATGGAAAAGCTCTCAAGAGATCTAGACATGTATATATGCATAATTTAAAATTTAAAACTTTTTCAAACATAAGTACAAAGTTAAAAAGTCGTAATTCTTTGATTTGTAATCCAAAATAGCAAGTTAATCTCTGCACTTGCCTCCAAGCGTATCCACACGTCGGGTTGGTAAAGATGTTTCTAGTTTCATGATGGGATTCAAAGCTTTAGGTGTTAGCTTTATCAAGCTAATCCATAGCTTTCTCTCTCTAGCTTCTTTTTTCTTTTTATTTTTGTTCAAAACAAAAACACACACCAAAAACTTCTCTTAGAAATGATGCTCATTGGAAAATATAGAGAAAAATGAAGAAGAAGAAGGCTATCTGTTGAAGGAGGAGAAGGAGGAGAAGAAGTAGCATACCCTAAGACTTAACACTTAAGTCTTCTTATTTTGAATTAATTCTAAATTTATTTCTTCTCCACCGATGTACGTAACCCACTTGGCTTTCCTTTTTATCAAATAAACAAAGCTATGTGTCAAGCCATGTATGGTGTGTTGAATTAACATTAATCTAATTAATGTAATATAAAAATATATTAATCAAATTAACATATTTAAATCAAGAGAGAAAATAATATATATATAAATATATATATACATATTATATTATTACTTTAATAATATATAAAGCAATGATTAATTTAGATATTTGTATATATTACTTAATATATATCATCTTATAATCATTACATTAAATATTTATTATTATATTAATATAATATATATTTCTTATTTTATGAATACCTTAATCAATATTAAAGCATTATATCTATATACTAATATAATATCCGTAAATTATATTTATATTATTCTATAAATAACTAAAACATTTCTCACGCATACGAACGCTAGCATATCCTAGTCAAAAAATTTATTTTTTAAAATAAAGAATCAAATTACTATCCAATCAAAGTATCAGAACAAAATATTAACTTATTAATGATTATTATACAATAGCAATTATATTATCATCAAATAATCGATTAGTGTGTGTGACTCTTTAAATTTATTGTGAGCTGAATATGCTTAGATATGAACTCTTTTGTATCTCTTCGATGCAACTTTTTGTAGCCAAAGTTTACAATGATCATGAATGATCTCTAGCAAGATATCATGAACCCTAGACACAAATGAATGATTATACCGAATAAACCTATATAGTCATACGTGTATGTAGTAAAGTCTTTCTGCTGTTGACTCCTGATTGAGTTTTGGTCATGGTATCGTCAAACCCCTAACTCAATCATAGGATAAGAATCTCAATCATGTATACGATTCATATATTTTCAAACACTTTTTTGGACATACATGCTTTGGCTAAAAACTTAATTCTCGCGTATGACAGTTCCACTTAGAATCTCAAGTTCCAACATCTGAGCCAGCAGATTTCATCTTAGTTATCACTAGTCCTTATACACTTAAACACATTGCCAGTAAGCTTTTTTCACCAGGCGTGACTAGCCCGATGAGATATACATAAGTGAACAATGTGCATTGGTGCGGAGGGCAACCGTGACACCTTAGGTCATAGGACTAATGATACACTAGTACAGCTGTGCGACGTATCATTGACTGTGGATAATAACTCATGTGGTTTGTCATGTTTGGTTACATTCAGTAACACATTCTTCAACATATTACCCATGTTTATGCTCTACATGAGACTCATTACCTAACTAGTAGCATCCAATACTAATCTTTAGTAGCTTCAAACATATCAGTCATGCAATGTCATAGTCCTATATAACATCACCTCAACCAGAAATTAATTCAGATATATTTAAATCAAAACTCTGTACTCATATCTACAACTCTTTGCAGTTAGAATTTTGACTTTATAATATATCATAGGATCGCATTTTGCATTTTATATACAATATATAAATTAGCAACTAAACATGCAAAATAATATAAAAATTATTTTATTAATCGTAAACTAATTTACAATTAATTACATAAATATATATACATAGAACAATATCCTTGAACCATATGACACGATTAGTTTTAGAGCATATCTCTAACACTTAGCACATTACCACGCATTTGACACTTATGATAAGTTTTCGCAACCTAAACTATGTCTTGTGGGAGTGTTTATCACTAGCCTTAAGACTTTATGTGCCATAGAACGGGCTCTCCCATATCCACTGTACACTCGATGATGGATTTCATCTAGAACCTGTGCTATCTCTTCAAGTCTGGGGCATCTAAGATACTAAATACTGAAACCCCATTTATATAATTCCACTTTAATGACAATATACCTCACTGACTTATTTTTAATATTTCTCGTCTCTTCTGGTAGTTTTCTTTCTTGGATATAAGACATTATTTCTTCCATCCAGCAATGGCGAGAGTTAAGTTGGGCTACGAAGGGTTGATCGTTGCTTACTTCGGTGTTTTTTTTATTGCAAGAGTTCGATTAGAACTGAGGTTGGTGTATTTTCTTTGAATTTAGAGGCTAATTTTGCCAAAATGTTGGCTCTCAAGTTTTCTAATCTTGAGATTTGCCTTATCGTGACCGTTTTCAAGGTGCCCAAGAGCCATTTAGCTTTTTCTAGATAAGCTTGCATGTTACTCTTACTGGCCTAGAACTGTTCGTCGATTTGACAAGCTATTAATTAGGAATCATATCAACTGTCTAAGCTTGTGATCCTTAAAGCCTCAATTCTGTACGGGCTTACTAGAACAACTTTAGCTCCTCCCTTTTGCGCATTTGAAGCTATATCGATAAAAAGACTCTAGACCATCCTGACCATGTTTAGCATGGGTAGACTCCCTTACTTCTAACCTAAGGGGTCTTCCACAAATTAATAGACAATGAGGTGTTAGGATATTGATCTTTTTGCCATAAAATCTGTCAAAGCTTACCCTTTTATAACCTTCCTAGGTTTGTAGCAGATGTCATATTCACTAAGTCTAATCAACTATGTCACTAGCCAACTAGATAGGTCGGGTCGATGGAGAATTTGCCTCATGGGTTAGATTGTTAGCACCACCATCTAATGAGCCTAGAAGTATAGTCGCAACTTCCGAACTACTACTACTAACGCCAGCGCTAGCTTCTCAAGTAAAGAATATCTTGTTTCGGCATCTACCAATACTTTATTAATATAATAGATGAGGCGATATACTTTCTCTAAATCTTCTTTTACCATGACTGAGCTCACAGAATGGTCACTCACCGCAAGGTAAAGGTAAAGGTAAAGGAAATCTCCAATTTCATGGCTTGTTAGGTGTGGTAGCTATACGAGGTATTGCTTCAGCTTTTGGAAGCTGTTTTCACATTCTTCAGCCTATTCAATTTTCTTTCCTTTCTTCATAATCTGGAAAAACGAAAATACCTATTTGTTGCTTTAGATAAAAACTTTCTTAATGCTGCCAATCGCCTTGTTAGGCTTTGCAATTCTTTCAGTGCGGTAAGGGATTTAAGATCCAATATTGCCTTGATCTTCTGTAGATTGGCCTCGATACTGCGCTCACAGACCATGAATCCTATAAACTTTCCTTCCTAGACTCTAAACACGCACTTCTCAGGATTTAACTTTATGTTGTATTTCCTCAAATAGGAGAATGTCTCTTCCAGATGTCTTGGACTGTCTTAGTGTAAGATTTCTTGCATACTATATGTTTTAACACATGAAATTAAGTTATGCATGCCAAGATCTAGGTATTAAGTTAAAATGGACAAAATTAAAAACTTTGTAAGAAAGCATACCTTATCAAGCTTTTGTTCAACTTTTGAAGTTTTAGAGAATCAAACTAGATTCTCCTATAAAAAATGATGCCCTTAGCTCAATTTTCCCTCTTTGACTTTTACTTAGGATTTTAATCAAACACTATGAGTTCTTTAAGTTTTTTTACCAAAATCCTAAAATTCCAACACTTGGAATTTTTTCCTTACATTTGAAATTGATCGCACACCAACCTTAATCACTACCAAAGAGATCTAAATTCACCTTTTAATTGATCAAATAATCAAAATTTAATCAAGAATATGGTTAAAGAAGGTTATGGCCAAGAGAAAATCTATACACCATTCTAAATCTTTTTTATTTTTATGCCTAATTTCCCTTTTTATATATTTTCTAATTTTAATTAACATTTTAATTAAACAAAATATAAGGAAATTAAGCTTACCAAATGTGTGGTCAAAATTAGTACACATCTCATGCATATTCACCTTACATTTGTAAATATAAGTGTAAAGTTAGGATTAAGTTATTTGTTATCATTTCATTTGCTAGAATAAAATGATAACATGTACTCACTCATACCGTATATATAAGTTTAGTTAATTACCATAATAACCTTAACTTTCATATATATATATATATATATATAATAGAATGATACTTTATAATAATAGGGAAAATCCAAGTCAATTTGTGGTAAGATTCTTTAAATTCACCATAAAACTGGCAGTAGACTAATAGCCAAAATCAAACTCTTTGATTTCTTTTATTCAATCAATCTTTTACAAGATTAATTAAATATGTCCACAAACCAATGTTGACACCTAGCCATGTAACACAACCCTTGGATTACAATGAAGTATAAAGCTTTAATAATAAATATTTTCATCATCAGTTATCGTGTAATTCAATCCTTCTGTCACACAATGCTCCAATCGGATTAAGGGCATGCTTATATCGTCAAACCATTTTTTATTTGATACTATGTATAATGAATATTAGATAATGACTCTATTATGTACAATTATTAAGATCACACTTCTCAATCACATACAATATCTATCCAGGTCGAGGATTTAATGAGTCAAATCTGTATTATTTACATAGAGCATTTTACCTTAAATCATTAAGGCTAATAGTTTTTGTGTTGAACATTTACATATCTCCATAAATGTTTCACTACATCTAATAACTACCTATCACAAACTTTAATTCAGACATGCCCTTAGTAGTATCAAAGTATGGCAATTCATTTACAAAAAAATCATGATGTTCTCAAGTCTAAGGATCACTTACACCACTGATACAATGAATGTTCAATTGACGATTAAATGCAATTAGCATTTTAACAATTCATAAAAGTCTGTTCAGTGAACTCATACTCAACTAATGAGTACTTATACATTTCTTTTAGTGTCCTCACACAAGTAGTCTATGAGATCAACTATCCTCTATCATATAGAGCAATGATAATGTATAATAGTCTTTACGGCACTATAAAAGTCTACTTTATAGTCCTATGACTATGAATATTTATAAATCAAATTAGCAATACATTGTCTCATAAATATGAACCTTTTATAACATTGTGTACATTCCATTAACTTTATCAATACATGTAAATCAAACATTCATGTCAACTTAATATAAAAATAATATAATAAACATTACTCATTTTATTAATCATAAGATTTACAAGAGATTTTATAAAGTTCCAATCATAAATCACATCTTGATTGGCTTTAAAGGCGCATATCTCTTTCAATCAAGCTCTTAATGATTTAGTAATAATATCGTCAAAATAGACTTCCATGGTTATCCCGATTAAAGGTCTAAAAACTCGATTAACTAGTCTTTGAAATGTAACCCCCGCGTTTTTTAGCCCAAAAGGCATTACTCTATAGTAATGTTACCCCTAGTCAGTTACAAACGCAATTTTTTCCTAATCTAGCTCATGCATCCTGATCTGATTATATCCCAAGAATTCGTCCATGAAGCTTTATAGCTTATGTTCTAATGCCGAGTCCATCAGTTGATAAATTATGAGGAGTGGAAAGCTATCTTTTGGACAAGTTTTGTTCAAGTCCGTGAATTCTATATACATCCTCCATTTTCTATTGGCCTTTTTCACTATAACTATATTTGAGACCCACTTCAGATAGTGAACTTCCTTGATGAAATTTGCTTTCATCAATTTTTCTACTTTGATATGTACCGCCTCTCTTCGTTTGGCATCAAACAATTTCTTCTTCTGTTTTACTAGCTTGTATTTGGGGTCGATTGTAAGCCAATGAAAGATTACTCTAAGATCAATTCCTAGCACATTTTCATATGTCTACGCGAATATGTCTATATGTTATCTCAAAATGTCCTTGAGTATTACCTTCTACTCCTCAGGGAAATGAGAATGGATTTTGACTGTTTTCTACGAGGTTTCCTTGTTCAAGATAACATATTCTAGTTCTTCCACTAGCTCTACCGCCAGTAGCGTGTCATCCTCATTGGCTTCCTTGCTCAAACTTTTCATTATTCGTCCTTTTTCCAAGTTCTCGTCGTTAACTCTAATGATCTCTCCCTAAGGCCGTTTTGATAAGCAATATAATCTTTTTGACGAGGCTGCAAAGCACTATTGAGCTTTCTTTTGACTTCTCCTGATAATGCCAAGACCTTCACCTACTCCAAATTTCAACTTGAGGTAATGGATGCTCTCTACTGCCCTCGTAGCTCTAAGGAAAGGTCTTTCAAGGATCATGGTATAAGGCATCTTTAGGTTAACTACTTAACCATCGTAATCTTTTGATAGAGCTTTTCTCCCATGGTGATAGGCTGTTTTACTATGCCCAATGGGTAGATACATGATTCGCTGAAGTCATGAAGAGTTGTGCAGCTAGTCTTAATCTTAACTCTTCGATCCCTAAGGAATCTAAGGTTTCTTTGAAGATGATGTCAGCCAAACTTCTCATGTCTACTAATATTCAGTTGACCTGAGCTGCTCTCACTGCAAATGTTATTACCAAAGTGTCATCGTATGGATAATGTACTCCTACCTCATCCTCATTCATGAACATGATTAGGATTAAGGTGACCTTTTACTTCTTCTTGGCTCTTATATTCATGGCATGAGCGTTCGAGGTAGAATTGGGCAGCGACTATTTAAATAGTTCTTTCTCTCCTTATTTGAGTTTCTCTCCAATGTAGTTTCGCTAGAGGTCACCATCACCAAGTATTCATACGTCTTTTCATGCCCTGTTCTTAGATTCAAAGTATCGAGACCTTCCCCTTTATTTACCATAAAATCAGCCAAATAATTATTTCGGACAAGAACTTCGATCTGTCCTGAGGTCAAAGCACTCATCTATCAGGTGTCCTGCGCTTTGGTAAAATTTTCAAAACTTATTTTTTGTGTTTCCGCTCGGTTGGATTTTATAGGGTGAGGTTTCATCAATAAAGTTCCTCGTATTTTGATTTATTGGAGGATTTGTAAGAAAAGGGCGTTCAAAGAGTGAAGATCATTTCTTCTTGGACTTGGGCATCTCTTCTTGGTGAATGTTATCCCCATGGAAGGAAGTCACCCCTCCTATTCCCCGTCCTATTTTGGTTTGGTATACGGTCTCTTTTTCTATTACAGTCTCAAAAATTCCTCCTATCATCTTGTCTTCTCCTAGTATCTATCTTTGGGTTTCACATCTTGTCACAAAGTGTCAGTCTCAATGTCTTTTCCTCTTTTAGCTTAAGGATGACTTGATCCTCAATTTTGATTTCATCCAATAATTTCCTCTAGGCTGTTTTGTAAGTAGTGGTAAGCGATTTTCATATTATGGATCGTCCTTGGTCTACTCATAGACCTCTTAAGACCTTCAAACACTAGGGAGTGATGATAAGCTCTCAACTTCATCACTTCATCATGATATCTTTTGACTAAGTTTTTAAGGCTTTCTCCCTCTCCTTGTTTCATTAGTAGCAACGAACTAAGGGTTTTAAGACTAGCAATCACCTATCTGAACTCGTTGATAAACACCTCATATAATTGGTCAAAACTATGTATACTATTAGAGATTAAACTTGTGAGCCACTTCTTTATTTATCATTCTAATGTTAATAGGAACAAGTGACACATTTAGGATTCACTTAGCCTCTTTATTAACGTCATCTCCCTAAAGAAATCTATATGCAATAATGGATCAGTTTTTCCCTTGAAAGGAATTATCTAGGGTATCTTGAACTTTCTAGAAAGAATAAGGTTTAGGATCATTTGGAAAAATGGGGATTTGAGATGTAACACCGAATGAGATGCTGGTTCATCGTTCTTCTTTCTTTTTAGTCTCTTTGGTCTTCCAACTCCTCAACCAACCTCTTGAAATAAGCTCCCAAGTTATCGACCTTTTTATCGCGTTTTCTATGCTCCCTTCCTAAAGCTAGGCTTTGTTCAAAGCCAGGCTTTGTTCAAAGCCCTCTCTCTTTTTTTGACGTTTTCGATTAAGGATCGTTTTCATGTCTTCTGGACTCGAACTACTCTCTAACCTTGACTTGTGAATTATCGCTGGGTCATTTGGGGAGCGTTGGGATTCGAGGTTAGGTTCACCAATAAACCTAAAACCAGCATTGTCGTTTTGAAGCTTTTCTGAAGGATAGCTGAGAACTTTCCTCTTTCCTTTTTTCACAGCGGTATACCTTTTCTTATTGGTATTTTGTTGGGGATTCACCTCGCATTCTTTAGTAAGATATTTGGAATGCTACTTTTCATGGCCTTCGATGGTGCGAGCATCTTTAGCCCATGAGAATCGGTTTGAAGCATTCTTTTCATCTTCATAACTTATTCTGCCAACGTCTGAATTTGTCGATCTTTTTCTGCATGTTGTCTTTCACTGTCAGCCAACCTTTAAATCTATCGAGCGATTTATGCGTCTTCATAGTTAGATAAATTTTGATGCGAGAATGAAGCTTCTGAATCACAATTTATGCCTTCCAAGGGTAATGGTTGATTGTCAACACCTTGGTTAGCTGTCATTGTCACCTTAAGGGGATTTCCTTCAGGATTCTCTCTTGTTGTTGCTCGGTTTCTGGTTGCATAGGTTCATGTTGTTGCCATGGCTTTTCTTCTGATTGCTAATATTTTTGGCTTTTTGCTCAAGTTTCCTCCCACCTGAAAGGATAAAGCCGGTGGTTCGGCAAAAACCTTCCGATGCATAAATCATAGTTTTACTTTTTGGTGTTTGAGAGAGAAAAAGTAGGATAAAATAATATCAACTTAAACAAAGTTAGGTTAATATGTCCAGTCCAAAGTTTTTTCATACGTACCTGGTTGTCTTTGGTTCTTTTTTATATGTCACTTTTTGTTAAGTCTTTCAAATTTAGTAGGATTATATAGAATTTGAAAATAATAATCTTAGACATATTTAGATTTCAGGAATCACAAAAATTTAACTTTATAAGCATCAATTTTTTAAAATTTACGAGATCTTTAGCCTTTCTTGCAGAATACATCTACTAGGTTATGGATCCTTATAGAATGAGTCATACTTGCAAAATTCATATATCAAACTATGAATCCTTATTATAGAATGATTCAGAAAGAAATTGGAAATAAAATGAATTATTTATTGATACGTAACTGTTGAGAGGTCTCAGAAGCCTTTGCTTGAGATGGCCTCAGACTAGATGACATGTCTAAAACCTCTTATATGCTGTATTCGAGACAATCATAGCTAAATGAGGTCTCGAAATTGATGCCCAGGCTCGAGACCTTTTGTTTGAGCTAAAGAGATCTCGACCTCTAACATACCTAAGGTTCTTGTCATTATACGGCCAAGACACCCTAGGCTCAAGCTAAACTTGGGTTTTTCCCTTCCTTCGCGGGACCTCAGCTTGGGTCCTACATCACCCACTATGGGGCCCAAGGATTTTTAGGCTTTACTTATACCCCAGACCATTTCCCAAACATTTTGTGTGTCTAATAAACTAATTTTTATTTGAAATACTTAAATTTTAATTTTAAGAAAAAACAAATATTCAACATTCATGCTGTTTCTTAACTTGTTTTCTTTTCTTTTTTTTAATATTCATAAAAAATATTGATAACTTAAAAAAGAAAAAAGAAAAAATGAACTATAAAAGATATAAAAATAGGATGAAATTATTTTCTAACTATACATAATTATTAATAAACATGTAGTACAAAATCTTTAAAAACTCAAGAGAGTTGAAAAAGATAGCAAAAAATAACAAAGAGATGTTGAAAAATAATTGCGGTAAGCTACTATATTTCATTACCCCTCTTTATAATGTTTGAGAAAATTACTTGACCAAATGTTGAAATTCTTGACATTTGTTAGATATTCTTGGTCAAACATCAAGATTCTCGATATTTAGATGACAATATTTACCAAAAGTCTAAAATTTCATATTATAACATTAAATTTTGACGATTTTTCATGTCAATGTTGTCAATTGTACAATTAAAAATAATTGTCATATAGTGTTATATTCTAAAGCAAAAAATTGATCATATATTTTTTTCAATACGCGCACAAATGAATGCATCATGTTATGATTTTGTTATGCAATTTAAATAATTAAATAATTAAATAATTAATAATATATTTATATTATTGTTACTTGTTTCTGACAAATTAATAAATTGCTTTTGTGTGGGTTAATTATTTATCGTAAATAATTATTTTGGCAAATAATTTCCCACTCTTAATAACAAATTTTAATAGTCTTTAGACATCGAACATATATATGTTACTAATCAACACAAATCCATCAAAAACATTTACTCAATCACCTATTAATATATATATATATATAAGTACATTAATACATTACAAACTATGTTTCAACCACAAACTAAATGTCATCCTCTTCCTCAATAATACTCTGTTAGTGAGAGCAAAAATCAAACGAACGACCAAATGTTATATACTCTATGCATTTTACAACAAAAACTTTATAGTACTCTTTGTTACTATCTTGTTGAGGCACACCCTTGCGCAAACTAGTAGTCTCGAACAATGATTCGTCGTCAACTAAATTAGTCATGATGGCATGGAAATCAATCTATCTCAACAAAGACGAGAGAAGCAAGCATATCCTTACTGTCATAGATTCATCCTGAGCAGAGGTCAATAATGAATGATATAATTCTATCATGTGTACAACCAAATTAATCTTGACTAAAATCCAATGTTGTTGATTAATATTAATGAGCATGAAAACAACATCGAGTTCAATCCAAATTGGAGAATCTTTCACAATATCCACATTTGATATATTCTCCTTAATAAAATTTTAATTTTTCAGAAACAATCAACATCAATATAAATATATTTTCAATTGTATAAATATTCAAATTGTGTAATAAAATCATAACATACTTTGTTCATTTATACGCACATTTTATCAAAATATATGGTCAATTTTTTACTTTGGAATATAATATTAATGTAACAATTATTTTTAATTATATGATTAATAATATCAACATAAAAAAATCTTTAAAATTTTAATTATAATTTGAAATTTTCATCATTTGATTGTATATTTATACTAAACGTTGAGAATCTTAAAGTTTGATAAAAATTATCGATTAAATATCAAATTTTTGATGTTTTGGTAGATATTTATGATCTAATATTATAGAAAGAGTTCTTTAGTCTAAAAATTAATTTTTTTTAATTAAGATTAAAATTTATTTTTTATTGGGGTCATAAATAAATTTATGCATATAAAATGGACTATTTTGTTAAAAAAAAAAAAAAAAAAAGCATTTCGAACTGACCTAAAACCTGATCGTAGCTAATTTTCAGAAGAATAGCGGAGTGTCGGTGAGGTCTGGGGAGAAAGCAATGGCTCGAACCATCTCCTACATAACCGGGTCTCAGCTTCTCTCTATAAAACGCCGCCCAAATATTGCCATTATTGATGTCAGGTACAATACAATACAACTCCTCTCTGTATATACTTTTTTCGACTTCTTTTTTTTGATAATTTGTGTGCGAATTTTAAGGGACGATGAGAGGAGTTACGATGGGCATATAACTGGGTCTCTGCACTATGCCAGTGGCAGCTTCACTGATAAGATCTCTAATCTTATTCAAGAAATCAAGGACAAAGATACTATTGTTTTCCATTGCGCTCTAAGCCAGGTCTTTCTTTCTGCTTTTCATTTCGATTTGATTGATTTTTTTTAACCCTTTTGTTAAAATTTAGGATATTATAGTGTTTACTATCGATTTATTGTGTAAACCCTCAAATTATCAAGGATTCAAATCGTCATTGCAAAAAAGGGAAGTTTTTTATAGGTTGATAATGATGTTAGGGATTCGTGAAATTAATCTCAAAATTTCTTGCCCAATTTCTCAAAATTGATATTGCGAGGAGTGAACTTAAGCAAATAGTTTCGTTGTATGCAATTAGTGAGATGGACTTTGCATCGCACTTGATATTGTCTGGGTTACTCAAATTGGTTCCTGCACATATCCTTAACTCACTGGAGCGTCATATTTGATAAACAGAGCGAAACTCTTGATCATTTAAGCTGCTGACATATAATATACAATGATGCTGTTAGTGTTGATTTGAAATCATTTGTCTGCATAAAGCCAGATTGTTTTAGGCGCATCCGGTAGCAAAAGAAAGGATTTTTTTTTTTTTCTTGAAAAGGTTAAATATTCTTAGGCATTAAAAAGATACAAAAATTGGATGAATTAGGTTTCCAAAAGATTTACAAGTACTTGAAATTCAAGGCATTAAATGAGTAGATGAAAAACAACTATATTTATATTTGCAGTATATTATTCAAACTATTGTACTGCTCATCTCCCTTGGAGACGTTTATTTCTAATGTGGCATGTTTTCTTTGCTGGGCATTATCTTATTTCGATGGCTACCTTCTTCCTATGTAGGATGTCTGTTGTTTAGATGTACAGTGAGTCTTTTGAGGATTTAAGTCTTTTCTTGAGCATTTTTCTGATTTCTTCTTTGGCCCATGTTCTTTGTTTTCTGGTTCATTGGTTCTCATCCCCATCTTTCAGTATCTTAGATCTTCTTACATTCTAGCCTTTGTTAGTCCAGAATTGTTTTCCCTAGTGCACTAGAGCTGTATCCCTATAGTTGTTTTTGGAATAATGTTATACAATAATAGAACAAATTTTGTGGAACTCAAATATGTCTTCAAAACATGCTCATTCCTTTGATAGAAAACTTAAAATATCTTCACTTTAGGCATATGCCATGCTAGCAAATTCACACGTTATGTAGCACATTTTTGTCCCTTGAGTAAAGCAGCCAGTGAACCTAGCAAGTATCAAGACCTACCAACCTTATTTTGTCAGTGCAAATATGATATCAGCAATGATTTATCAGTTGATCAACTGTCTCTTGTATCCCTTTGCATAGTTGGTTCCTTTACGAATGGTACAAGGTCGTAACAAGTTTCATTGGGAAGTTCCATACTATTGCACGAGAAGACTTTGTATGGGATTTTTTTTTTTTATCTTTTACTTGAAACTCTTCTAATTGAGTTCATAAATTTTCTCTTTCCGAAAATTTTAGTCCTTATGATTTTATGAAATTCCATATATTGCAATTTGCAAGATCCTTAATCATGGGTCCTTCGTAACTTGTTAAACTCTCTCATGATTTCTTACCAAGTCCTAAGCCTTAGCACTCTGAAATTGTAATTGATGACTTTTGCCTCTTCAGTGACAAACTTGTTGCATAAATTCATATTATTCTTTTGTTGTTCTCTTTCTTTTTTTCCTCCATTATGGTCTTGTGTTCATAGAAGTCATCCTCCAGTTTAGTTGCTTCCAGATACACCATTAATCTTTCACATTCTTGCCTTGTATTTTATTTTTCAATATTCATTAGTAGCACCAGCTTGGAGCTTAGACAATCAGTTTGATATGTACTGTTACTTATCATTGCTTCTTGTCTTTTGTAAATCGTGGTCAATTTAGTAATTCATTTCTACCTATTTTAACCTCTATTTTAGCTTTCCTCTTTAAAAAAACTATACTACTATTAGAAACTAAGATGTTTGACTTAATCAAAGGTTCAAAGAATGGATTTATACGTGTAAAATTTCTGTTGGATTTGTAGGTTCGGGGCCCAACTTGTGCAAGGAAGTTGGCCAGTTATCTTGATGAGATGAAAGAAGATACTGGAATAGATACTGGAATAAATAACATTTTAGTCCTGGAACGAGGCTTCAATGGCTGGGAAGCTTCTGGTAAACCTGTTTGCCGCTGCACTGATGTTCCTTGTAAGGCTGAGAGTGTACAGTAATAATTTGATGCAAATTATGGTTCAAAAATAGCATATTATGATGTCATGTTATTATTATATCCATACTGACTATTTACTTGTGGAACTCATGTCTGACAATACTAGATACCTTTTAACAATATAAGATGTATAATGGGTAATGCATTTCTGATTTTGGTTTCTACCAACTGCTCTTCCTTGTGCAAACATAGCAGAGTATGCGGAGATGAACCCTTGAATTTTAGACTTAGAATAGTCCACATAATCTATAACCGAGGAATTCGATTAGACTTAGAATAGTCCACATAATCCACTAAGAGAGAGTTGAAAGATCTATTTCATTTTTGATTTAGGATTTTATTCCCAAATATATATAAATGATCTAATCCCGAGAATATTAGGATCGCTTCATTTTTTTTTTTTAATTTATTTCCCATCAATCACATGTTGGTATGAGATGTATCATTAATAGATAAGAGTCATTTGTGTTATTGTGAATGATATACTACGCTGTTTTTATTTAAAACATATGATAAGATTATTATTTTTAAATAAAAAATATAATTATATTTTAATATTTTTGTATTAACCATTTTAGAGTTCAACTCTTTTAAAATATATTTCATCAAATGTGTTACACTCATTCTTAAACTTTAAAATTATTAAATTACAAATACTAGTTTTATTTTTATTTAAAAAAACAATAATTAAAAAGCAATATGTAATGCACACTAAGAGATTTTAAGTTATATTTTAAATTTTTATGTTGAAAATTAATAGTAGATTTTAATAATAATTTTTTTTTTGAAAGTGATCATTTTTGTAATTTGTTTTATGAAAATGAACAAATTATTATTCTTTAATTAAATTGATAAAAAAAAATTAAATTTGAACAAAAATATTTAATGTAATTTCCTAATATTTAAATTAAGTACATTTTAGTTATTTTATATATTAGGGATAATTTTGTTATTTTATAAATTATATCAGGGTAATAAAAACTGAGTAAATAACTTTATATTAATGTTTACTTAGCTATTGGGAGTAATTTGATAATAATTTATTAAATTTAGAAAATTCTCCTTTAAAGTTTTATTCGTGCACCTGACTTTCAAACGAAAATTGGTGTTGATTAAAAATTATGATTGATAAAAGGTTTATTTTTACAAAAAGAGGACTCGATAAGGATTGATATGAATCAAATTTAAGTTAAATCTGAGGCCAGATAAGAGATAATTGAAGCTTGAAATATAAGAAAATTATAAATAACATATTTATCCTTATTATTTAATTTCTTCTTAATTTTTTTCAAGGGTAAAATAGTTATTTTATTAAAATTTAATCTCAATTTAAGCTGATCAAGAAGCAAACAATAGGGAAACGTTTTCAATTCCATAAGCTTTCTTTTGTTTGTCTGTTTTTTTTTTTTTTTTAAATTTCCTTCAAATTACTCTATTTTCAACCAATTAAAATTTAGTTTCTTGCTATAAATCATACGTACACAATACGGGCTACGCTTTAAGAACTTTGTTTGAGCAATTTAGTTGACGATTAAGCCGAAAGAAGAATAGTACTACTATTAACAAATTGAAAAATTTTGAAATTACTTACAATTCGGACATTATAAGGTTAAATTGAATCCTTAATATGATTCCTAGCTTCGTTGTTATCGTATTTTTGTATTTTACAAAAATTACTATTCATGACAGAAATTACTGCTCACGACAGAAATTACTGTTGATCACGGAATTACTATTTATCACAGACAATTTTGCCAATTATATTATTTAGGCTAAAATTAAACCAATTAGTTGTTAAATTAGGTAAAATTAAATTTTATCAGAAGATATGAATAGTGACAGTATGGTTGCACTTAATTTAGATTTTAAAATAATATGTAATCGTGCGGAATTGATTAGTAATAATGAGTTAAGTATAATCGACATCTCAATTACTAATCATTAGATTCGGATTGTAGAAACAAATAAAATTCAAAGAAAGGGGAAAACCTTGTTTTATATCAATATCGTAGTTAAATTTTAAGCATGTATACTTCAATTATTATGTTAATAATTAGTATAAATGTACTATAGATACGCAAAGAGAGTGACCATCCAGCCCCCAGTGATCGTATTTTTGTTCCGTTTTTTGCGACACCTGTGAGTAGATTTTTATATGCTTTTCATTTCTTTTAAACTGTTTTATAAAATTTAATGTTTTACGAAATAAGGAATAGTTTATTTATGAATTGATTTACATTCTATTTTATATAGAAAATAAGATTTATTTTAAACTATATGTCTTGTTATGGAGGAGTTGTTGATATATTGATTTTGAGGCTAAGAGGCAACCATTTTGTTTTGAATTGTGTTTTATTTCTAATTTCTGTATTTTTAATAATATGCTAGCCGTTATTTCAATTTTTACTTAACCTAGCTAGGAGACATAAAGAGGAAAGTTTATGTGCTTTGAAAGCACATTCTCATTTGTGTTCTATGGAGGTACCGGTACATGTGAGAAGAAAGAGGCGAAAGGCGGTCTGATATCTGATCCGAAATCTGTATACATCCTTGCATATTATTATATTTTCAATTGACTATTTGAAATTATAATTCTGGAACTATAATAATATGTAATGGATGTTTTGTTAGTATGATTTACGTTGCAAATTGATTCTGACTGTATATATATTTTATGTCGAAACTGAATTTATTTAAAATTTTTATTTCAGTATCCACTCACTGAGTTTTTTCCAAACTCACTCCACCACAGTTTCTAGTGATTGCAAGATTTCCTTTTAGGTGAGAATTTTATGAGATATTCGTGAAGAGTATTAAGATTCTAGATTCTCCATACAGTCACCTAGGAGTTAATATTTATAGTCTGTTTTGTACAATGGGTAGGACGCCCAATTATGTATACACATTATAAGTGTCTTCTGTATATTTCTGTACATATTGATATCTGTGCATATACTCTTTTATTTATAAATATCATGATTTATGTCTAGAATTGTGTTGATGGGCATGGTGCCCTTAGTATATGTGTATGAATTTATGCATATGATTAATATTTCTCTACATTATAGTTATATGTGCAAGCTTTTATTTAAGGTTTATAGGAGTAGGATATCCCTACCTCTTTGCTATCACGATATCGATTTATCGGTATATGACATTTAAAAAGAAAAAAATTGTTATGATTAAAAGTTAGGTTTCAATCTCAATATTTTGTAAGTGCAGTCGAAATATGATTTTCTATTACTCATTTATTTGATTGAAACCAAACTTGTGATACTAATAGGAAATACTTTGAAATGCATTCATAAAATCAAATATATGAGTAAAATATTATTATTATAATAATTATTATTAATTCTAATTGTTTGATCCATTTAAAAATTTTAAAGTTATATAGAATAAAACAAAAAAAAGATTAATTGTTTTAGAAATGGATGGTATTTTCATCTAATTTTTTTATTTTTTAATTAGTTTAGTTAAAATAAAAAATAAAAGAAATATAATCATTTTTCAAAATTTCTCATTTTAGCTTTATTTATTTATTCTTATTAGAGGTTTAAAACTTTTACATATGCATTTATGAATTTTTGGTAGACAAATCTCACTATTATATTATTGTGTTATGATAAATAAATAAATAAATAAAAATTATTTATTATTAATCTATAATTGGGCCACGGCTTCGACGTGATGGTATAAATAAGAGAAAACCGCAATTGCATCAATGAAGTCCGGAGAAGAATCATTCGTCCATAACTAAAATCAAACCTAACAGTCAAGCAAGCAAGCAAGAAGACGTTCTATTTGAAAATGGTAATTTCTTGATTCTTAATTCTATCAACGCCATTTAGCCTTTTTTGTTTTTCACTTTTTTCAAAATTTGATCGAATTTTCTTTTTTTACTGTTTTTAAGTTTGTATCGCCTGTTTACTACTAATTTTCCTAGTCTCGATTATCAACCTACTACCAATACTTTTTTATTATATCATGGTAAGCAAGATAGGTTATTGTTTCTAATTTATGTGATAAGGATCTTCATTGTTTGATTATCAATATTTTGTTTCAATTCCCTTGCATTATGAATTGAATTGAATTGGTTGATTTTTAGGGAAAATTTTATTTGCTTTTTGGATGGGAGTATAGGAAATCGGAAAGGGCTCTTCCAGCATTTCGTATAAATCTGCAGCTAATAAGGAGAATAATACTAATAGAGTGAGTCAACCTGCTACTACCTAATGTTATTTATAGCTGTTTTCTACTCATTTATTTGCTTCCTTTCGATCCTGAATCTGGAATTTGTAGTGCTTGTTGGAGTAAATATTGTGCTCTTAAATGGAAAAATTTTATTACCAATTTCGTTGTTGGTTACTTGGGTTTTACACAATAATTTGTTTTGAGTAATCATAATTTAACATTTTGAATGTACTTTAATGAATAAGGCTAGGTTTTAATACAAGAGATTTGATGCTTGATGGTTTCTTATATTTTGAGATGTCTATTTTTTTGGCCTTCTTTGTTGAAGCATTTAAATTGCTTTTTAGTAGTCTTGCTAGTGGGTAAAGAAGTAGAGGATTGTTCACCTAATGATTTCAAATTATTCTTTGACATTGTAGTGTCTTACAACATTCATTTTGTGTAAGAGTCCATTCAACAATCTTCTTGATGCTTTGATTTAATGTATTCACTACAACAATTGTGGTCCGAGTTAGCGTGTACAGTTGTAGATATTCTACACAGTTAGGTTTTCCTTATTTATCTAGTAATTAATGTATTATCTGTCAAATTAATTGTATAATTGACTTTCCTTAAAATTGGTTTGTGTATCCTGTATATATACCTTTAAGATATATGAAAGAATTAATTCAGCCTTTTGTTAAGTATTTGGTTTTGAGGCAATGACCTGATATTTATAGATAGTCAGTTTAAATAGCATTAGAGTTTTGAATTGGGTTCCCAGTGACTTTGTCTAGTACATTTCATCTCATGCCTTTCTATTTTATAATTTTAAGAAGTTAAATAATTTAGACCTAATGGATGAAGACCTAATAGACTTAATTTCTTAAAAGGTAGAACTTTATAGAAGTAAAAAAGGAGATCATATTTCCCCTTAAAGATTTTACAATTAGTGTTAAACCCTATTCTCCGAACATAGAGGTAAAATAGTCGTTTAATGACATTTATATTATATGTGAATGAATCAAGATTTATTTGACACATCAACGAGGCTTAGGAGAACTTAAATTAGTGTTAGATTAAGTGCTATGATGATTATACATGTGTTAAGCTAAGCTTATTGGGCATATTTGGTAGACAAATATGATATTTGAATAGGAATTCTGTTAATTGATATAATGGTTGAAATGGGATGTAGAATTATGTTGAACGGTGATAATTGAAAAAATATGACGTTGAATATACGTTATTGTCGTTTGAAATAATAGTTATTTTAGACAAAAATGCGAATTAGAAATAGTTACGGCCATAGGATTCTGTTGTTGAGAATCAGATAAATGGCCTCGTTAGTAAAGTCTCATAATGTGTATGTGCAACTAAGGGATCTTAGATATGTTTTCCATGAAATTTACATTTAATGCATTGTGTTTAAATTACATCGAAATCGTGGAATAAATTAAATATATGTATGTGGTATTAGGTTCAGAAAACCTGCGAGAAGGACCGACTAGCATAAGGAGAAGTAGTGGGAGTGTGTACCCTCCCCTAAGTTATGAGTGGATTTATACATACATAATTATGTAAATAGAATGCATGTGATAGTTTTATGTAATGCATATATGCTAAATTGGTTAAAAGTGGAATGGTTGCTATTATTTTGTACTGATATTGGGATGGATTTTATATTAGGGTCTGCTGCATCAGTTTTATTTGATATATATGCATGTAATGGCTAAGGGGGTTGAATTTGAAATTTTATGTAGTGAAAATTTTTTTGAAAACGTAATGGCTATGAAGGCTTGATTTGTTTATGTGATGTGAAAACCTTGAATTGAAAATAAATTATTTAAGTTATGCATGTATATTGGTATTGATGTTGTTAAAGTTGGACTTTATGACATGGCTTTTGGGCCTGTCTGTTATTTATTATATATATAGGGAGATAGCCTATGGATGGACCTATGAGAGATCACATAGGTGAGTGGGCAGTAGTAGGGCTGTATAAGGGAGGATAAGCCATGGTAAGCCCACTGTGTGCCGTGCATTAAGGTGCGGTTAAGGGACCCTATGGAAAGTCCTAGAGGTTTTGTAGGGATCTCATGGATTTGATGAATATCGAGGACAGTCGCTTTATCACTAAGTAACTACTTGTGGCCAACGTCAGTGAGACGGACATTATTTTCTAATTGCATGTTTACAAAAGAAATAAATGATTTATAAGCATTATAAACAGTTTTCAGTTTTATAGATATTCATTGCATATGATTTTATGTATGAAAAGGTTCACTGATGGTTTTCGACGTTATCTCAGCCAAGGTAACAATTGAGAAAATATGGCTAGCTCAGTATGAATTTTAAAGAAATAAATGTAGACCTATAATATGTTTTTACTATTATTTGCTGTACATGAAAATAAATGTATATGTACTTTGAGCATGTTAATAATGAAATCCCAATATCATGATTTATAAATGTGTGTGCATGTATGTATATCTATGTATGTATGTGTTTACTCACTGAGTATAATTGTATACTTACCCCTCACAATTTTAGCTTTCAAGTAAGGTGCACTAGATCTCACAGGGTTAGTGGTGGTAACAGAGCACTCGATGCTCTGGGTAAGTTTTTCTTTCTTGACTCACTTTTGCACTTGGGTCCATTGGATTATTTATTTACTTGGTTGTTTCATTTGGAATTTGTAAGAAATTGAAAAGAAAAGGTTTATGTTGATTGTAGCATTTTGTTCAATCTATATGTAAACGATTTCTAAATTGATATTGATTTTAAATCAAGCATGTTGTGGATAAATTGATTACGGAAATCAATTATTTGATAATGATAATCCCAATTATGGGAATTTATGTTTTTAAACTATTTTCAGGTTTTGATGGTGGACAGGAAAGCCATACAGGCTTTTTTGATATAGTCTGGATATAGAGGATGTATTATGGGGGTTTGTGACGATTGTCATGGGTGAACCCTAAGTTCGGAGCGTGACAATTTTAGTAGTATCAGAGCCAGGTTTTGAAAGGTGCTTTTAATGTTTTGAATACAGTTTGATATTTTACAGCAGGTTGAACATGGTTTTGAAAATAAATTGATTTTTTTAAAAAAATTTATCCAGTAGACATTAAGTGAGTTAGGTTGTAGATAAGAATGTGTTGTTGTGTGGCATATATGATTGAATTGCATTTCTTTTCGTAGAAATATTTTTCCATGTAAGGGAAGAGGAAGGAGTATACCAAGGAGAGAGATGGTTCTCGATACGGAATAAAGGGTTCTTAGTCAATATTCATGAGGATCGTTTAGATTAGATGATCCTATTTACTTTTTCATAAATATATAATGTCATCTTAATGTATATTTAGAAATCATGTGTTGATTTGATTAAGTTTGAATTTCAGCAGAAATCGAACTAGTTTTAATTTTTGGTAAGCAGAGTTTGTATGAATAGATTAGAAGTGTTTATATCTTTAATTCTATGGTTATATCATTAAGAAATAATGTTGTCTCGAGGTGAAATGAGAATTGATAAAATACCACAAGGTGCGAGGTTAGACTAGAGGGTGACTACACCCCCTACAAAATATGTGAGGGGGGTAATAATAATAATAATAATGCATATGATGAGTATATTAGATGAATTTAGAATGTGGACATGATGAAGGTTAGAATAAAAAATATGAACAGCATTGAGGGTATATTAGAATGTCCAGAACCAAACATCAGCTTAGCTTAAGCAAGTTCTTGTGAGATGCCCACCTAGAAAATTAATGATAACACCTCAATGCCAATAATTCATGCAGTCTCCGCATAGCCTTTTATGCTAAAGTATAGACTTACTAAGTTGATTTAGAAAGCTAGACATTTGGAATGGGTATTTTTGAAACATCTTATGCACATATGGCAAGTAAATGGAAGAGATTAGTACAGTTAAATCTGTAGGATCGAGATGTTGCAGATGATGATAACTTAAGAAAGATTTTACGACTGTTATAGAACAGTACTGTCACTTGTTGGCAGAAAAGATTATTCAATTGATGTCATAGTTAACTTGGGTTGACTTTCTAAAAGAATCACAATATCATTACTTTATGCATTATCATAACAACTAGAATAGTCATGAGCTTTTAAATATGAGATGCAGCTGAGGAAGCTAGTCGAGTTTGGGGTGAGATTGAATTTGGACATCAGGGAACAGATGTCGGTGATTAATACTTATGGTTACCTAGATTTAACCCCCTATACCCAGAGAATTAAAAGTACATACACCACTACAGTAAGAATGGCTAAGAAGACTGTGTTAGATAATCCGTAGTGATAATGAGAGAGGCCACTTTAGAGACAGATCTCGTTATCATTAAGATTCAAAATTTTTAATACCATTATAAGAATGGGTTAATTATCGCAATATCGGATTTGAGTGGATATGTGAGTTTAGGGGAATTAGTTAGAGAATACCCCAGTTACAAATTTATTTCCGGATGTACTTCCAGATGAGTTGTTTGAAATACCTCTAGAATGAGATTTTCAATTTCTAGTATAGACCTTATGCTTGAATATAACCTAATCTAGATGCCTCCATCCTGTATCGCACAACAGAGCTCAAGGAGCTCAAGGTTTAGCTATAAGAATTGATTATGAGGGTTTCACTAAACCCAACGTTATACCTTGGGATACACTAGTTTGTTTGTAAAGAATAAAGATGGTACATTGAGGTGTGTGTTGATTACCGTCAGTTGGACAAGGTAACCATTAGGAATAAGCATTCAATGCCCTATATAGACTATTTCATTAATCAGTTGCAAGTAGCGACTTTATGTTCTAAGATCGACTTGAGACAAATGTATTATTAATTAAGGATTTGGGAGAATGATGGTTATAAGACTTTCATCACAGCGATATACGAGTACTATGAGTTTTTATATTTTGACAAATTTATTAATCAAGAGTATTAATTTGTAAAACATTGAGAAAAATATATGTTTTTCTGGTGATATTTTTATAAGGCACAAATTATAAATACAATCAAATATCAATGTTATGATTTGGAGTGGTGTTATTTGGTAAATTTGATATATGCTTATATTTAATGTGATAATTAGAAGGGTAAAGAACTGAAGTTTTGTTGATATCATTTTTATGTATATCATGATAATTATTCATGAGTTGGGTTATAAAATAATGTTACTGAATTCTTTTATGGATGTAAAATTGATATATTAAGGAACTTTATTGAAAACTAATTAATTGATTTTATGTACTATGTTGATATTAGTCGACTTGTTTTAAATGATTGGATAATTTTCTTTTTCAAGTTATTTATGGTGACTAGTGTTAATTGTTGATACATGTATCTATATTCAGAGAAATCTATGGAGTTGTTTCCAAGTATATGAAATGTGGAGTATATAAAATGTTGAAAAATTTTAAAGTGTTCTATATTAAATCACAAGTTGGTTTTATCCAAATTATAGGGGAGGCTCTGTCAAAATTTTCTTAGTCGATGTTAATAAATTGTTCATTTGATTCATATCAAAAGTATACTAGTATTGTCTTAAGAATAATTATAGAGACTCGTTGTAAGGACCGATATAATTCCTACATTTTTAGTTACATAAAGTTTTTATATTGGTTAAAGTACAATTAGTACTTGTGTTGAAGATTATTGAATATATTTGTAAGGATTTTTAAGTTGATAATGTATATATTCCTAGTTAAATGATGATGCAAATTGATTGTAAGTCTTGGTATAAAATTTGGGAAATATTTAAGAAGTTGGAGAGGAAGTGTCCACATCCTAGTTTCATTGATTGGCTACTTATGGAGACTTTCTATAATAGAACAACCCATTTAGTTAGGATCACAATAAGTATAGCTGCAGGATGTGCTTTAATTAGGTAAATAAATAAAAGAAGCATATAGGTTGTTAGAGGAAATCGTTTATAATAATTATTAGTAGTCAAATGAAAGAATTACGCTAAAGAGAATTTTAAGTATGTATGATGTTGATGGTATAAGTATGATGAATGCCAAGGTTGATTCTTTGGTAGAAATATTTGGTAAAGTGAATTCTATTTCTAGTTTGAGTTATGATTGGTGTGAAAATGCTTATATGAGTTCTGGCTGTATGTTAGCAGAACGAGCTAAAATTGTCTTTAAATTCAATAGTCAGAAGCTGAATGATTCATATTCTCAATGCATATAATCTAGTTTATAGAAATCATCCAAACTTCCTTAGAAAGAACAGAGTAATCAATTACGCAGTACTGGACCATTTATCCTCTTGATTGTTAGCCAAGACAACCTTAACTAGAAAATAAGTAGTCTTAAGAGATAACAATTGAAAAGATAGAAAATACAACCTCAGAGAGATTTTAGAGGCTGGAATAAAAAGGGTGACTATATTGCAAATTCAAACAGAAATATGGAGATGCAATAGAGGCAGATAACCAATTTCATTTAGTCTCATAGATATGGTAAATTATTTAGTAAAACATAAGTCAAATTTAAAAGAGAACAATATAAGGCTGTCACTTTGTAAAGTAGTAAGCAAACTTGGTAAGGTGAGTGGTAAGATAGTTTGCGTTGTAAGAGAAAGAATAAATATCTCGGTAGTCAGGGCAAGAGACCTCAAAGGGCTGATGGACGAATTCTGATCAGTGTGCCAATGAGAGACACCGGTTGTTACGTGGTAATTTGGTAGTCCAGACTTGGAAAGGCGGGGAGTCGACGGTAACCAGGTTGAGGGTCGGGGCATTACATCATGTGTATAAAATGGATGTCATAGATGAGTTTATCAATGAGATTTTTAGGATTAAAAATATTAAATAACCTTATCAAACTTATCCAATTAGTATGGGGACAAGTTAAGATGAAAATCTGAAGGGTGCAGCGTGTGTAGTACAGGCTGCATATACTAGGCTAAAGTAGAGAGATATGAATTTTAAAAATTTGGCAAGGGTAAGCCATTATCTCTTTCTTTTAATAAGTAAGCACAGTCATTGAGTTAAAACCATTACTCTTAAATTTCAAGTATTTATTTTCAGGTGAAAGTAATACTTTGCCCATGATTGTAAATGTTTCTTTGTCTGATGATTAACTTGATAAATTTTGAGTTGTTTGAAGAAAGAAAAGAGGACAATGTGATGGACTATATAAGACCTTAGAGGACTTAAACCTTCTTTGGGCATGCATTATAAAATTTTAAGGTAGCGGTGATATGCACCTGCTGTTGATTGAATTTGTATATAATAATGGTTATCCAGTTAGTATTAGTGTGCCTCGGTATGAAACCTTATACGGTGGAGAGTGACGAATACTTTTATTTTAAGGTGAAATCGATGAAAAAAAAGTTAAAGAAAGTTGAATTAATACAAACCTCTACTGAGAAGAGTAAGATTATTCAGAAGAGCATGAAGAAGGCATAAGATAGACAGAAGTCTTATGCTAATCCACGACAAAAATTCTAAAAGTGTAATTGATGATAAAACATATTAGAGAGTATCACAATGGAAGAGGGTGATTCATTTCAGAAATTAAGGAAGTTGAACCCTGGTTTAGGTGAGCCATACGAAATAGTGGAATATGTAAGCACGATAGTCTATTGATTGGAATTGTCATCAGATTTGAAAATAAATCATAATGTGTTCCATGTTTTAAGGTTAAAGAAGTACATATCAGATTCTTGGTATATTTTAGAGATAATTCAAGTAAAGTTGAGAAATGATTTAAGTCATAAAAATTATCCAAAGAGGATAGTTGATTGACAGTAGTGAGTTTTGAAAAATAAGACTATTTTTATTGTAAAAGTTATGCGTGTGGTATGCAAGTGTTGAGGGTATAACTTGAGAGTGTAGCATTCCGTACCCCAACAGTATCTATATTTAATTTAATGAATGTATCTGTTATATGAAATTTTGATGACAAAATTTTTCTAAAGGGAGTAGAATTGTTAAACCATGTTCTCCGAACATAGAGGTAAAATAGTCATTTAATGACATTTATATTATACGTGAATGATTCAAGATTTATTTGACACATCAACGAGGCTTAGGAGAACTTATATTGATGTTAGATTAAGAGCTGTGATAAATATACATGTGTTAAGCTGAGCTTATTAAGCATATTTGGTATACAAATATGATATTTGAATAAAAATTCTATTAATTGATATAATGGTTGAAATGTGACGTAGAATTATGTTGAACGGTGATAATTAGAAAAATATGACGTTAAATATGCATTGTTGTCGTTTGAAATAATAGTCATCTTAGACAAAAATGCGAATTAGCAATAGTTACGGCTATAGAATTCTATTGTTAGAAATCAGATAAATGGCCTCGTTAGTAAAGTCTCGTAATGTGTATGTGTCAACTAAGGGATCTTAGACATGTTTTCATGAAATATACATTTAATTTATTGTGTTTAAATTACATCGGAATCATAGAATTGATTAAATATATGTATGTGGTATTAGTTTCAGAAAACCTGCGAGAATGACTGACTAAAAGCGAGGAGAAATAGTGGGAGTGTGTACCCTCCCTTAAGTTGTGAGTGGATTTATACATACATAATTATGTAAATAGAATGTATGTGATAGTTATATGTAATGAATGTATGCTAAATTGGTTAAAAATGAAATGTTTGTTATTATTTTGTACTAATATTAGGATGAATTTTATATTGAGGTCTGTTGCATCAGTTTTATTTGATATATATGCATGTAATAGCCAAGGGGGCTGAATTTGAAATTTTATGTGGTGAACATTGTTTCGAACACGTAACGGTTGTGGAGGCCTGATTTGTTTATGTGATATGAAAACCTTGAATTGAAAATGAATTGTTTAAAGTTGTGCATGTATATTGGTGATGAGGCTGTTAAGGCTAGACATTGTGATATGGCTTTTGAACTTATCTGTTATTTACTGTATATACAGGGAGGTAGCCTATGGACAAACCTATGAGAGGCCACATAGGTGAGTGAGCAGCAGTTGGACTGTATAAGGGAGAATAAACCATGGTAAGCTCACTGTGTGCTGTGCACTTAGGTGCGGTTAAAGGATTTTATAGAAAGTCCTGGCAGCTTTATAAGGATCTTATAGATTTGATGAATATTGAGGACAACCACTCTATCACCAAGTGACTACTTAGGGCCAAAATCAGTGAAACGGACATTATTTTCTAATTGCATATTTTGCAAAACAAATAAATGATTTATAAGTATGACAAACAGTTTTCAGTTTTACAGATATTCATTGTATATGATTTTATGTATGAAAAGGCTCACTGATAGTTTTTAACGTTACCACGATCAAGGTAACGATCGGGAAAGTATGGCAAACCCGATATGGATTTTAAAGAAATAAATGTAGACCTGTAATATGTTTTTACAATTATTTGCTGTACATGAAAATGAATGTATATGTACTTTGAGTACGTTAATAATGAAGTCTCAATATCATGATTTATAAATGTATGTGTGCATGTATGTATATCTATGTGTGTATGCGTTTACTCACTGAGTATAGTTGTATACTCACCTTTCATAATTTAAGCTTTCAAGTAAGGTAAGCTAGATCTCGCTGAGTTAGTGGTAGTAACAGAGCACTCGACGCTCTGGGTAAGTTTTTCATTCTTGATTCACTTTTGCACTTGAGTCCACTAAATTATTTATTTACTTGATTATTTCATTTGGAATTTGTAAGAAATTGAAAATAAAAAATTCATGTTAATTATAGCGTTTTGTTCAACCCATATGTAAATAATTTCTAAACTAATATTGATTTTAAATTAAGTATGTTGTAGATAAATTGATTAGGGAGATCAATTATTTGATAATGATAATTCCAATTATGGAAATTTATGTTTTAAAACTATTTTCGGGTTTTGATGATGGATAGAAGAGTATTACAGACTCTTTTGATACAGTCTGGATATAAAAAATATATCATAAAAATTTGTGATGATTGTTACAGATAGACCCCAGATTTAGGACGTAACAATTAGTCTATCTTATATTTTCTATTTTCTTACTTGGGCTTCTCTCAAGCTCCTGAATTCTAAGCCTTTTTTCACATAGGAAGATTCCCTTTTTAAGTGGGACAAATTTACTGCATCTCAGCCAATAGTATTTTACGGGATTTTGCAAAATGTTGTTCGCTCGTGCTGTCATGAAAGAATCATTCTTTTCGTTTTCTGTGCATTAGTTTTCTTTGTTTGTTCGTCGTTGACTTTTCGATTAGCCTCTCTCAATGGAAAGAAGGGCTTTGTTGTTTGAAAGGGCATTGAATTGTTCTAAGTTTTTTGCTTTGAGTGTTTATAAAATAAGTTTGAAGCATGCAAAAGCTAGACTCTGCTTCTTGTTCTTTTAATATATCTGCATTGAATTTAAGTTTTCTTTTCTAAATCTTTATTATTATCCTTTTTGTTTTTGTTAGTGTTTTTTATTACTATATTCTATGTTTTCTGGTCTATTGTGAATTGTATATTATTATTTTGTCATCTTTATTATTATGAATTGTTTATTAATATCCTTGTCTTCTCCAAAAAATAGAAACGACATAATGATCTTTCATTCTTTTCATAAAACTTATGCAAACCTAATGATAATAATCATTTTCCTTTTTCAAATAAAGTTGATAAAAACCCTTTTCAGACCTGTGTATATTCCACAGAATAAAAATTCCTTTGGAGTAGCTTTTTTAACTTTTTCAAATTCTTCTTGGCTATTAGCTATTGATAGCACCATAACTTGTACTACATTCGGATGCCCTGTATCGGAAGGGATAGGAATCTCTGGTCTTAAATTATAGGTGCCCCTTGGAGAGGGATCTACTCTATATACAGGTTTATTTACCTGACTAGAGCCTTACCTAATTCCTTCAAAAATCATCCTATTAGGATTGGAAGAGGTGGATCTACAAAATGATAGCCTTCCAGATTCGCCTGTATCTATTTTGATACTTCTAGATCCAAATCTGAATAACAGTACCATTCTCATATTCCACAATAATTTGTGCTTCCTTTTCTTTCTGGAGCCGTGGATTGAACATCCTTTAAACGCATTTACTATTCCACGTATCAGGATATCAATTTCATCCCACTTTAATGCTTCTGGGACGGTCAAGTTTTAATTTAAAAACTTTTGTCTGAACTAGTGTGGTTTCGTACTTGCATTACGACAGACTGTATGCATGACTTTATAGTTTATTTATGGATTAAACTATATTACTTGCTCTTGGATCCATATCTGTTGCAGATGATTTTATGTTTAAAGTTAGTTAACGCATCTGAAATTGTAGGATCTGTCAAATAAACTGAAAAGTTTGGAAAATGATTGAAAAATATAGGACCTGAGCACGATGAGGTTGTTGTACAACCAAGTAAGCATATTAGCACAAAATGATTTAGCCCTTTCTGGGTGAATAGCTTTATGATAATTTGCACTAGTCTTCCTGTTCGCTTCAATTAGCCTTTTAGGCAAAATTTGGAATGTCATATGTTACTTTGTAAGAGAAACAGTTTTCTCTTTATCAAATATTCTGATTTGAAACTTGGTGATTTTTTATAATACACCGTACTTGTTAGCGTTTTTTTTTTTACTTGCTGGTTTTGTAGATGATTCTCAATTTTGCAATAGGATTTTTATTTTTTGAGTGGAGTTCATACATTATGAATGCTTTCCTGACCCGGCACAAAGATGACTGAGATGAGGTTCTAGAGCCTCCTCTAGAAGATAAGACATGAATTAAGCTTGTCATTATTAAAGATAAGATCAGAGAACATTTTAAATGGATCTGACAATAATTTATGTATGCAAGTAAAAAGTGTCAAAGTCTTCTGCTTCAAAATCTTGCTTAAAAAGTGTTTCTTAATAGCTTCAGGGTCTTCCCTTTTCTAGCCTATTTTCTTGTTCTAATTCAACTCACAATTTAAAATATTGAAGACTTTCTCTTAATGCTTCATAAAGGATGCTAGCTGAGGGGTTATGTTCTTCTTGATGATCTTTTGCCAGCTTTTTATTACCTTTTTTAATATTATTATGAAGTTCTTTCAATTGATTTCCCTCTCAAACAACCACGCCCCCATGAGTATAGGCCCATGCTGATTGAGAAGTCAAAAAGGGACAATGAAAGGACTTGGCTACAATACATTGGGCGTATTGCAACATGAGACTTGAAACATCCTACATAAAAGTTGAAAATAACACAAAACTTGAAATCAATAACATAAAAAATTGAAAAACTAAAATATAAAATTTGAAACATAATAGATAAAACATGAAACATGAAATATAAAAGTTGAAAAAGAAAAAGAATGTAACGATTCATAGATGTGTTGTGGTCAATCCCATGAAAGAATATAATACATTAGACAAGAAGATTCCTTAATTATTGCAGGAGCGAATAACTTTATGTGAAAGACAGGGAGTTATGACTTCTAAAAAGCCGTTTGTATCTAGAGTGGTATCGTCCCACTTTAAAAGGCAATCTTTCCATGTTTAAGAAAGCTTAAAATTCAAGAGCCTAAGAAAAGTTCCCACCAAAGAGGTCTTTGTTAGAAGATAGACTTTTTGTAGAATCTTAAGGTCCGATATTATTGGCTATGTTTCTTTTGATAAAGATCTTGTCTTGGTCGAACTTAAATCTATTAGGTAATCCATCCGGTCTGATTTAATTGAACTTTTAGCATTATTATCAGAAAGAGCCTGAAAATTTCATGCTTTAGATCTTTGAAGTCCTGCTTGGGCCACCGACATACCACAAAGTTTAGGTGTCCCAGTATAATTTGGAAATTCTGAAGTTAAATCTTATTCCTAATTTAAGATTCATGGAATTTCATAAAGTGCTGTAAGAAAAGGATAAGGGTTCAACTATCTCTGGGTTATGAACCCTAAAGATTTTAAATGGTTCTTGACCTCTTTTGGTAAAATTTCATTGAAATGATCAACGATAATAAAACCAATCATTAAACCAGTTAGGAAAATTATTGCTGAAAAGAAGTAGCTAGATTATTTTTTGAGCTCCATATTAAAAGAAGAATTAACTGGAGAATATTATTTGAAGGAAAAAAGCTTAATTTTAGTTGTTGGCAAAGAAGAAGCAACCTGTTAGAAGAATAATTAGCCGGAGCATATTACCGGAAGAACAAGCCTATTTATAGTTGTTGGTAAAATGAAAAAAAAATATTACGACTCTAAGTAAACAATTAAGGAAAATCCATAAATGAAACTATTATGGAAAATTCCATTTTTATAAATCAGTCCTGCATTATATGGTGAAAAAAACTTACTTTTAGGATTAAGGAGAAAAAGGGAATGAATGATTTGTGACAAAAAATAATGGCAAAATAACTAATTTATAATTCTCCTTAATAATTCTGAATCCGAACAATTATAATCAGCCCTTGGCTCTGCTAATGACAATTGAGCTGATTATCGATGACTATATGTTGGTGTTTAGATTATAAAAATAAACTAACATGATTGAACTACGATTCTGTTGGGCTGAATGTTACTCTTAGTAGCAATTATTCAGTGATTTGTTGAACCTTTATCTTATTTTATTTTATTTTAATTATCCTTAAAGCAGTGATAAACTAAAGTGAATTTTCTTCTTATTACTATTGAGATGGAGATACTCACCTGCGTAGTCATAAGTTGTGGCATTTCCTGTGTCCCACTTCGGTGGGTAGTCATTTGCCTTTGTTTACTGTTGCAATTATTTTATTACTTCTCGATATTTGGGGATTGAATGTGATTCAAGACTTGAAAATGACAATACATGCTATATGATTGCAAATTTAAGAATAGATAGAAATGTTATGTGATTTCACAAACTAAGTAGCAATATCTTACTTCGTGGATGTATAGATAAGCATGTGCTGTGTGTGCATAATATGATATAAGTTTTTAGAGGTAGGAAGTCGGTTATTTGGTTTATTCAAGTGCTCTTTTTGAATAGTGAAACCAATGGAAGTTCAACTTTGATGCTTGCTTGTAAATTTTTTTTTTAATTATTTATAATTATTATTTTGTTTTGGGTTGGATATGATTGTTACTGTATCACCATTCAATCTGTAGTAACGTGGGCAAGGTCGGAGATATGTTAGAGCCCCACAAAAGTTAACTGAAAATTTTGCATGAAATATTCGACTCTTCTCTTTTTTGTGATTGGATCCCTTAACTCTTGCTTTTTTTTATTCTTCCTGGCCAACCCATCCCAAAACACCAAATTTCCAAACTTTGGCCCACCCCTGATTTTGAGCTTTCATGGCATATGCATTGCCCTCTCATGCTTGTTAGTAGCCTCATTGGTTTGTTTTCTTTATGCACGTGTTTTCTTTATGGCAATTATAATCTGCGGATCCGAAGTTGTGTTTCTGCATGTTCTTTTGCCAGTTACTCGGTATGTTTTGTTACCCAAGCCACCTTGAATGGTAGTAAAGTGGCATTTTCTTACAGGTGGAAGCAGAAGCTGATCCTCGTGCACCGGTGTCTGTATCCAAAGTGGTGGGAGCAGTTGATGATAAACGGGACTGAAATTGGACTACTCTCTTATCCATGAACATCAAATACAGATGTGGTGAGCCTTCTCTATCTGGAGTCTGTCTGGGGCCCAGTGGTGTGTTAGAAGTTTCAAAATATATTCACTTGTCTGAATATATAATTTAATATTGTGTTGCAAGCCTTTTTGGATTTGAGAATTCTACTTGTTCCGGTAAAAAATGTTCTTTCTGAGAAGTATAAGCCAGCCAGCGGCACCGATACAGTATAGTCTCGGTCTGAATATATTTAATCTAACATTTTCCTCAAAATCTGCGGCAATAACTTGTACCTCTAAAATGCATGGCATGAGATTTGATGGAGTCTACTTTATGTGAATGAATCTGCCTGTTCGCATCCTTCGTTCAATTTGTCTAGTTTAGACTTTTGGCTGTATATGCATCACGTAATAGAATAGAATTGGGGTTTTTACAAATGGGTAAAATATATTGTGAACCAGGTTCTTGTGGTTAGTTAAAGTAGTCGTGAGGTATTATATTAAATAAATTCCGTGTGTCCATCAATGGCAATGCTAGTAATCTTTAAATAGCTAGCTAGTATACTAAGTATGCTTTTATCATTACACTCCCGATCTGGAAAAAAATGCTATCGACTATCTTCCAGTTTGAGATTGTACCAAGTACATCCTTTGTAACTTAGAAATTAAATCACATACAATCTCATCACTTTTTTCTTTTATAAAGGTTTAGGTTACTATTTTCAAGAGGAGTTGTTTAGATATCTCAAAATTTATCTAAAACAAATGATTTGGTAAGTGATGTGATATTTATTATTTGGTTAATAAAATTTTAAGATTTTTTATTAGATATTTTAATCATTCACATGATAAATAACATGTTAGGATATCTTATAAAACTAGATTTTATTATTCTAAGAGGCGTATCGTTTATGGATTGGATGGTGAAACATTATGATAAATTATCTTAAAATTTATAAAAATATAATCATTTATTAACAAATGTAATATCATTGGAGATGATTTTTGTTTTGTTTTGTTTTTTTTTTTTTTTGAAATAACACTTGTAAGCACTTACTTAATAAAGTTGGAGAAAACTTGTAAGATCTTATTGATATTTATTGTAAGAGATTTAGTTAAACAATTAATTTAAAAATACAAATCCATTTTTACAAATAAATCAAATCTTTATTTTTTTTGTTTATTTATTTAAATTTATTTTTTACTAAAAAAAATTTACTATAAAATTTTATAGTCATTATTGTTTTAAATTTTAAGGCACAAATATATTTATAATATTATATACTATAATTTACCAAAAAAAAAACATAAATAATATATATGTTACTTGGTGGTTTGAGGTTTGATGGGCACTTGAGCCATCAAGTTCAAATTCACTACGACCATCTTGTTTGACAAATTAAAATAACGAATCCCGTTGGTTGGACCAATTTAAACGAGGTCCAAAATTTTCAGGGGATAATGGGGTTAAAATTGGTCGGTTGACAAATTAAACTAATGAATCCGAGTCGATTGGATCAATTCAAAATGAGGTTCGAAATTTTCAGGGGTAATAGAGTTAAAATCGGTCGGTTGGATCAATTCATTTGACGTTAAATTTGTCAAACTCACCAAAAGTTAACCCGTTGGAGGTAACGCATATTTTTCAAAAATATGACAAATTAAAATATTGGATCCTGGTCGTTCGAGTAATTAATTTTTAAAAAATATGATATTAAAATATTAGATTCGTATTTGTTGAATAATTAAAATAATGAATCCGGATTGGTTGGGTCAATTCAATTGAGATCCGAAATTTAAATCGTATTTTTTAAAAAATGTGACAAATTAAAATATTAGTGTTCATCTTAATATCATAAAACTCATATTTTAATAATAATAAAATATGTATTTCAATTAAACAAATGAAAAAAGAAGTATTAAGAGATCAAATTGAAAAATCAAGTCACAAACTAAGAGTATTTATATATATATATATATATATTTTAAATATGTTTTTGTGTTTGTAATTGTAAATTTGTAAGCTTATTTATTTTATGTAAAAATATACTTTCAAAAATTACAAAATATATTAAAACATACACTTTTGTACCCTTAGATATGACCTTAATTGTAAAATAAAAAATTGAAACAGAGACCAAACTACAAAGTTTTAAAATATTTTGATAAAAAAAATTTACAAATTGGCCCATGGGTTTGTGCAACTCGCTAACCAGTTGCCTGTTCACTTTTGGTTTTTGAGATTTTTAAAAATCAGTTTATTGTTTGCCCCACAATTTGAATTTTCATGTCTCTAACTATTGGTAACGACTAGTTTTTGAACCCAAATTTTAAATACATGTCTACACAACTTAAAACTAAGATTTTTAGTGATTTTGAACATATATATCAATCTCTAAGTGCTTATAAATATTTTTTAAGTTTCAAAATCAATTTGAATTTACAAATTGCTTCAAACACATATTACACACTAAGTTCTTTCATTTGTAATCTTCTCACTTGTTGAAAAATTATTTAAATGTGTAATCTTGTTTTCTTCATTTATTCTCATTTGTAAAAGAATTAAAGAAGTGGTTTTTCACTTGAGTATTGTTAGGTTAAATGGTTAGGAGTGTAATCACTTGTAGATTTGAAGAGGTACCAAAAATTATCTTTATTGTAAGTTGAGTTTTGGGGTTGTAATGATTGTTCTCACTTGAGTTTAGTGAGATTGAGTGATTTGCAAAGTGAATCACTTGTAAAATTTGAAGAGGTACCAAAAATTATTTTTGTTGTAAGTTGAGTTTTGGGGTTGTAATGATTGTTCTCACTTAGGTTTAGTGGGATTGAGTGATTTGAAAAGTGAATCACTTATAAGGTTTGAAGAAATACTTAAATCTCATTTGTTGAGTGATTGAGATTTAATTACTTAAAATGTTTGAAGGAATACTTGTAAATTTCATTTGTTGTAGATATGTTTTGATGTTTAAATGTTTGTTCATAGTAAAACTTTAAGTGGAGATTGAAAGAGTGAACGTAAGTAAGATTATACAAAATTATTATAAATTAAGGTGTTTAATCTCTCTACTTACTCTCTTTTTATTTGTGCATATTATTGATTGTGTAGTTATGTTGAACTGGTAAAAATTTAAATATCTTACATTAAATTTTAAAAACTCAATTCACCATCTTAGATTATATATTAGTATTTCAATTAGATTTAGGTCAATTGAATAATTAAAATAATGAATCTAGTTCGATTGGGTTGATTCAAATAAGGTTCAAAAATTTGAATAAATTTACAAGAGGTAACGAAGTTAAAATCATCATAGTAAAAAATTAACTCATCATAGAGGAATACTATTCAAAATTTAAATTATTTGTTAGGGTTAAATTCATCAAATTGACTAAAAAAAAATTAGCACATCAGAGATAATGAGGTATTTAAAAATAAAATAAAATTATGAAATAGTAGGCAAAAAAATAAGGGTATTCAACTTATTTCCCAAAACAAAATATTAAAGATTTAAATTGATGAACCCCTTCATCTTTTGAGCGTGCAATAAGAAAATTACATTAAACACTTAAATGTAGGATATGTTTAAAATTATTGTATTTTGATCTAATTTTTAATTTTATATGTAGTTATTAAATATATATTTATACTTAATAACTGATATTTAAATTAAGGCCAGTGATATTATTCTATAACAATTGTAAATTAATAATTACTGCATTTCAATTTTAAAAATGCTCTTAGTAAATATTTTTAATTGAATCTAAAATATCTAAATACATGTATCTGCGGAATCCTCGTCTACCCATTGGATTTGAGGTTTCATTCACAATCTCACAATTAATAATTTGGTTAATCAATGGTCCACTTTTCTCCATAATTCAACCACAGAATCTGAAAGCACTTTCAAAGAATCTTTTATTAAATTCACTTCCTATTTCATTTTCATTAATTAATTATTTTATTTTATTTATAGGTAGATCACATAAGAGATACAACGCATAACTAAGCCACAAGGGTAAAGAGTGAGTGCATACCTTTTAGGTCAGGGATCAGGCCCAATGCCCGACTCCCCATAACACGACCCGAGTAATTCTAATTAAATTAAATATATTCATTTTCCAATTTCCAGGTTAGAGTCCATGGTTTTCGACAAGTCTTCTGTCAAAATATTACCTGTCTTTTTTTTTTAATAAATAAAATAAATTGTGATTTGTGTGGGATTTCCACCTGTAAAATTAGGAATGGATTAGCTTTTTAGTGGGTCCCATTTGGTAGAAGCAATCGGATTATTGCGTCATTCCAGCGTTCTAATTAAGAATTTTTTTTTTTTTGACGTTGTTGATGCAGTAAAAAATTATTTTTGTAGATCTTGTGCATCAGTAACGATATCCCTTCTCTTTTTAATACAAATTCGTAATATCTGCGACAGCAATTGAAAACTATGAAAGTGAAAAGACGGTTGTTCGACGAAAATCTTTTGATGCTTAAGTTAGAGTTTTACTTATGGTTATTAAAAATAGAAAGCTGAAGGAGGATTATAATATTTCTTTTATCAAAGTTTCAGTAGTCGTATTTAGTTATAACTGATCTTCTTTTATAGATGTTATTATCTTCTTAATATTGCAGGATACTATGAAATTTAGTAACTAGAATTCCACTATACGAGAATCACGGAGATTCTATAGGTTAAGCATCGGCTCTCTAATTTGATGACATCATATCCTTAGGATTTTTATTATGTAAGGTGCTTAATTTGGCAGGAATCATTATTATGAAATAATCCGAGAATGTATGAGAAAGAGACAAAATTTTCACTAATACGTAACTGTAGCGAGGTCTCGGAAATCTTTATTTGGGGATCGTTATTATCTTGAGATAAGCTCTAGTACTGCCTACCTGACACCTTTGTAAGCTGTGACCGGATCTTAATGAGATGTGACCGAGACCTTTATGGTATGTCCTTGGGATAAGAGCTGATTTAAGTCTTCTAGTGATTCTGAGAGGTCTCAGCTCTTATCTCTCATAAAGTTCTCGCCATACCCTTTATTATTATGCCCACCCGAGATTTTTTCTTCTTTTGCCAAACAAAACCCGAGTTCCTTATCACTTGAATAGCTCTTCTTGGATAGCAGTTGGTCTCGGAATACCATATGTCTCTTCTTGTAGGACCATTTTGGGTCTTTATTCTTCTGAGCCTTATACATACTAAACTATACCTAATATCAAGCCCCTTAGTTTTAGTCAAAAACAACTGTTTCTTGATTAAAACTAAAGATGATGATTCTAAAGAGACACGCCTGCCTGTCATAATTAAATATTCAGCTAGAAGTCTGCTCGTTTTTGCAACGTGGCAGATGATGACTAGTTCTAGGGATCCTAACGTTTCAGACCCCAAGAGATTTAACTGCCCTTAATGATGGTTGCCCTCTTTCATTAATAAGACACATCCTCTTAGCTTCTCACTCGATGTGGAAACATCCTATCTCTTGATCTATAATGGGTATCGGCGGTTGTGGTTCTTCTTCTCTTTTAAATACCCAACCTGTACTTTTTTACCCTTTTCTTTACCTTTACACCATCACTTTTCCTTTGCAAATAATTTCCACAACAAAACAGTAGCAACAACTCAGTTTCGAACTTCACACAACTTCAAGTTCTTTAACTTTCAACAGTAAGTTTCTTCTCCTCTCATTTCATTATTTTGCAATTGATTTGTGGTATATTTGATCGATTAGGGAACTTAATAGACATCTTTTTAAATTTAGAGACCTTTAGGTTAATCCTCTTGAGTTGTTGAGGGTCCTATAACAGCTTTTTAATCCCTCACTTTCCTTATGTAAAAACAGAAAATGTTTCCTAGAGAAAATAACTCTATCGAGGAACAAGCCATCATCCCAATTGCCTCCCCAACTCTAGTGAGGCAAGACCTAGCATATTTCGAGGTAGATAGATTTACCTCGATCATAGCCGAAATAGACTTAGAAGTATATATTAGGCTATATGGAATCTCTGAAGGGATTTATCTTAGGGTCTCTGAAGTGAACAAGCTTCCAAGTTGCCCTCCAGAGGGCGAGACACCCTTCTATGAAGAATTTTTTCACGTAGGTGTTAGATTACCTATTCAGCCATACTTTATCCAAATCCTCGCTTCCTTTGGACTCCTTCCCTACTAACTAAATCTTAACAGTTGGAGAATCATATCTGGTCTGTACGTCATATGGCACCAGATCTCAGATCACAACCCTTCTCTTAATGAGATTGAATACATGTTCATATTAAAAAGAAATCTCATAAGCAGTCTTGGGTGGTTCTACCTTTAGAACAAAGCTGGCGAGAACAACCCCATCACTTAAAACCCTTCCTCTAACAAAACCTAGAAGAAAAAATGGTTTTTTATTGGAGGTAATAGGAATTTAATCCTACATTTTCATATACCCAAACCCTTTGGTGAAGCGGTCTTCTGGAGCAGCAAGCCAACATTAACCCCTCTTAGCCATGAGAGGGTAAAACTGGTCAGGTCATTAGCTTCTGACTAGAGCCTTTTGCTTTCTGAAGAGGAACTGCTTAGTTCGGTTCTGGTAAATTTTTGTGTATCCAGACACCAATTGGCTTCGAAAAAGGCCACTGTTCGAGGTAATCTTAAAGTGACTCGTCCTTAATATTGGGGTTGCAGTAGCTAACTATAGTTTTACATGTGTTTCAAGTGAAATGGCTTCCAAAGACTAAGCCCCAGATCCCTTTCAAGGCTTGCAGAGACTTGACAAAGGAAAAATGGGAAGAAAAGCCTCTCAACCTTCAAAGGCCGACCAAAAAGGTCCAGCTAAGGCCTTGGGAGCCTTGAAGGTGGCTAGCTCTTCCAGTGCGGCTCACCCAAGGTTCCCTTTAAAAGTGTAGTAATTTGATATCTAACACCTCTCCTACTAGCTTCCCCCACTGACAAGGGTAAGCGTAAGGCTGTGGTTGAGGCTTCTGGGAAAGGGCCAAGAAAAAGAAACAAATGTTCGGGCAGATCGACAAGGAGTCGATCGGATCATGAGAACTCCTTCCAAAGGATCTTTCCTAGGAGAAACACATGGTTTTTTGAACAATTCCTTCAATGCATCAACCTACAAGTGCAGAGCATTGCTACAAGTTCTCTGAGGACATCGCTGGGCTCTCAAGAGAGTCATTGCTGAATTTCTAGCTAAAGTGGGTAGGTCGGGTAAGTACTCTTTCTTGTTGCTAAGAAGCGATAAATGTTTATATTTTGTACTCCACTAATTATTGGTGCTTTTTTAGCTCTTCTACTCAACTATTCTACAGTACGATGCTCTAACTGGAATTACTCTCAGGCATTAGAGGTCGAGAAGGCAAAGAAAGACTTGGCTTTCGCAAGAAACAAGTACGAATTTGACCTTGGCATAATGCATAGGGAGCGGGAGAAGCTCCAAATAAGGGTGGCTACGGTTAAGTCGTTTCAGTCCGAGGCAATTAGAATGGCAGAGGCCTTAAGGTCTTAGCTAGACAACCGAAGGGAGAAGGGAGAAGCGCATCTTAAGAGCTTGAATAAGGAGTATGAAGAGCTACGAGCGAGCTTGAACACCGAGAAAAAGAAGGTAGAGGATGGCGAGGCAGAGATGGGAGCTCGAATTTACGAGCGGGTCAATGATAGCATTGACCTAACATGTGAGACGCTTCAAGGCCAATATCCTGACTTGTACCTGGGTTGGCTGTATGAAGCCTTGGAACGTTCACTCCGAAGCGAGAAGGAGAAGGCTCTGACAGGGTGTTCCTTGAAGGGGAGGGGCATTATAATCTAAAGACTAAGTTGTGCCCCCAATGGAGTCTACTACCGGCCCCTCTATTAAACCCCCTGTTGCAAATGCCCCTGTGGAAGTCTCTACCGTAGAGGAGATAGAGGCTCTTCCTGCTGACCTAATGACTCTTTTAGCCGACCTGGCGACTCCTCTAACAGATCCAGCTCGTTCCGTTGACCTTTCAGCCGATCACATTATAGAAGTTTAGTTTTACTTTTTTTTTTTATGTAATACTTTAATTAATGAAATTTTCTTTCAAGACCTTTTCTTTTCTCTTTCCTCTTACTGCTTTCTTTTTCTTTCACCGAGTAGTTCCGTGCAATCCTTGTTTACCTTACGAACTTGGATTACCTATTAACATTAACTTAGTATAACAATATCCTAAATTGTTCATTCTTCACGTATTAACAACTACTTTCACTTAAAGTCTACTTGCATCCCATATTTCGTTGACACGCTTCGTATTAGTCGCTTGATAACTTCTTTGATTAATCTTTTCCTAAACCAAGCTTAGCGACCTATTTGGGCTAGGAATTATATTATTCTGGTGCGAATAATAAGCTAACGTCTGGGAACCGTGTTACCTATTTTCGAGCATCAGGAGGAGATTACCCCGAGACATTTGATGAGACCATCCGAGAACCTTTTTTCTCATGCTTTTCAAGACTGTACTTAGGGCTTGCTTGAGCTGAGGATAATATTACCTCAGAAAAAATAAAAAGTTGACGTTTGGGAATCGTGTCATCTATGTTCGGGCTTTAGGAGAAGATTACCCGAGATGTTTGATAAGATTATCTGAGAACCTCTTTTGCTCATACTCTCCGAGACAGTGCTTAGGACTTGTTTGAGCTGATAATAATATTACCTTGGGGAAAATAGAAAGCTGACGTCTAGGAACCGTGTCACCCATGTCCGGGATTCGAAAGGAGATTACTCCAAGACGTTTGATAAAATTATTTGAGAACCTTTTTTGTTCATGCTCTCTGAAACCATACTTAGGGCTTGTTTGAGCTAAGGATAATATCATTTTAGGGAAAATAGAAAGCTGAATGCTTGGGAACTATGTTACCTGTGTTTGGACTTTGGAAGGAGATTATCCTGAGACGTTTGATGATCATGAGCTTGGAAGTAGGGTTTAAGTTTCCTTACTGCCACCACCAATGCTAATGCTAGCTTCTCTAACGGTAAGTATCTCATTTCGGTGTCTAGTAGCGCCTTGTTGGTGTAATAGATGGGACGATGAACTTTCTCAAAATCTTCCTTCACTAAGACTAAGCTTACCGAATGGTCACTTACCGCGAGGTATAGGTAAATCGTTTCTCCGTTCTCAAGTCTTGTCAGGTGAGGTGGGGATGCAAGATACTATTTAAGCTCTTAAAAGCTGTGCTCACATTCCTCTGTCCATTCAATCTTTTTCCCTTTTTTCATGATCTAAAAGAAAGGGAAGCATCTATCGATAGCTTTGGATAGGAATCTGCTAAGTGCTGCTAGTTGCCTCGTCAAACTTTGGAGCTCTTTGAGGATGGACGGGGACTTTAAATTTAATATGGCTTTAATCTTATGTGGATTAGCTTCTATACCATGTTCACTAACCATATATCTAAGGAACTTCCCAACCTAAACTCCAAATGCACATTTCTCAAGATTCAACTTCATTTTATACTTGTTTAAGTAGGAGAAGGTTTCTTTCAAATGCTTAGGGTGGTCTCAGGCCTTCTAAGATTTAGTAATCATGTCATCTGCATAGACTTCTATAGTTTTGCCTATCAGTGGTTTGAAGACCCGGTTGACTAACCTTTGGAAGGTAGCCCCAACATTTTTCAATATGAAGGGCATTACTATATAACAGTATAATCCTGATCGGTAATAAATGTTATTTTCTCCTAGTCTGATTCGCACATCCTAATCTGATTGTATCTCGAAAACGCATCCATAAAGCTTAATAATTCATGACCAACTATTGAGTCCACTAACTGATATATTTGAGGGAGTAGGAAGCTATCTTTGAAATAGGCTTTATTCAGGTCTGTGAAGTCTACACACATTCTCTATTTACCGTTGGCCTTTCTAACCATTACCATATTCAATACCCATTCTAAGTAATGCACTTCCCTGATGAATTTTTCTTTCGTAAGCTTGTCGACTTCAATCTGTATTGTTTCTCTTCTTTTTTCATTGAATGGTCTCATTTTTTGCTTTACTAGTTCATGTTGGGGATCGATAGCGAATCAGTGAGAGATTACTCACGGGTTAATACCCAGCATGTCTTCATGAGACCATGGGAACATGCCCATATGTTTCTTTAAGATGTCATTAAGTTCAGACTTCAGTTCTTCTGGAAGTTGGGCACTAATTTTTACCATTCTCTTATGTGACTTCTAATCCAGAATGATGGATTCGAGTTCTCTCGTTGGCTCTAGAGCCGACAATTTGTCATCTTGCTTCATCATCTTCGCAATCAGCTTATCTCGCAAGTTATCTTCATTAGCTTCCAGGATTTCTCTCAACGGGTGCTTTGATAGGCAGTATGAGCCTTTGGAAGACATCACAAAACATGACTGAGTTTTCTTTTAGTTTCCCTTGACAATTCTGATCCCTTCTCTTGCTTGGAATTTCAACTTCAGATAATGAATGCTCTCTACTGCCTTCGTGGTTCTGAGAAAAGGTCTCCCGAGAATCATGGTGTAGGGCATTTGAAGTCGACCACTTGGAACTCTACCATTTTAGTCTTCTAGTAAGACCGTTCTCCCATGGTGATAGGTAGCTACGCTATTCTCAAGGGGTAAATGCACGATTCCTCAAATCCATAGAGGGTAGTCTCGGCAGGTCAAAGTCTTAGATCTTCTATTCCCAAAGAATCTAAAGTCTCATTGAAAATAATATCAGCTGAACTTCCTGTGTTTACTAAGATTTGGTTAACCCAAGACATTCCCACTGTCCAAGGCATCGTTATGTAGGTAATGCACTCCCACTTCCTCTTCATCTGTGAACATAATAGGTACCGAGGCAAGTTTTTGTTTCTTCTTGGCTCAGATATTCATGATATGGATATCTGACGAGGTATTGGGTAAAGAGTATCTGCAATAAATCTTTCTAGATCTATTTGATTTTCCAGCCAATGTTGCTCAACTTGAGATCACCATAGTCTTTTCTTCTTGCCTCGGTCCACGCTAAATTTTCTGATCCGAGACTTTAGCTCCATCCTCCTCTTTAGCTATCAATTGTTACAGATAATTGTTTTAGATCAGTATTTCCACTTAACTTTTGAGGTCCAAACATTCATCCTTCAGATGTCTGGCACTCTAATGGAACTCGTAAAACTTATTATTGACCTCTTCTACTGGTTTGGCCCTCAATAGGCGAGGTTTCATTAATATAGTTCCTCATCTTGTGATCTTCTTCCAAAATTGTAAGAGTGAGGCTTTTAAATGAGTGAAAGCTTGATCTCCTTAAACATGAGATACTCCCCTTATGTCATCTCTCGCAAGTGAATGGTACTTTTTCAAATGAAAATTTTCTCTTCTTTCGGTTGTTTCGTTCTGACCCTGACCTCTTCTACTTTTTTTGTCAAGATCACGGAAGCTTCTCCTGTCATCATGTTTTTTTCCCGAATCAATCTTAGGATTCCTAACCCTTTCGAGAGATTGTGGTTCGAAATTTTTTTTTCTCTTACCTTGAGAGCAATTTGATCATCAATCTCGATCTCATTCAACAACTTTTTTCTAGTTATTTCATAAGTGGTAACAGAGGGCTTCCTCACAGCATACCATCCTCGGTCTACTCATAGACCTTTCATGAGACCTTCTAGAGCTAAGGAGTGATGATAAGCCCCCAATTCCAACACTTCATCATGATATCTTTTGACAAAGCTCCTGAGGCTTTCACTCTTTCCTTGCTTCATAAGTAGCAATGAACTCGAAGTCTTGAGGTTGATGGTAGCACCTCTGAACTCATCGACAAAGACTCTGTACAACTGTTCAAAGTTGCTGATGCTGCCGGGTATCAGACTGGTGAACTATTTTCTTGCTTATCCTTCTAGAGTCAGCGAAAACAAGCAGCACATCTGGGATTCATCCAAATCCTAGATTAGCATCATTTTTAGCGATGAGTAAGTTTTGCTTGTGAAAGGGTGGATTTGGGGCATCTTAAATTTTCGGGGAAGAACAAGGTTCAGTATTTTTTGGGAAAGGGATATTTTGAGTAAAAACCCATCTTTAGTGAAGTATTACCCCCTTTTTCCTCTCCCTTTTCTTCTGGACTTCTAACTCCTCGACTAATTTTCGAACACGGACCTTTAAGTTCTCAACTTGATCACTGTCTTCCTTAGATCTCATTCTTCGGGGACGGGCTCCGTACAGTGCCTTTCCTTGTCATTTTTAATCTAGAAACACTCTCATATTCTCCTGGCTGGGATCGTGACCCGATCTCTTTTTACGAACTATTGTCAAATCGACAGATGAATATTTTAACATTTACAGCGGCTTGTCATAGAGCCTATCAACATCATCATCGCCTTGAGGTTCTTTGAAGGGATATCTAGAAATCTTCATTTTTCCCTTCTCTACGGTAGTATATTTTCTCTTAGTAGTGTTTTGGTGATGCTTTATCACACAATTTGTGCGTGTTGCATCCAACACACCACTCTCAACAGCTTCGACTTGTTTGGGCATCTTTAACGCCGGGGAACCAGCTTGAAACATCTTCCTCATTTGTGCTACTTCCTCAGCTAAGGCTTGAATGAACCTATCCTTTTTCACGTGTTGCTTTTTATTCTCCACTAACTTTTTGGTCAATTAGGTTGTTTCTGCCGTCTTCGGATGAAGGGGAGTTGGTTTTAGCGACGAAGCTTCTGAATTATGGTTCAATTCTCTAGTAGTGGTAGCTGATCACCAATATCCTGATTAACAGCTGTATGGCAATCTACAACATTGTTATGTGGATTCCCCCTTATTGTTGCTCTGTTTCTTGTCACATACGTTTGCAAAGTTGCCATGTTTTTCTTCTTGTGGTTGTTTCTGACTTTTTGTTCAGGTTCCCATAGATAGCGCTAAATGTTGATGTAGCAAAAAATCATTTTTGTGGATCCCGTGCGACCACAATTGAGAGATATGGGGTGAAAAAGCCGGTTGTCCGGCGAAAATCCTCCGATGCTTAAATTAGGATTTTACTTATGGTTATTAAAAAGAAAAAGCTAAAGGAGGATTATAGTATTTCTTTTGTCAAAGTTTTAGTAGTTGTACCTAGTTATAGCTGATCTCTTTTTATAGATGTTATTACCTCCTTAATATGATAGGATACTATGAAATCTAGTAACCAGAATCTCACTATGTGAGAATCACGGAGATTCCATATGTTAAGCATTGGCTTTCAGATTTGGTGGCATCATATCCTTAGGATTCTTATTATATAAGAAGCTTAATTTAGTAAGAATCTTTGTTATGGAATAATCCAAGAATGTACGGAAAAGAGATGAATCCTTCACTAATACGTAACTGTAGCACGGTATCAGAAATCTTTGTTTGGGGATCGTTATTATCTTGAGATAAACTCTAGCGCTGCTTGCCTGAGACTTTTGTAAGCTATGACCGAGACCTTAATGAGATGTGACCAAGACTTTTATGGTGCGTCCTTAGGATAAGACTTGATCCGAGCCTCCTGGTGATTCTGAGAGGTCTCGGCTCTTATATCTCTTAAAGTCCTCGCCATACCCTTTATTATTATGTCGACCCGAGACCTTTTTCTTCTTTTGCAAGACAAGACTCGAGCTCCCTATCACTTGAATAGCTCTCCTTGGGTAGCAGTTGGTCTCGGAACACCATCCATCTCATCCTGCAGGACTATTTCGGGTATTTATTCTTCTGTACCTTATGCATACTGGACTATACCCAATAGATGTAATTGGATATGTAATTCAGCTATACCACAAGCATTGAGTTTGAATTTTAATGTTCTTACTTGAAAAGAAAATATGTTTGCAATTATCTTAATACTAAAATAAATGATATCTCAAATCTTTGTAATTAAAAATTTTGATATAATAATCTTTAATCATTAATTTTTTTTATTTTTTTAACAAAAAACAAAATAAAGCATTTTTTTAACCTTTTTTTTATTATCTCTTAAGTAAGTTTAATTTACACAAGAGAAGATAAAATTACCTTATAAAAATTGAGGTGACATTAAAATGGGTAAAAGAGTGAAAATAAAACCCAATGAAATAAACGAGAATAGATTTTATAGAGAGAGTTTATAGGAGTGATATTACTATATAGCACATGAATTATTTTCCATACACATGGTCGAATAAATGACCTTGATTACATTATTATGATAAGATCTAAATAGAGCATTATAGTATAAACCATCCATAATCTATAAGTAGGTTGCACTCCATTTGAATTCGAGTGCAATAAAAGTAGAAGGTCTCCTTCACTAATTATTTGGGAATAGAAATTATCTTTTTATGCCAAGTCTTGAAGTTATGTTAGAGATATGATTCTATGATCTAGACTCTAATTAAACTCTGGCTTATAGAAATGATTTAGAATCTCAATACACTCGGCCCTCTTAGAAATCTAATAGACTTTGATTAAAAATAAAATGATCTAGACTCCATGTAGACTTGACTCGTAAAATCTTCTAAACTACCAATTTAACTATAAATAAAATTATCTAGACTTCTTGTAAATTCCAAATAAACTCTGACTCGTATAAATGACATAGACTTCTAATAGGTTGTTTGCATGCATTTTCATAGCACTTCCACGCGAGAACAAGTTATGCAAATGAATGCCAAATTATTAACCTAAGATGTAGACTCAAGTCTTGTTTACTGCGAATCATTTGCTATTTTTGCAAGTGTCATTAATTTTTATTCAATTATTTCATTCAAGTTGTTGGTGAAGATACGCCCAAGAACTAAACATGTCATTTGATTCAGGGATATCATTCTTTGTATATACATTTTTGTAATTAATTGTGAATTAATTTATGATTAATAAAATAACTTTTATATCATTTTTCATTGCTAAATTATATTATATAATACAAAATGAGATCCTGTGACATATTATGATGTTAAGACTCTATTTGCAAAGAGTTGTATATATAAGTACAGAGTTTTTAATTTAAATATATTCGAATTAATTCTAGTTGAGGTAATGTCATATGGAAATATATCATTGCATAACTGGTATATTTGATACTGCCAATGATTAGTTGTCACATCCCAGAATCCCTGGAATGTGGCTGGCAAAAAACAAGACCAACTTTTCTCCCTCAGCCTCATATTATTACGCAACCTGTTATATATAGATTCAATAGACATATATGAAACTTCATTCAAATCAACATATAATTATATTGCCTAAAATAGACTCAGTTCATTGCATGATCATTGATTTATAAAACACACCTTAGTGTTGTAATGCCTGAACTAAGAACAATTATGCATGTGTGGACCCAAAACCCTTAGTAACTGCATGCCGATATCCTAATCCACTAACTTGTCCTCTAGGAAAGTTCTTATACTTTTGGATCATATATAGAATCTAAAAAACTGAAGTAAGGGGAGGAGTAAGTCTTGGGAAGACTTAGTGAGTAGAAAGAAAATTTTCAATAAAATCATTATATACATATACTTTAAGGAAATAAAAACTGTAGATAATCATTTATCTGTTCGTTATTCGTACATGTTATAGTACTATTGTATACAAATATAAATATAAATATCATATGCATACATCTTTGTCTAGTCCATGTCCAAGGCTACGCACTTGACAAGATAGAGAGCAATCTATATCTAGGGCTATACACTTGACTGAGCAAATGGACGATCATATCTGGATCCATGGATGAATTCTGTAGCACATGCACAATCACACACATGCAATCATATACTTGTATATATATATATATATATATATATATCATACCTAGAGAATTCATATTAACATCATATTCGGCCTCCTTTTGGCCATAATCTCATATAATTCATTAACACTTTCAAAAGCAATTAATAACTCAACACATCATTTTCATATACATAATTATAATCATAAACACAAGTATAAACATCACATAAAAAATTAAAGAAAATATAGGTATTTCACTTACAAGTTTTACGGTTGCTATTTGAATGACATCTGGCTTAGTGAAGGCTAGACTGTTATTCCCTAAGAGTATCTATAACATGATATTACTGAATATCATTAGAGGAATCGAAACAATAATATTTATGAACTAATACATACAAACACTAAACATGCTTGAATATATTTCAAATTGAGGCCTATATAACTATCATTACTTGTAATGGCTTGAACATTTTTTTTTTATGGTAATTAACACAAGATATTTGTGACTAAAATAAAAAGTTTTCAAAACTTAAGGGGTCAATGTGTTAATTTATGAAAAAATATAGGAAGAAATATAAATTTGCTACAAAAGTGGGGCAAAAGTGCAAAAACAAAAGAATGGTCCAAAAATTATTATTAAGCCCAAATTCAAGCCACAATCAAGCACTCATATACAAGCTCAAATCAAGCCTAATATTGTAATAAAATGGAGGCCCAAAATCAAAGCCTAAGAAGTGGTATACATGAAGCCCAATTTTGCTTGTAAATGGTTGCCTATTTATAGTATTTTCTTCATTTTTCTAGAAAAATCAAGACAAAATAATGGAGACAAAATGAAAAAGGAAAAAAAAGAGAAGAGGAGATGAAAATTACAAGAAAGGAAGGGAAGGGGAGGAATAAGAAATTACTAAGAAAGAATAGAAGAAAGAAGAAAGAAGAAAGAAAAAAAAGAGAGGAAGAAAAGAAGGAAAAAGAGAAGAAGGAAGAAGAAAAGGAAGAAGAAAAAGAAAAAGAAGAAGAAAGGAGGAGAATGAGGAGTGGCTGAGAAAGAAGAGAGAAAAAAGAGAAGAAAGAAAGAAGATGAAGAGAAGAAGAAGGAGAAAGAAGAAGAAACTGAGAAAAGAGGAAGATGAAGTTTTCTGCACATGAGGTATGGGAAATTCTCTACATTGTTTTAAATTTTGGAAAATATAATTGTTGATTTGTGATGTATAGAAGATGGAATTGTGAATTATATATGTATGTGCTTTGGAATTATGGGCAGTGAGGATTCTGTAACTATATGGTAATGAATGGAACATGTAAGTATGGTAATGAGTATTTTGTATATATGGTAGTGTCTTAGTTATGTTATATGCATGAAAAGTGTAAAAATAAAGTGTTATTATGCATAATTGAAGTGGCTGAGTGTTGTGGACATAAAGTAGTGAATAATTCATATATATATGGCCATGTTTTGGGTTGCAAAATATGGTGCAAGTAGAATGTAAGTATTCATGTTAGTTGGTAAATGACGAAATTGTTGGAAGTGTTAAATGATTATGTATGGCAGTGATTAAGTAGACATAAGGTAGTATTTTGGTTATATTTTATGCATGAGAAATGTAAAAATTTTAGTGTCAATGATGCATGAAAATGGTGGCTAGGTAATGGTGTTGAAATTTGATAAAAGGATAGTTTCTGCTTGGTAGAAAATACTGACCTAGGTGTAGTGTTTTGCTTATAAAATAATTTATAGGCTTCCGATTATTAAAGCGTAGATTCTAAGGAAACTAGACACGGTAACGAGTAACTTAGTGAAAATCATAATTTTTTGTGATTGGGTGAGTTCCCATAAATTTTAGAAACTTGGCTGTCCTATATGGTATTTCAATTTGTCAAAAATTCTAAGCAGGGTACAGAAATCATAAAACAAAATAGTGTTCTTGACCATTGATTTTAGTATCTTAAAATTCTGTGAAAACTAGACACATAGGGGAATAACATATCCAAAGATCAGCTTGTTTCATATAAGAATGAGTTTGTAGTAAATTTTAGAAGTGAGCGTATTATTTTGAGACTACACAGTGTATAGAAATTCGTTTATAACTCAAATATTCAGATTCGGAATCAGAATCCATAAAAAGCTACGTAAACTAGATTTATAACGGATGAACATATAAAAAATTCAACTTAAAATCTATTTCTAATTGATCACAAAAAATCTTAAGTTGTCTCTTGTGCAGTAAAGAATTATTTAAAGAAATCAAAAAATGAATTGCAATCATTTAACTTGAGTAACTTCAGCCCGAATTCTATAGTAATCTAAACTACCTTAATTTTTTATTAGAGTGTTGTGTTCATGCATAATATATTTGTTCACTGATGAGTTTAATGAGGGATATGTAGTTGTAGATCGTCGACCGGACTGATCATCAACAGTACAGCGACTCGGATTTGATGAGCATAAACCTTATTTTATGCACTAAGAAATAGTTTTATAGTTACTGATTTGGAACAAATGTGAATAAATGTTTGGTAGATTTATGAATTTATGATGATTTTGTTATGATTTGAGTATGTTCATGTTCAATGAAATTCTATATGAACTTCTTTTAGAATTATGATTTAAGATTTAGATATTGGAAACAATATTGATATACATTCATGGATTTTTCAAGACTTGTTTGAACTATGGTTTTGTGCAAGATGACATATTAGTTTTAAATGATTTTGAAACTTGGAAATTTTCTAAAAGATTTTTGCCCTACGAGGTTAGAGAATGTTGTTGGGTCAGAGATTGCCTTCAAGTCAGAGGTCGCCCTACTAGGCCAGAAGTCGTATTTTGACTAATTGTGACACATCACTTGTCAGATGACAAAGATATAGTATTTTCTGTTTTTTAACCATATTTTTTGAAATTAGTTTCATCACAAGATAATAGTTTTAAACGTGTTATGAAATTCAGCTTTCGATGACACAGTTTGAAATTACTTTATTACAACGTATTGTTGGTATAATTTGGATTTTAGATTCCAAGATAAGTTTATTTACAGTAGAATTTGATTTTTCTAATATATGTATTTTCTTATATTATAATATCCACTCACTGAGTATCTCGAGACTCAGCCTTCACCTTTTTAGTTTTGCAGGTCAGACCTTTAGTTAGAGAGAAAGAAATTATAGTACAGTGGAGATATGGATAAGGGAAAGGATACACATTACAATCACTAGGGCATTTGGATCCGTTATGCACAGAGAGTCATGCATAGTCAGATAATAAAATGTCTTAGAGTTGTATCTAAATTGCAACATGTATTTTATGGTATAAGATTTTATAGTACATTGGGAATTACATTTATGTCATGATTAAACATATTGCCCTTATGCATTTGATGCATTGTTAGTACATCTGGAATTACATTTATGTCATGATTGGACATATTGCCCTTATGCATTTGATGCATTGTGTCATATCTTATTATGGTTTATGATAATTGTGTATATATTCAGACAGATTGAAAGAGAAGCTTACCGTGATGGTGGACATCGTTACCTACCAATAGCATCTCTAAATTTGGGGATGTTACAATACTCATGATTTGACGAAACTTAATTCGGATTAAATGAACATGGCTATGACATAATAGGTCTAGCTTAATGTTGATGACAGGGCTGCACAGAACATCCACATTGTCAGCTTCTTTGTGAACTCATCCAAAAGGCTATAAAGCTAAATTTTGGATATGTTATACCTCTATATATTTTGTTTCTATAGCCTTTTATGATACCTCGTTCGGAGTTGTAAAACTGAACTTATGTTCACATGAATAGACATTGTTCTAGTGAACCTCAATTTTGAGTATAACATGATTTAATACAAACATGGTTCATAAATCACAATAAAACCATCCATAAGGCTTCAATCATTATTGATAAGCATTAAAAATCTAATTTCACTAATTGTTATAGTCTTTTGAATTTAGTTTCAAAGTCAAAGACAATATCGAAATATAATGTTCCAACTAAGTTCCACATCAGGGCAGTTAGCTTCTAAAAATTATCGGGAACTCATTTCTTGACAAAATAATTTAATTTTTTACTATGTTATTTCTTATTGTGTCTAGTTTTTTCAAAAATTTTTTATGATTTGTTAATCAAAGGTCCAGAACTCATTCTGTATGCAAAAAACTAAACCATGTCCATAATTTTTGGCAACCTAAAATGCACACTCTTCACATGCTAATACATTGCCCCTATAATTAAGCACAATTCAGCCACCATATTCATGCATTATTACATCTTAATTTCACATTTTTATCCCTAAAACACTATCATAGCACACTTAATCAATTACTTAATTAAACCTTAACATAAAGATTTGAGTTTATAACATAACAACCAATTTCACACAAAATTCAATAAACCAAAAATTATGAATCAACTCACCTCTTCACTTTTTCTTCTTTATCTCTTCCTTCACTTTCTTTTCTTTCTTTCCACTCTCTCTTTTTCTTCCATTATTTCTTTCTCTCTTTTCTTTCTTTCTTTCTCTCTTTTCCTCTTGACCATTCCTTCCTTCTTTTTTCTTCTTTTTCATAGTTTTTCTTCTCCTCTCTTCTCTTCTCTTCTCTTCTTTTATTTTCTTTTTATGCCTTGAATTAGCCAGACATATGTGAAATATTCTAGAAATAGACCCCCATGTTAACAATTCACGGGCTTAAATTTGCTATATCGAAATTTTGACCCAGCTACCTTTAAAGTCCAGGGCGCATGCTTTTAACATATCCTTTAAGGTCTGGATGGTTCGCTTAGATTGATCATCTGTTTAGGGATGAAACGCCATACTAAACAACAATTGAGTACCTAATGCTTCTTGAAATGTTCCCCAAAACTTTGTGGTAAATTGTGTACCCCGATCGGAGATAATATAAATAAGGATACCATGCAAAGATACCATATTATTCAGATAAATCTTGGAATATTGAGAAGCAGAGTATGTAGTCTTTATTGGTAGGAAATGAGCAGACTTAGTCAATCTGTCCACAATCACCCAGATGGAATCGTGGCCTTTCGAGGTTCGAGGCAACCCTACCACGAAATCCATGGTTATCTTATCTCATTTCCAATCAAGAATGTTTAAGTTTTGGAGTATCCTAGCAGACTTTTGATGTTCAGCCTTCACCTACTATCATGTCAAGCGTCTAGACATGTACTTAGCTATATCCTTCTTCATACCTTGCTACCAATACAAAATTTTCAGGTCATGATACATCTTCGTGGCTCCTAGATGCATCACATTAGAATATGTATAAGCTAACTCTATAATTTGGGCCTTTAATTCCTTCATCGGAGGAGTTACTATTTTTCTTTGCATTCTCAAGACGCTTTCTTTATGTATAAGGAATTGACTTGTTTCTCCTTGCTTTAATTGATTTATTTGGTTTAAGGTCAAAGGATCTGTTGTTTGAGTTGCTCTAATCTAATCAATGAACACATATTTCACATGAACTTGTGCTAGTAAAACCCCTGAGTCAGATATCATAAAGTTCACTTTACCCTAGAAGCACTCTTCAAATTTCCTAACTTTAGATTACCTAGAGACTGCCAAGTGAGACAAACTGTCCATTGATTTTCTACTTAAGGCATCCTCTCCCACATTTACCTTACCATGGCGGTATTGAATAATGCAATCATAGTCCTTCAGAAGCTTGACACAATGTCTCTGTTTTAAATTAAGATCCATTTAATCAAGGATATATTTAAGGCTCTTGTGATTAATGTATATCTCAAATGTCTCATCATAAAGATAATGCCTCTAAATCTTGAGAGTAAATATAACTACCGCCATTTCTAAATCATGAGTAGGATATTTTCGCTTGTAACTTATTAGTTGCCTCGATGCGTAGGCTATTACTTTGCTAAGCTACATTAAAACACACCCTATGCCTATTCTGAAAGCGTCACAATACACCGTAAATCCTCCTGAACCCAATGGCAAAGCTAATGCAGGAGTCGTGGTCAAACGCTTCTTAAGCTTCTAGAAGCTCTCCTCACATGTATCCGACCAAACAAATTCACATTCTTCTTGGTTAGATGAAAGGTGTCGTTATGCTAGAAAAATTCTGAACAAAGCTTCTATAGTATCCCACAAGACCCAGAAAGCTTCTAATTTCAGCACATTAGTTGGGCGCTGCCAACTCTGTGTTATTTCAATCTTCTTATTGTCTACACTAATCCCTTCTTTGGACACTACATGGCCTAGGAATACGACTTCAGATAACCAAAATTTACACTTCGAAAACTTATCTTAAAGCTTCTATTCCCTTAAAGTTTGTAATACCAAATGAAGATGTTTTTATGTTCTTCAATGCTCCGAGAATGCACCAAAATATCATCAATAAATACAATGATGAACCGATCCAAAAAGGGTTTGAACACCTTGTTTATTAAATTCAGCTGGTGCATTAATAAGCCTGAAGGATATTATCAAGAGATTATAGTACCATAACATGTACGGAAGGCTGTCTTTATGATAGCTTCCCTTTTTATTCGAAATTGATGACACTCGAACGAAGGTCTCTCTTAGAAAAGCACTGAGCTCTTTACAATTGATCAGACAAATCATTTATTCGCAGCAATGGATACTTGTTCTTGATGGTGACTTTATTTAGTTGTCTATAATCAATGCACAACTAAAGAGTCTCATCCTTCTTTTTTACAAATAAAACGAGAGCACCTCATAGAGACACTCTCGAATGTATGAAGTCTTTATCAAGTAGGTTTTGCAATTGAACTTTTAATTCTCTTAACCCTGCTAGAGCCATTCATTGGATGCTTGAGCATCCTGAGGGATCAGGGCAAAAACTCTGGTTGAACCTTTTGTAACTGAAGCATGTCCTCTATTCGCTGATAGTTGACCTCTATCCATGGATCTCTAACTTTCCTGATCTCTAACTCTCAGAGGTGGCATAGGTGCTGAAATAAGGGGAAGTCGACTGGCTACTGACTATAACTTATTCATAGGGTAATCTCACTTAATATAGCTTGCTTGCCCATAACGATAGCAAGCACCCAAGCCTCTCAAACAATACCCAGTATATGGGTATCCATAGTGTTGACACGGAGGCATAGAAGGTTGTGCCACTGAAGCAGAAGATGTCGTTTGAGAACTAGCACCTTGAGTAAATCGTCTATGAGAGACTCTGCACCTAGAATTCCCTCCTCTACCAAATGTATTTTTGGAGGTAATTTCACTCTTAAATTTTCCCTAGTTCAACTGATGGGAGTTTCCTAGCTCATCTGATCTTGGCTTTATGTGAGATTCTCTTTCTACTTGCCTATCTTGGACTCTTATCTCAAATCTATAAGCAACATCCAAAACTTGCATGTAAGAATTGGTCTCTGAATTTGGGATAGAACGGTACAAATAATCCCAAAACCTATTTATAAATCTCTTGGCCTTCATTTCCTCGGTACTTACTAAGTGATGGGCATAATAGAAGAGGCGTGTAAAATACGTATCATACTCAACCACTGATATATGTTCTCCCTAAACTAACTGTTCAAATTCTCTAGCCCTTGCATCTCTAAGGTTTTGAGGGAGAAAACGAGTCAAAATTGCAGTGCTAAACTCTAGCCACTCTAAAGGTGGTTTTGATTCTCTTCTGTTTTGCAAGCAGGAGGTATACCACTTATAATGTAACACCCCTAACTTAGAGATGCTACTGGCAAGTAACAGATTCTAACGTCACCCCCTAAGCCTTACTCTCTCTACATGCATGAATGAGTACATTTGATTTTTTAGTCGACAAATATTATAAATTATAATGCATAAATCATTTAATGCAGTAAATCCAGTAATGTTATACAAAAATTTTCAATGTATTACAAAATTATGGAACAATAAAATAAATGATGCAACCTATGTAAATATATACATATATATTTCTAACATGCTCATGTCTAACTCATTTATTACTCTCGGATGCATGATGGACTCGTTTACCCTAATGACTGCAGTGTGTATCCACTGTTCTCCGCCTATGTCTCCACTATCCTAAAATTTCTCTTTTCTTTCCAACTAATTGTTAATCTTGCACACTGAAAGGTGAGAGGGGTGAGTCCTAAAGATTCAGTGAGTGGATTAAAATAAAGTAATAAAACCAATAAATATGGAGTAAGAGAGTAAATTTTAAAATATAGCAATTCACAGAAATTTAAATCCCAATCACTTTAGTAAATAAAATAAACTGACTTCATATATAAAAATTTTGTGAATGTTCAATTATAAATTTCTAGGCTTGCAAAGAAACTATCTCCCGAGATATTTACCAGTGCGCTGCTGATGAACAGCTCTAAACCCGCTAATGAATTAGTTTTCATCAATATTTAAAATTATTTAACCTACTCGTTAGCGTTAGCCTGGACAAGAGGATGTGGTGCCAAACATCTACTTATCTAGTCATAACCTCTCCTTTGCCTCTTACCAGATGACAAAGGCGAAAATGATAACCTTTCCCTTACCTCTTTTCCAGGTAGGTAAGGGTGGAAATATGGTAACCTCTCCCTTACCCCTTTCTCGAGTAAGGGCAGAATTTGTGCACAGACGTGCTCAAATTGAGCACTTGCACCAAATATCTCGAATATAAAATCCACATAGAATTTTCATCATATAATTCATATGTCAACATAAATCAATTTATCACATCTTAGTCCACCTACAAAAATAGTTCATGAATATCTAACACATTTTCTAAACATTACTCTTATTCCTAATTAAATTTATTTTCATTTTAACATAATACAGTTATAAATGCAAAATTTACAAAACAACTTAATATTTAAATTTAAATTTCAAATCATTTATAACTCAAATATTTCTTTCAAATTATATTTTTTAAACATACAATAAAATATTCATTTCAATAGATTTTCCTAAAACATACATAAATCAAATATTTTGTACAAATAACATTTTAAAAATAAAAATATCCACTCACCGGTTTTCGCTAAATCATTTCCAACCTGTAGCCATGCTGATAGTTGACTAGATTGATTATCTACAAATACATGTAATTTGGTTAAAACCCGAAATACCCCAAACTTGCCATATAAACTAAGAAATATACCACACATGACCTTAATTATTAATAGACTATATGAGAGTCTCGGACTATCTGACATACTTAGTAAAAACTTCACAATTTTCATCCTATTTATCCCAGACAACATCTATTCTCAATAAAGGTAATTTTGTCTTTTTGTTAGTATCAATTGGTAATGAATTTTAATTCAAATTTTTAATATGTTCATCTCTTATACGTCTAGATTACGTTGCTTTTTACAATATTTCATTTGAATGTTTACATCTAACCTTATACTTAATTAAACAAATATTGTTTCAACCGAATTTTGTAACAAGGAAATGACATTGTCTAATTTTCTAGAGATTTGTTCATTAACGAAAAAATCTAATTTTTGACAATATTATTCCTTGTTATGTCTAGTCTTCGTAGCCTTTTTCAAATCCTGATTTTAATTCTTAATGATTGAATATGATCAATTTACTTCACACTAAGGAGATAAGCAACAGTGTGCGATACTGAAACAGGACACCTATATTCCAAAAAAATTTTGCTACTTTATTCCTACATGAAAAATTCTAATATTTGGATATATTATTCTCTTATATGGCTAGTTTACAAAGAATTTAACGGTGCTAAAAACCGATATCGAAAACCCTATTCCGTTTTGGATTTTCTGTCCTCTGCTCAGTATTTTCAGCAAACCAAAATATTGCATATTGCTACCATCTTCCTTAAATTTCTGAAACACACCTTATCTCGAAAAATTCAGAATTTTCACTATGTTACTCACAATTATGTCTAGTTTCTCTAGAATTTTATTATGCATTAATTGGATGTCTGGAACTTATTTTATAAACCAAATACTAAGCTTAGGTCACATTTCCAGCAAGCATTTGAAATTTCAGCAACCACACCACCACCCTTACATTATTAGCTCTTTGATTATTCCATTCTTACACATAAAACGTAACCCTATACACAAAATAGTTACTACCATATGTATTCAATTCATATATTTGCCAACATTTTACACAACCAACAAATCACAAGTGCATAATTTCCTTACATAAATAATACATAATACCACCAATACTTCAATCTCACCATTCTCACGCACAACACACCCCCCATGCTGTCATATACCTCATATTACAGACCATTATATGCTAAATTTTCTTTTTATTTTTACATTTTGTACTGCCAAGAAGAGACTTAAGTATTATCAACGTGTTCTCAAAATCACAAGCCACCTAATAGTAAGTTTTATATATAAATCATGCAAAAACACAGATCTAAAATTCAAAATTAGTAGCAATTTATTCATATATTCCCTGTCTTACACAAATTCTTCATTGTACTCGTACTTTTCAAACACCATACATTTCATTTTATTCATTACTTTACATATACGTAAGCTAACTACCAAATATAAACTAAAACCTCAAACTAATTCACAGCCGGATACAATTTATTTACTGTCTATCAATTTCCCAATTCTATTTTCAGTTTTTCTTACAATTCAAAGTACATAGCCACACAACACAATATTTCTACATAAAACCCATAACAAATTCATTACCAATTTCTTAAATCAAATTTTCAGAATTTTAGAAGAGAAGTTACCTTATTGAAAAATCAATTTCCTCCCTTTTATTTCCTTCCAAGGCCAACCCAAAACAAATTTCAATTTTTCCTTCTTCCTTTGATTCGGCAAAGCTAAACCTCTTCTTCTCTCTACAGTTTCTCCACTCTTCATTGTCAAAAATCTTCTTCTCATCTCTTTTTTATTTGTTTATCTTCTCTCAAGGAATTTCTCTCTTCATCCATTTATCTCCTTATCTTGCTTGACCAAAACACATTCCCTTTTTGTAGTTTTCTCATTTTCTCCACCGTTTTAGAACACTCTATATCATTCCTTTATTTTCTAAATGAAGAAGTGTTAACTAAATAAAGAAAAATGGGTGTTTATATATTATGGTATGTGGGTCCGTAGCATCATTAAACTTTAATTTGTATTTTATTTTGTCTTTTTGTCTCATTCATTTGTTTTACACGTATTCTTCTCCATCCTCTTCATTCTTTCTAAATTTTTTTTAATGAAAGAGATAATAACCAATAAAAAGAATGGAATATGCTTAAATGTAAAATGTGGGGCCGACATTTATCTTTTCTCTCCCCTTTTACATTTTCTTTTACGTGTCTTAATCTTCTTTTCTTTCATTTATTTTTTCTTTCTTTTAACTTCATTAATTTCCTACAAAAATAAAGAATTCTCTAGAAAAATTTAGAGTTTAACTTGGGCCATTTCCAAATGCACCGTTAGAGCTAGAAATTTGGATTTGGGCTTATTAAATAATTTAGGCCTACATGTGTGTGTATATCTATATTTCTATATAACAAAAATCTAACTTTAATTATTTATATTGCCCTTTATTTATCTAAGCCCAATTTGCAATTTAATTAACTTAAATTCCTAACTTAATTTGTCTTTTTTAATCTCTATTTTTTGTATATATATATTACTTATCCCAAAATCAAATAACCTTATTAAATAATAAATTCTAAAATTTACTTCCTCACAAAATTTCTACATCATCATACTCAATATACTCTTAACACAATTAAAGTAATCAAATTCTATATATAATATTTTATGCCTTAATTCCGTGTTATCTAAGCATGTGAAATTGTCAATTTTTTTTTTCAAAACCTTATCGTAAATGTAAAATTTCATAAATTCAATTTTTATCGAAATTATGGGTTCTACATATAAACGATATCCTAGAGATGAAACCCCACAAGCTGCACTGCCCTTGTTGGGGAACACCCTAGAACAATACAAATTTCATTAAATTCCTCAAGGAATCCTGTCGGGTCAAAGTCGGGTCTTGTCCTAGAAAATATAAGAGGTTGCGTTTTCTTAAACTCTTGCAGTGTCACCATAATTTCTTGCCACTGAACTGACAAAGCAGGAACCAAAATTGGGTCAATTGTTGAAACAGGGGGTACTGGAGGTTGTTGCTATTGTCTCAGCAATTGTACTATTATTTATATAGTTTGTTGCATGCATTGCATCTCCGCTGCATCAACATCATCATTGAGCCTAACTCCTTTTCAGCTACTCCTTCTCTTATATCCTCAACTATTTTTTTTGTAAGGACGTCCCCGACCCCTAAGTGTAGATTCTCGAGGTATGGAAGAGCTTTGGTCAGGGGCATTAGCCTAAGGAGCCCTACTAGCACTAGCCCTTCTTTGAAGTGGCATAACTGACTAAATTTATAAGAAATAATAAAGTTAATCTATCAAAGTTCCTATAAATCTAACAATTATTTTTATTTTTATTTTGAAGATAAACCATGTTGATTAGATACCAGAGTAGTGCCTTGCATACAAGTATCCCAGACATATTGCATACAAAGACCCTACCCTTACCATGCAGTCATAAATCTCTAGACCATGCTCTGATAACAACTTTGTCACTTCCCAAAATCCCTGAAATGTGACCGGCAGAAGACAAGACTGACTTGTCTCCCTCACCCTTATATTATCATGCAACCTATTATATATAGATTAAATAGACATATATGAAACTTCATTTAAATCAACATATAATTATATTGCCTAAAATGGACTCAAATCGTCAGAAATGTCAAAAGAGGTTGTATGTTCATGACATATATATAAACCAACCATCATCAAATATATATATATACATGATCATTAATTCATAAAACACACCCTAGAGCTGTAATGCCCAAACAAAACACAACGATGCATGTGTGGACCCAAAACCCCTAGTGACTGCATGTTGATATCTTGATCCACTAGCTTATCCTCCAGAAAAACTGCTATACTTCAAGATCATATATAGAATTTACAAAACTGAAGTGAGGGGAGGGTTAAGTCTTGGGAAGACTTCGTGAGTGGAAATTTTTTTTTCAATAAAATCATTATATACATATACTTTAAGGAAATAAAAACTGCATATAATTATTTATATGTTCATTAGTCGTACATGTTATAATACCATTGTATATAAATACACATATAAATATCATGCGTATACATCTTTATTTGGTCCATGTCTAGAACTACACACTTGACTGGGCAGAAAGACGATCATATCTGGATTTATGGATTAATTCTATAACACATACACAAGCACATGCATACAATCATATATATATATATATATATATAGTCGGCCTCTTCCTGGCCATAATCTCATATTACTCATCAACATTTCTAAAATCAATTAATAACCCAACACATAATTTCCATGTACATATTATAATCATAAACGCAAGTATAAACATCACATAAAAAAAATAAAGAAAGTATAGTTATTCCATTCACAAGTCTTACGGTCGTTATTTGAATGACATCTGGCTCAACAAGGGCTAGGCTATCTCTCCCTCAGAGTATCTATAACATGATATCACCGAATATCGTTAGAGGAATTGAAATAACAACATATATGAACTAATGCATACAAATACTAAATATGCTTAAATATATCCCAAATTGAGGCCCATATAACTATCATTATTCATGATTTGACGAAACTTAATATGGATTAAGCTAACATGGCTGCACAAAATAGCCACATTGCTAGCTTTGCTGTGAACTCATTTGAAAGGATATGAAGATAAATTTTGAATATATCATATCTCTATGTGTCTAGATTCTATAGCCTCTATGGAACCTTGTTTGGAGTTTTAGAACTTAACTTATATTCACATGAACGGACACTAGTCCAATAAACCTACATTTTGGGTCTAACGTGATTCAGTATAAATTTAGTTCATAAATCATAATGGAACCATCCATAAGGCTTCAATCATCATTGGTAAGCATTAAAAATATAATTTCACTAATTGGTATAGTCTCTTGAATTTAGTTTCAAAGTTAAAGCCAATATTGACACATAATATTCTAACTAAGTTCCATACAAGGCAATTGATTTTTGAAAATTACTAGGAACTCATTTCTTGACAAAATATTCTAATTTTTTACTATGTTATTTTTTATTGTGTCTAGTTTTGCTAGAATTTTATGATTCATTAATCAGATATTTAGAACTCATTTTGTATGCAAAACACTAAACCCTGTCCGGAATTTTCAACAACTTAAAATATACACTCTTCACATGCTAATACACTGCCCTATAATTTAGCACAATTCTGCCACCATATTCATGCATTATTACTTCTTAATTTCACATTTTTATGCACCAAGACACTATCATAGCACACTTAATCAATTGCTTTGTAACTGCCTAACCCTCTAAGGTCGCCACACCCTAAGCCTGCCCCAGCTACCAGAACTGCTACAACCCAGTGGACCTCACGGCCCAATAAGCATGAATTTGTCCTCAGTGGTCACCACCTCAGGTCTGCCTCAGCTATTAAGTATTTGTTTCTTCTCTTAACGAAATTTCGCCTCCCCCACGACTTGAACTTGGGACCTCCACTTTAAGAAGAATTCTCAGTGAGTGTGAATACTAACTCTTTTAGTTGAAAATTTGATACTCACACTCAATGGGAATTCTCCGTAAAGATGAGGTCCCAAGTTTGAGCTATGAGGAAGGCGAATTTCCTTTAGGGGAAGAAACAAATACCTCGATAGTCGGGACTGGAGGTCTTAAAGAGCCAAAGGATAAATTCTTACTTAGTGGGCCCATGAGGAACACTAGACTGAATAGGGCTATGGAGCTTGATAGCCGAGGTAGGTGACCCTAGGGCTGTGGTTGGATCGTTACATGCTTAATTAAACCATAACATAAAGATTTGAGCTTACAACATAATAACCAATTACATACAAAATTCTATAAATAAAAAATTATGAATCAACTCACCTCTTCACTTTTTCTTCTTTATCTCTGCCTTCACTTTCTTTTCTTTCCTTCCTCTCTTTCTCTTTTTCTTCCTTTTTTCTTTCTTTCTTTCTTTTTCTCTTTTCCTCTTGGTCGTTCCTTCCTTCTTCCTTCTTCCTTCTCACGGTTTTTCTTTTCCTCTCTTCTCTTGTTTTCTTTTTTTGCCTTGAATTAACTAGACATATGTGGAATATTCTAGAAATGGGCTCTTATTTTCAACAATTCATGGGCTTAAATTTGCTATATCATAGTTTTAGCCCACTAAATATTTTAAATTTTACTACCCCAAATTAATAACAATTAATTTCTTTTCATTTATTTGTCATGAATTAGCACATTGACCTCTTAAGTTTAAAAAATTATCATTCTAGTTACCAAAATTCTATTATAATTGTTATGAAGAATATGAGCCGTTACATTAATATTGGATATTAATAGTTGAGTGAAGAGTCTCATGTCACAAGAGCATAAATATGGGTAATATGCTAGTAAACGTGTTACTAAATGTGACCAAATGCGATGAATAACATAAGTGATTATTCATAATTAATGATACATCACACAATCGTACTAGTGTACCACTAGTTCTTTGATCTGAGGTGTCACGACTGTCTTTCGCACTGAGGCACATCGTTCACTTGTATATATAGCATTAGGCTAGCCGTGCTTGGTGAAAGAAGCTTGCTGGCAATGTGTTTTAGTATATGAGGACAGATAGTAACCAAAATAGAATCTGCTAGCTCAGATATTGGAGCTTGAGTTTTTATGAAAAACTGTCATACACAAGAATCAAGTCTTTGGCTAAAGCATATATGTTCGAAAAAGTGTTTTGTGGATATTTGAATAATGTATATGTGAGGTTCTGATCCTATGATTTAGTTAGAGAGTTTGACGATACGATGACCCACACTCAATTGAGAGTCGATAGCAGAGGGTCTTTACTAAATGCACATAGGACTAAATGAGTTTATTCGGTATATTTATTCATCTGTGTTTAGAGGTCATGACATCTTGCTAAAGATCACTCATGATTATTGGGAACTTTGGTTACAAGGAATTGTACTAAAGAGATATGAAAGAGTTCGTATCTATACATGTTCAGCTCACAATAAACCCCGGAGGTCACACACATTAGTTGATTACTTGATGATTATACTTATTACTATTATAAAATAATCATTAAGTTAATTAATGATATTGTTTCGATACTATGATCGGATAGCAATTTAATTCTTTATTGTAAGGAATAAATTTTCTGGTTAAGACGCGTTAGCACTTGTGTGCTTGAAAAATATTCCTATAATTTATGGGATAACATAAATATAATTTACGGATATATATGATATTGAAAAAGGTATAAGATATATTGATATTAATGAATAAATGAGTTTATTCATTATTGATTATATAATTATTATTTAATCAATAGTTCATTAATTGACAAGTGTCACCATGTGATGTTGCTAAGTGTCAAGCATTTGATTAAATGTTTTTTATTCATTTTGATTAATGATTGAGATTTAATTTTTTAATTTTGATTAAAGAAATCATTAAAAAGAAAATATATTTTTTATATATTAATATAATATTAAATATATAAGCAATGATTACATATTTATATTATTAAAGTAATAATATAAATATTTAAATAATGATATTTATATGTGTATCTATATCTCTCTTTAATATATTAATAAGATTAATATATTCTAATGTTAAATTAATGTAATTAAAGTTCATTGCATGATTTTTGGAATTCATCTTAGATTGTTTAACACTTGACATGATATTATTCATTTGATGAATGAATGACATGCGTGTGATATACGTATTGGTGGATTGAAATCATTTTTGGATTTAATTTAGGAATTAGAAAAGAAAAGAAGACTAAAGAGCTAAGTATTGGACTTATGCTTCTTCTCCCTTTTTTTCCTCCTCCTGTAAGCATCAATTTGAATTAAGCTTGCCTATGTTTTTGTTTTGAACAAAACAAAAGGAAGAAAGAAAGAAAAAGAGATAAAACAAATAAGAAGAAAAGAAAATTGATTGAAATTGTTTCAATTTTCTTCTCTTCATATTAAACAAGCTAAATTTTTCTAAGAGTAGAAAACTTTATGTTAGCTTGTTGAAGTTAGTATCTTAAGCTCAGAAATCCCATTACAAAACTAGAACTGTCTTCACCAATCCAATGTACGGATATGCTTGGAGGCAAGTGTAAGGTTGAACTTGCTTTTCTAGAAACCAATATGAAGAAGTATGACTTCTAAACTTTGTAGTTTATGTTTAAAATATTTAAAATTTAAAATATGCATATGTACATGTCCATGGTTCTTTGAGAGCTTTTTCACATGGTCCTTGAGATGGCTGTAGCTTCCTCGATGGATGCACGAGAATCTTTCTTGTGAACATATTCCATCAAAATGGTACCATAGCCACATGATATATGTATGAATATATGTTTTAAATTTGTGCAGTTTTGGAAACAAACCAGAGCTCAAGTTATATGCATCCAAAGTTGCACCAGAAACCAACTAATACACCATTGTATTTTTGAAAAACATTTCAGCCTTTATAACTGATTTCAACCAACTGAACAACTTATAATAACTTAGTTGCCACGTTAAATTGACTCTATATGCACCTCTAGCTAAGCTGTAACCTTGTAAATCTGGTTAATGTTATGGTGAATGAGATTCTTATGGATGAGGTGCCTATATTTCATCTTCCTGGACTTCTTTTCATTATGAACATTACTATATTTCTTCACCTTATCAGTTACAGATACTTTTTCAAGTTTATTTTCAAGCTTATCTAGGTTATAATCTTTTGTTGAACTAAGCAACACCATTTCATTGAAGACAACATCCTTATTGATGATGCCTTTGGAAGATTTACCATATGGACACTATATCTTGTATGCTTTAACTCCATCTGAATAGCCTATAAAGATGTCCTTTAGAGCCTTAGGCTCAAGTTTGCTTTAACATTTTTTTTGTCTATAAGCTGGACAACCAAAACCCTTAAATTTTCATAGTTGGCAAGCTTCACAGTCCATCTTTTTTCTTGTATTTTGAAGTCTAAAGTAGTAGATAGATTTCAGTTAACAAGAGAACAAGCTGTGTTTACTGCCTCAACCTAGAAATCTTTTGACAACATTAAGTTAATCAACATGCACCTAGTCTTATCAAGAAAAGTTTTATTTATTCTTTCAGCCAAAGTATTGAGGTGTGTTTCTAATAGTCTTGTGTCTTACTATCCCATTTTCTCCCATTTTCTTCTAAAACTGCTCAAATTTATTGCTACAAAACTCTAATCTATTATATGTTTTCAACCTCTTTTGTTTCTTCCCTGTCTGGTTTTTTATAAGTGTTTTCCATTCTTTAAACTTGTTGAAAATCTAATCCTTCTTCTTCAAAATGTAGAACCAAACTTTTCTTAAGAAACCATTAACTAAAGACAGAAAATATATGTCATTGATAAAAGATGACGATTGTCCAAGCCTCCACAAGTTTGCATGTATGTAATCTAAGGTCCCTTTTGTCTCAAGTTATCCTTAATTAAACTTAACTTTAGTAGCCTTCCCAAAAATGTAGGTTTCAAAGAAATCAAAAGACTCAATCTTTTCATTGCACAACAAGCCTTATTTACTAAGCTTTGTAAGTCTCTTTTCACTCATGTGACCTAGTTTTGATACCAAAGCTTAGTTTTATCTATGTCTAATTTTGATGACATAATAACATTTCCCACTATTATGGATCCCAGCAACACAAGTAATTCATTCACCCTTTTTCCCTTCATAATTACCTTAATCCTTTGAGAACTTTCCAGCTCCTATTCTCACTTTTAAAACTACATTCATGATTGTCAAACATTCCCAAAGAAACTAAATTCTTTATTATTTCTAGAAAATGCCTAACTTGTTAAAGGGTTCTAATGATGTCATCATGAATTCTAATTTTCACAATGCCAATACCAATAACAATACATGCATTATTGTTTCCCATTAACTCATTTTTCCTATTAAAAACATCATAGGAATCAAATAAAAGTTTACAAAGGCACATATGGAATGAACACCCTGAGTCTAGAACCCATTAACCTATTGGATTTTTATCTGATGCAATGAAGAAATTTGTGTTCTCATATTCTTTACTAGATGTGTCTTCAATTTTAAATACATCTTTATTGAATGAAATAGCAAGCATCTGCACTTTCATACCTTTTACTTAATGAATCTAAGTTAATTGAGCCACATTTTGATACTGAAGCTATGACTGTACTTCTAGGCCTTTATTGGCTTTCATTTGCATTATTCTTTCTTTTTGTGTAGTCTCTTCTAAAATGCTCTTATTATAATGATAACACATTTTCTTCTTCATCTTAAACTTAGATTGACCTTGATTTGGTTTCTTTCCTTCTAGTTTCTCAATTCTTCCCCTTATTGTCAAAGCCTCGCTAGCGCTTAATTCATTTGCATCTATTTTCTACAATGCTTTAACATTCAAACTAGCCTTGTCATTTTCCATTATCAAAGGATCCCTTCCAAATAGAAGTATATCCAAAAAATGCTCATAAAAACCAGGCAATGACTTGAGAAACATCAAGGCGTTGTCTTCATCATTAATATTGACGTCTACCTTCTCAAGATCAGAAATTATTTTGTTATAGTTATCATGATGCTCCTGCATTGATGTCTTTGGTTGAATACAAAAATTATACAATTGCCTCTTTCGATATAACTTATTTGCTAGGGATTTGGTTATGAACAAGCTTTTTAGCTTCAGCCATGGAGACGCATCTAATGTTTACTTTGATACTTCTCAAAGAACACAATCACCTAAACTCAAAATTATAACATTATGTGTTCTAGTCATCAAATCTTTCTTCTCTTTATCACTCATTATTGTTGGAAGATTTTTTTTCATCCTCAAGAGCTTCATCAAGACCTTGATGAACCAGCAAGCCTCGCATCTTCAACCTCTAAAGATTAAAACCAATTTCAGAATTTAGCTTCTCGATGTCAAACTTGGAAAAAGCCATGAATCTTAAGAAACCTAAACTTCAATACCAATTTGTCAGGTTTTAAACATATAAACATATTCAAGAATGTTCCTTATATGTTATCAAACCAAGAACAAATCAATCAAACAAGAAATCACATAAATGCAATTGATCAAATGCAAGAAATATTGATTTATGTGGTTTAGTAGGATGCCTACATCCATGGGGACAAACATGAGATAGGACTTTTTGGAAGGTTTATTAAGCTAAAAAACATAAAAGAATTTCATTATTCATGCATTTGATATATGTTTCATATAACAATTAAAATTTCATAAAAATACCTTTCACCAAAGGATAAATTTGATAGATCAAGGTCCTAGGTTGATGAACGAAGTCTCAAATGCTTGAAATCTGCACAAAGTTGCACCACAAATGCAGTGAGAATGTTATGGCCAGATTCTTGAAAGAATGAGAGAGCTTTTTCCTTTTTCTCTTTCATTAAAGTGAAAAATATCTCAAAAATGACTCCAATTGGTTTATTATATACTTGGGTCAAATTATAATCATAAAATATTACATGGAAGTCTAAATTAAACATTTTAATTTGGATTTAACCCCTTGTTATTCAAACAAGTCCTTGGCTTTCCAAACATGTCCTTTAATAATTGACATTATCAAATTGTCATGTAATTTACTTTGAATTACATAATAGCATAATTTAAATAACTTTAATACTTTAAAGTCTTATAACCTATTTATATATTAACATATATATATATATATATACACTCATATATATGTAAATATATGTGTATATGTATATATATATATATATATGTATACATATATATATATATATACATATAGTATATATAAATATACTATATACTATATGTGTATATATATGTATACATATATATGTAAATATATACATATGTATACATATATATACATACAGATATATATATGTATACATATATATACATATATATACTATATGTATACATATACATATATGTACATGTATATATATATATACATACATATACATACATATGTATGTATATAACGGCCACATATTATCTCCAAAGGTGCTAACCCTCTTGCAGATAATATTTTTCTCTCTCTCGTATTCTCTAACACATATGTTATTGATGTGACTCCGCAGGTTCACTATAGATTAACTGTGAACTTGTTCCAAACTCTACGATTTAAAACTGTTCGGTTTAAAACTTTTCGAAAGCTCAACGACTATGGTTAACATCTAACAATATGACATAATCTCTAAACCACAATAAATAAAAATTTCATTGAACCCATTTTAGATTGTACGTACCATGTGGATAATATCTTTTTGTTATCCAATCCTAATCAAATGAAGGTTTACAATATGTCAAAACCCTAAACTTGATGTATTTACGAAACATTAATCTACGTGTTCTGAATTTGTCATCACATACTCTTTCATATGGCATTAATTATACTATGACCATAGATTTTTGTTTCAGATATTTATCGACTTTTGTTTAGGAACTCAAATCTGAATGGAGCTAGCGGGTACTCCTAATATTATAGGTTGAGCCAACGGATCCCATCTTGACCATCATCCGTCTCTACATGTAAACAACACATGATCAAACTAGTTTTAATATATAAGACATGATTAGTCTTGTACTTATACACTATATGAACCATGTGCATTTGTATTGGATTTGATCATGATGTCTCAAGTCAAAGGATTATATCTCACATTAGTATAACTTTATGATAAGTCATTGACTACATACTTTACTATGTGATTTATGTTGTTTGGTCACGTTTGAAAAATAGTTCCTAACTATTAATCCATATTAATATCATAGTAACGTGACTATCATCGTCACCTGCACTAATATTATCTCATGATGTTTATTGGAGACATTCAGTATGCCTACTATGCGATATTCTTGTCCAATCAATACCGCTATAGTAGGGAATAATTTTGATAACTTTATTTACTAATTAAAAAATAATTATCTAGACAATTTACAGGTATATTTTTTTTAATAGTATGAACAAATAAAGAAAGTAGTTTATACACATAAATAAAGAACACTTTCTTTCATGATATGATAAATGTTAATAATAAAAGATTAAATGCTCTAAAACTGACAACAAGAATAATTTCTAAGACATGTACTTACATTTTTATTAAAAGGAATTGAGGTTACAAGTTTACATAGGAGGTTTCAAGCTTTCTATAGAGGGCAAGAAAGCCTCGAGACAATAACTAGATCTTAAGTTATATAAGTTAATTGCTTCCAAAGTTGCACCAAAAACTAGCTAATACACCCCTATATTTTTAAAAATTTTCCAACCTTCATAACTGATTTCAACCAACTTAACATCTTGTGACAACTTGGTTGTCACATTAGCATGACTCTAGATGCACCCAACAAACTTTTAAATAATCCTACATTCAACAAGTGTAATAATTAGGGCACTTAATATCAAACTAAGAGCTGGCTGTCAATTCTTCAAAAGTGAAAAAAAATATTACCATGGCCCAAACTGAAAAATATCAAGGCAATATGTGGGTTGTTAGGATACTGACTTGACCTAAGATTATGGTAAAATAGTTACTCTTTTTACTAAAATGTTGAGAAAGAATTCAATCGACTTAGAATTGTAGTGGACTATTATAATCGTAAAATGCCATACGAACTAAGAATGTAAATACAAATTGAAGTATATGTTAATAAGACCCCTTCCCTCGTAGTATCAAATGATAAAAATAGAATCGACTTTGAGTTTTGAGAGTGACTTTTATCCATGGGTTCGTATCATTTGATATCAAAAGTCGAGCACCACGTCAAGTTTTGGATCGGACAGGTCGGGCTAAGTATGAGATTAATATTTTGCGACTCTGTGACTATTATTGTGGACGGGGGCGACTTGGGGAAGGATGATACCCAAAGAAGACATTATCTGCGAAGTCACCCAACTAGGAATCATGAATTGTCATAAACGGTAGTTGCGGTGCATGGTGAACTTTTACAATCCTAAATCTCACAGAATAAGAATATAAATACAAATGAGAATATCAGCTTATGGGAATCCTTCCCTCACAAGTCAATTTTTAAGGACGAATTCTATCCATGGGTTATATGGTAGTCTAACTAAAAATATTAAAGCAATGCATGGTTTTCTAAGATTAACTGGCTACCATCGAAAGTTTTTTCAAAACTGTGACAAAATAATTGCTCTCCTCAATAAAATTTTTAGAAAGAATTCATTTGAATGAAGTGCTACATCGAAGGAAACATTTGACAAGCTCAAAATTGCACTGATCCCCGTCTCGGTACTATCTTTCACCAATTTTTCAAAACAAAAATAGAATGAAACACTTGAAAAGCTAAAATTTGTAATGATACAAGCCCCAATACTATCTTTGCCCAATTTCTAAGAAAACAAAAAAAATTAATGTTGAATGTGATACGTTTAGGTTTGGGATAGTCGTTATCTTGTATCAAAAGCTGCCAATAGCTTTTTTTAGTCAAGCTCATCATAGAAAGAACCTTTTCCTTTTATTGTGAGAACCAATCATTGAAATCTCAAGTATATGTGGTAAAAAATATTACCACAAAGACTCAACAAAAATGGTTATATCAGTTGATTGGCTATGACTACCAAGTTAAGTACAAAATAAGTAGAGAAAATGTGATAACCGATGCTCTCTCTAGGTGGTATGAAGTTGACCCAGTTAAAGGTACTTTCCTTGTTTTGATTCAATTATTACAACATTAGTTAGTGGCCATCAAAAAAGAAGTTGCCATCTGTCCTACACTTCAAGCCTTACAAAAAAGGATCTATCGAGGTAAAGCAATGTGCTTTTGGAAGGAAGTTAATAGAATTATTTAGTATAAGGATTGAATTTATCTTGGAAGTTGGTCGAAACTTAGAACTCCTATCATCAACAAATTTCCTGGTAGTATTTGTAAGGATTATGTTAAAACCCTCTAGCAAATCAAATCCAATTTCTATTAACGAGAGATTGGTGGTTTAATATTAAAATTTTTAAGAATAAATTAATTATATCTTAATATAAAATAAGTAGGTAATCATTTTTAACAATCAAATTGTAGTAAAATTAAAATTAAAATTAAAATATTATTTTTTAATTTAAAAAATTATTTACATAGTTAAAATTTAAATATTTTTTAATTTAATAATTGATTATTAAAACTTTAAAATTTAGTTAGAATTCAAATTTAAAATTTATTTATTTATTTTAATTATTATGTGTATAAATTATTTTGTATTCTAATATAACGGGTATTTTTGTCCAAAACAAAGTAATTAAATTTATTTCTTCAGTGATTCCATCCACCAATCAAATAAATGAATGATATTTCTTACACTTTTCCTCCTTTCTTTCCTCTCTTTTCCACTCTCTTTTACTCTTTCCTTTCCTTTCCTATCCTTTCTTAAAACCAAGCACAACCTATATACTTTAAACTCCCGGTAAACTGAAACATGTAGTCAAATGATGTAGACTATTATATAAACAATTTAGACTCTTGATGGACTGAAACAAGATAGTAATTAAATAAAATAAAATAAGTAATAATTACCTCGGAAAAATAATCTAGCATCAGTAGACTGTTGGCTAAAACAAAAAATCATTTAAACTATCATAGAAATCATTTATACTCTTGATGGAGTGAAACATTGCATTAATTAAAATATAAAATGAGTAATAATGATTATATAAAATGACCTAAACACTCAATGGACTCTTATTAAAAACAAGTGAATAGTCTCTTATTAGACTACTAACTATCATAGAAACGATGTTGACTATCATACAAAGGATTTAGTTGAATCAAATGAATAAACTCTGTTGAAACATGCTAGTAATAAAAACACAAAATACGTAAGATTTTATTATAGAAATGACTTAGACTCCCAATAATCCCTTACTAAAAATAAAATAATTTAGACTTTCGATAGACTTCTGCTAAAACTGTTAGAGGTATAATATGAATTAGCTAATTTATTTTATAATATGAAATTAATAAATAATAATATAATTATAAATTAAGATAAGAAAGTAATTAGAGAATTGTCTCTAGAAAGGAAGTCATGCGTTGCGTTGTTTTAAAGTCAAAAAGTTCTTCCCTTGTGCGGGTGTTGGGTCTTCTCAACTCCAAGATAAAACCCTAACTCCCACCCACTTTTTTAGAAGAGCACAATCACAATGAAGAAAATAACCAAGTCTTGATAGTCATAGTTGCAAGAAAATAATGCATGCAATTTAGAGAGTAAAATAGATAGTCAAGTGTGTTTTGCATAAAGAGATAACACCTATTATATAGTAGTGTTTAGTATTAGGTATTAAAACAAAAATTAAAGCCAATTTAAATTTAAAATATTTGTAACTCCTATTGGCTTTAATCTCCATAACTCAAATTTTGAATTAAGAAATCATAATCTCCATGGAGTTTATTATGGGAATTAAAGATTTTGTAACTCTCAAGTATTATTCCAAGGTTTTAAACTTTAAATGTAGTAATAATGTAGTTTTTTTTTAACCTTTATCTCGAACAAAAACATGTCAATAATAATAGACAATAGAATCCTAAGTAGTCAAAAAAAATATATGATAATAATAATTGTCTAATAAAACAAATTAAGAAATCTTTAATTAATGATTAAAACTAAAGTTATTTAGAATATCATACTAAAATATGTCAATAATTATTAGGGTTTACAGAGAGAGAATGAGTAGGCATTGTTCTGGAAACATATTTTTGTTGCACATTTTCGTTGCGACAAACTAAGCAGTTTATTGTATATTCGAATTTTATTCTTCACATGTAAGAAATTTCAGTTTACTAGATATTTTAGGCAAAGTATGGACTTCAAGTATAACTAGGAAATTTATATTGACAATTCTACAACTCAAAAATGAAGAATTATTTGGAAACAAGTGTTTTATTTGGTAGATATTACTTCTTATTTAGGAGGATTTTTTCATTTTAGGTTTAGGAAACAAACATCCTCTTTAATCAAGGCTTAAGGTTCATTATATAAATTTGTAATATTCTTATTGTGCAGCCAACCCTTGGTCACATCAACTTGAGAGAGCCTTGTGAGATTTTTGTTGTCTTTTATTTTTTTTAAGTTGTTTATGTTTTCTTTTATACTTCAAATTGAAAATAACTTGATAGAAATTACGAGTCTGTAATTTTTATTTTGATAAATTTAGAGATTAGATCTCTTAAGTTATTTTAAGACATTTATGATATCATTCTTTTGGAAATGAACAAGGCATTCTTCAGAAGAAAAATTAGTTCTAGTTGAAGGGAGTTTAACAACATCAAGTAAGAGAATCTTGTTGAATTTGTAGAATGGATTTCGAAGTGATACGGCAAGGGGATTTTGCTAAACAAAACCACCAAAAAAGATTCAACACAATGACAACAATAATAAGAGGGTGTTTTTATTTATTTTTTTAAATCTATTGGTGTTTTAATGGTTTGATTTTTTAATGGATTATTTTCTCTAGGCCTAGCCTCATGGATGTAAGATTGGGAAATATGAACCACAATAAAATTTGTTTGTCTCATTTATTTACTTTCTTTGTGATTTTTTTTTGTAGAACCCGATATTTATATATAACTTGAGTTGTTAAATTTTTAGTAATGACATAGGTTGTGAGAAAAATTAATCGAGGTTACGCATGCGTAGTAACTTGAAATTGAGGCATATTTGATGTTTCAAGATTTTTATTAAATCGATAACGCATAAATTTTATTAGGTGTTGGTGTTGTAGGATATTTATATATAAAAATAATAATAATAAATAAGTATTGAATTTTAATATAATAAGATTATTTAAATTCTGGGACAAATGTGTGTGTATATATATATATATATATAATCTAGCCTAGCTCAATTTTAATTATTTGTTTAGAATAAGCCGAAGTGGCCATATGTTATAATTAAGTAAATGAATTTATTTTTATTTTATGTTTTATTTTTTTTAAAGGAAACATTGAGAGAATTCTAGAATTCTCTCCATTCATCTAGTTTAGTCTTAAGCTTAAAAAGAAAGAAAAACAAATAAGAGAAGATGAGCCCAAAACGTAAGGAAAATAGAGGAAGAATGAGGAGCAAAACAGGTGAATGTGGAAATTGCGCATTCAATTTTGGTTTCAACAACTAGCTCATGAACTGAGGCAAGACAAGTATATTCCTATTTAACCCTGAGTAGTTAAAGGCTACAGCAATAGTACTTCAATACGGTACAACAGGTTCTAAAATTTTCTCTTACTATGTGAGAATTCTTCCCTTTTGGTACTTTCTATATTTTCTGATATTCATAACTTTGGATGCATTACTAGTTTCAGTTTTGTGGTCTATTAGTATGATTAGTTTTATCAGGTATCTGTTATCAATTAACTTGAGTGTAGCTTTGTGTAGTAGAAATAGAAAACTATATACAAAGTGTGACAAATCCTTTGCTAAAGCAAAGGAAGAAGCTTCTTATTGTACGAACGTATGTTAAGACTAGAGATGTTTGATTTTATTATGTTTGAATAGGAAAAGTGTGTTATTGTCATATCAAAACACAAAGAGAGAGGGGCTAATGTAAGATTATAAATGCGAAATGAGTGTTAGTGTTACATGTCACTAAGAACTAACTTGTGATAAACTAAGAATTGAAGCTAGTAGGAAGCTGACTTTGCCTATGAGAGCAATAGACTCTATCACTGATTTTTGCTATCGGTTAAGGTTGAAATTGGAAGTTGTGTATGTGTGGTTGATTTGGAGTTCGTGGTAAATTCACAAAGCTGAAATTGGGTTGACAAGGGCAGTTTTCTAGTTTGCTGGAATTCTAACCTAGGTACAATGTTTGATTTATAAAATAAACTATAGACATCCAAATAATGCACCATAAAATTTTAGGGGAACTAGACATATTTACAACCAATGTGGATGAAAATTAGAAATTTTGGGAAAACGACGAGTTCCTAGTAGATTTTAGAAGGGACTGCTTAGTATTGTATTTCAGTTTGCCAAAAATACGGAGTAGCATACACAAAACCTAAAGCAAAATAGGGTTTCCAACATTAGTTTGTAGTGCCGTAAAATTCTGTATAAACTAGACATATGAGGGAATAACATATCCAAAAATCAGAATTTTTCACATAAAAATGAAGTCACAATAAATTTCAAAAATAGGTGTCTTGTTTTGTACACACTGTCGCGTGTTTGCGCAATGTGTAGTTAATTAATCATAACTTGAACATTAAAAATCCAAATCAAGATCCGTAAAAGATTATAGAAACTAGATATAATATAGAATAACATAATAAAAAATTAGAGTTTTCCATTAAGAAACGAATTCCCAAAAAATTCAGGAATCTCACAACCCTTTTACAAAATTTGGCCGGAACAGTGTTTATTCAATTAAGTATAAGTCAAGATATAGAAGCCCAAATGAAACATCATAAAAAGCCATGTAACCTAGATGCACAAAAGATGAATATATTAAAATTTTGGTTTAGAATTCCTTGCCAATTGATCCTAATAAAAAGACAAAGTTACCCTTGTCACAGATAAATATTTCTTAAAATAATTATAATAGAAATTGTGATTTTTTTGAAATAGGTAATGAGTCCAAGACATTCATATTGTATATTAATAATCATGGTCATGAATAGTATATTTATTAGTTTATATGGCAAGTGCATGGTATTTTGGATTTTAATGAAAGGACATGTAATTATAAATAGTCGATCCAGACAACCATCGGTAAGGCAGCAAGTTGGAAACGGTTAAGTACAAACTAGTGAGTGGATATTTTATTTTTAAAATATTATTTGTACAAATGCTTGATTTATGAATGTTTTAGAAAAATCTATTGAAATGAATATTTTATTGTATATTTTCTATAATATGGATGAGCAAATAATTGAAAAGTAAATGTAATGACAATTAAGGTGAATTGTTAAGTTATTTACAAATCCACTATTTTGAATATTTTTTTGTGAATTTAAATTCATACGTATGGAGTAAGGGTTAAATTTTATGAAAATTATGTAGATATTTACAAATTGATTATATGGATGAGTGATTTAAAATGATATGGTTTATTTGTGTTGATATGTCAGGTACGTGATGAATGTTGTGTGAGGATTTCATGTTTTGAGATGTTGGGTGCAAGTGCTAAATTAAGTGCGTCTGTGCACAAATTCTGCCCTTATCCAAAAAAGTGATAAGGGAGAGGTTACCATTTTTGCCCTTACCTACCCGGAAAAGGGGTAAGGGAGAGATTATTATTACCACCTTTGTTATCTGATAAGAGGCAAAGAAGAAGTTGCGGCTGGATAAAGCGATGTTTAGCATTACATTTGCTTATTCAAGCCAATGCTAATGAGTGGGCTAAATGATTTTATACATTGATGTAAAATAACTCGTTAGCGAGTCTTGAGGTGTTCATCAGAAGTACACTAGTGACTATCTCGGGGGATAGTTTCCTAACAAGCTTAAATACTTTTATTTGAACATTCACAAACTGATTTTTATACATGGAAATTATTTTATTATGCTTCATTGATTAAAGTGAATATTTTTAATTTAATGGGGTATGTTATATTTTAAAATTTGTACTCTTACTCATCATTCATATTTTCTTATTTTAATCTTATCTGCTCACTAAGTCCTTAGAACTCACCCCCCTCACTTTTCAATGTTGCAGGATGGACAAAGATGGACAGAGACTTAAAAAAAGATGATTCAGTATGGCTGAGGCACAAACAGGGGACAAATGGTATATATTACAGTCACTAGGGTCCATGGGTTTGTCATGCATATGGTATCATGCATCAAAGTCGTGCATTCTATATTTTAAATTATAATATGTTATAATACATTTAGAATTTTATTTATTTCATGATTTGTGTTTCTCGCCCATATGTTTTATGTCTGATACTATTGCCATTATTATTATAGTTTTATAATTACCATATACATTCAGGTCATAAAAGTAAGGTTTAGGGTGATGGTGGGAATCCGTCACTTGCCAGTAACATTTCTGGGTATGGGTTGTTAAAGTTATTTTAATTAATTGATTCAACTAATTAAAGTTAGTAAATACTTATTAAAACAAAAGTTTCAATTGGTCAGAGCGGGTCACTAATTTATTTGATGAGATCTTAGTGGTGTTTTTGTAGGTATGGACTCTCAAAGAGAATGAGGATCGATATCTCGACCATTACTTGCTGTCACTAATTATTCATATTGGAAGGCAAAAATAAGTGCCTTTATAAAGGCAATTGATGAGAAGCATGACATTCTGTTGTTTACGAGTAGACCCCTCCTACCATGAGTGGTGATAAGAATGATACGATTGTAAAACCGAAAGAAACCTAGACAAGTGTTGAAGATAGTTTGTCAAATTACAACTTTAAGGCTTTAAATCCAATCTTCAATGTTGTAGAATTGATTTAGTTCAAGTTGATTTCAACTTGTAAACCTACAAAGAAGGCATCGGATATTCTTCAAGTTGTCCATAAGGGAACTTCGGCGATGAAGAGTTCTAAACTTCAAATACTTGTTTTTCTAGAATTAAAACTCTTAGAATGAAAGATGATGAACTGGTTGCTGATTTTAATTCCAAATTAAATGATATTGCTAATGAATCTTATGCTTTAGGTGAGGAATATTTAAAACCAAACTCGTAAGAAAAATATTTCGATCACTTCCAGATAAGTTTCAAGCAAAAGTTACAGTAATTGAAAAAAGTAAAGACTTTCATTTAATGAAGGTTGAAGAATTGATAGGGTCTCTTAGGACATTCTAGATGAATTTGAACCAACAAAAGAGGGAGAAAAATTTAGCTTTTCAGGCTAACACAAAGTATACCGAAGATGAACAAGAAGCAAACATTGACAATTATAAGCTATCGTCCTTCTCACCAAGAACTTCAACAAAATTCTGAAAAGAATGGGATAGAAAAACAAGTAAACTTCCAGATTCATTCAAAAGGTAAGTCTCATGTCAATCCCTTTGATAATAACATAGAAAAGGTATTTAAAGTAAGAAATATAATGGTTTCGGACATATTCAAGCCGAATGTGCGAACACACTTACAAAAAAGTCAAAGGCCATGAACATCACCTTGAGTGATAATGAATCAAAGGAAACTTAAGAAAATCTAAGTAATTACATAGTTTTTAAAATTTACTTATGTTCTAGAATAGATGAAAAGTGTAGGTATCCAGTTTTGTTACAATAAAATCAATAGATGTTTATTTAAACGAAACAAAAAAAAAATGACTAGTATAAAACTTGGTCTCAGTGAAACTGATTCTGATGAAAGTGATAAAGAGGATGAGTTAGACATAAATACCATACAAACTTCATAAAAATTAATATTCAACAAGTGAATAGATGTGTGCAAGCACAACAAAACCTTAGAAAAACAAATTGGTAACCTCTGAAGGGAACAATCTGAAGCAAAGAGAATTATGAACACAATGGAAATTATCATCATTGAGAAAAATAAAAGGATAATTGAAGTTGAGCTTAAGTATACTCAGAAGTATTTAAAGATGTTGAATTTAGGTATGTCTAAATTTGATCACATTTTGACATTGAGAAAACACTGTAGTGATTATCAATGACTTAGGTAATTTGGTGAAAAACCATCTTGAGCCAAAACAGTGTTTTTTAATGCTTCACTTACTAATTTAGATCTTTTAGTATGAGTAAGGGTAAGGTTTCTAATCATCAGTTCTTTGGTTACAAAGATAAACCAAGAAATTTATTCCTACTTGTCATTTTTGCAACTTTAAAAGTCATATTTGACCCAGTATTTTCAATTTATGAAATTCTTGCAAAATAACATAAAATATAAATATGTTCCAAGACATAGATAAATGTGGAAAAAGAATTAGAAATTAGTTGTTTCATTGCTTATACATATTTAAAAACCGATGCCATTAACTCTTGGTATTTTGACAGTTGATGCTCTAAGCATATGACAGGAAATAGTGAAAACTTGGTGGATTATGAGAAAGGTTTAGAACACATGACATTTGGTGATGGTGCCAAAGGATTAATCATAGGAAAAGGGACACTCAATGTTGAAGGATTCCTAAAGCTTAAAAATGTGTTTCATGTTGAGAATTTTAAAGCAAATTTGATTAGTATTAGTCAAATTTATAATTATGATCTCTGTGTAAAATTTACACAAGAAAAATGTCAAGTGTTTGATAAATTTAAAAATTATATTTTGAAGGGATCTAAATCATCTGATAACTATTACATTATATTTTGGGCATTTAAATTATAAAAATCTAATTAAGATTATGAATACTGGTGTCGTTTGTGGGATTCCAAAACCCAACAAGAAGCAACATACTGTCTGTGGTCCATGTTAATTTGGAAAGCAACTTAAATTCAAACATAAAGTGGTCCAACATACCTCTACGATAAAGATACTCCAATTGCTTCATATGGATCTCATGGGTCATGTTCAGGTAGAAAGCATAGTAGACAAGAGATACATTTTTGTATGTGTAGATGATTTTTCTAGATATACTTGGGTTGATTTTAATAAGGAAAAATTAGATACGTCTTATGTGTTTAGAAATTTATGTATGAAATTAGCAAATGAAAAAGATTATAATATTGGCAAAATAATTAGAATAAGAAGTGATAATGGGAAGGAATTTAAAAATATAATTTTTGCTAGATTTTGCAATGAACATAGGATTACAAATGAATTTTTTGCTTGTAAGACACCTAAACAAAATGGTGTTATCGAAAGAAAAAACAAAACTTTATAGGAAATGGCTCGAGATATGCTAAATTCAAAGAAATTGTCCAAGATATTATAGGTTGAAGTTATTCATCGCATGCTACACGATTAATAGTATACACTTATGCCCAGGTACAAATAAGACTTCATATAAAATCTGGAAAGGCAAGAAACCTAACTTAAGTTATTTTCATATTTTTGGAAGCACTTGCTATATTCTAAATGATAAAGAACAACGTGGTAAGTTTGATTCTAAAAGTGATGAAAAAGTTTTCTTGGATATTCAAATAATAATCGGGCATATCATGTGTATAACATGAGAACCGAAACTATTATAGAACTTGCATATGTAGTTATTAATGAATTTAATGATTTTGCATATTAGTCACAAGAAGAAAAAGTCAATGGGATCATTAAGGGGAATCAAGATCAAGTTTGTGTAGAAAAAAGAAAATTTTAAAAATCATAAAAAAAAAAAAAAAAAAAAAAACTAGAACTCTGTATGTTACACATAAATTATGGACCCTGTTGCAATAGAAACTGCAGAACAAAATGAATTATATTCTAAATCCAAATCAAACCATAATATTGCAAATCAGATCAAAAGAGAACCATATTCCAAAGTAAAGAAAAAGCATCTCTCTTATCGCATAATAAGTAATCTCGATGAAATTATGGTGACACAAAAGAGGTATATTCGCATGGCCAAATATGTTTGTTATACTTTTTAGATTGAACCTAAAAATGTGAAGAAAAAAAAACTTTATTAGAAAAATCTTGGGTAAATGCTATACAAGAAAAATTAGAACAATTTGTTAGAAATGTTGTGAAGACACTAGTACCTAAACCTAAGCACACTAATGGTAACATAGTAAGAAATAAAGTTAGGTTAGTTGTTCAAGGATAGACATAATTTGAGGTAATTGATTTTGTTGAGACTTTTATTGTTATATGTAGGTTATAATCAATTATATTACTTCTTACAATTGCATGTGTTCTAGGTTTTAAATTATTTCAAGTGGACGTAAAAATGCATTTTTGAATGAAATTTTGAATGAGAAAGCTTATATAGAATAACCCAAAGGTTTTGAAGATTCTAACTATCCTAATTATGTATTTAAATGTAAGAAGACGTTGTATGGATTAAAATAAGCTCCTAAAGCATGGTATAAGGGTTAACTAGCTTTTTGAGTTAGAAAGAATACAAAAGATAAGGATTAGATAAAACTTTGTTCATCAAAATTTTAATTTTGGAGTTATAATTACTTAAATTTATGTTGATGACATTGTTTTTGTTATATTTCTAAAGGCAAAGTGCATAAATTTGTTGATCAAATAAGGGCTGAATTTTATATGAGCTTAATTAGATAACTAAGTTATTTTCTAGGTTTGCAGGTTAAACAACTTGATAATAATATTTTCATCATTCAAAGTAAATATGCTAAAAACCTAGTAAAAAAGTTTGGGTTAGAAACCGCCACATACATGAGAATACCTATGAGGACAAATACAAAAATTCTCAAAAGATTATGGTGATTCTAATGTTGATCCTAATTTTTTTAGGAGTATAATTGGTAACTTGTTATATCTAACTACGAATCGCTTTAGCATTAGCTTTAGTGTTATAGTTTATGCTAGATACTAAGTAAATCCTAAATAGTCAAATTTATTTGTTGTTAAGAGGATTATCCATTATGTAAATAGGACTAATGATCATAGTATTAAGTTTTCTAAGGACACTAACTATAATATTGTTGGCTTTAGTGATGCTGATTGGGCAGGTAATGTAGATAATTGAAAGAACACCACTAGAGGTTGTTTCATTCTTGGAAACAACTTGGTTCGTTCTTGGAAATAACTTGGTTTCATTGTACAGTAAGAAGCAGAACTCAATCTCCTTATCCACTGCTGAGGCCGAGTACATCGCTATAGGAAGTTGTTATGTACAATTGTTATGGATAAAAGAAATGCTTGAAAATTACAGTATTGTACAAGATCTTTTTACTATTTATTGTGATAATTTTAGTGTAATAAATATTTCTAAGAACCCTGTGAAACATTTTTGGATAAAGCATACTGACATTAGGCGTCATTTTATTTGAGATTTGGTAGAACATAAAATTGTCACTTTAGAGCATGTAGAAACTGAGAAAAAACTTACTAATACTTTTACCAAATCTCTTGATACATCTAGATTTGTCTCTTTGAGTAAAGCCTTAGGTGTACTCTATATGATTCTCATAACTCACTGTCTTGAACTTATTAAAAAGGAAATTTTGTGTTGTATGGCTTAAATTTTCAATTTACTGTACAAACTTCATTATTTGACCTTGAAAACTATGTACCACAACTTAGAATAGACAAATCTTGATTTGATTTTTCTTATTCACTTTTATGATTGATTGCTTAATTCATAATTAATTTTTAAGATTGATATAATTCTAGAAAAAATACTAGTTTGAGCCATAATTATTTCCCTATATTATTATCAAAATATCCAAATTTATTCGTGCTATATAATCAAAAAAAATTACCTACACCGTTGTGTGAAGTTATCCATGAGTAATCTAAGCCTATGTATCACAAATATGTAAAGAACAATCTACCATTAGAAGATGGTTGCCTTAATGACAGGGTGAAAGCTACAAATTGTTTAAAATTAAAAAAAATGAATAGAAAAATAGAGAAAGCAGTGACAAGAAACAAATTTATACTGCATTTTTTTTAATGGTTGAATTTGAGATCAAGATGCTAAAGTTAGTTAGATTCGCACATTCTATATTTTTTTCGGATTATTGAAGTCGATTAAATTAAAGAAGAAATTTGAGTTAATCTTTGTACATATACATTCATGAAATATGTTTATTTGATATTTTAGTGCAAAGTATTAGAGTTCAATTGTTGATTATTCATACATCTTGAATTGAGCAAAAATTCAAAAAATCATATTAATATGAAACGTTCACCTCTTGAAGTTTAAATTTTTAATTTTGTTTATTTAACTTTTGTATGAATTTTGGACTTAATTGAACAACATATTCATATTTAAGTCATACTACAATTTTGTATTCTTTTGTGTGGGGATTCTGCATGAAATTGATATTTTTGTGCATAAATCATGAATTTTGAAAAATTATCATTGATGGATCTGTTTGCAATGTTTAGCAAAATTTTGACCAAAATAGAATTTTGAACTCTTTCCGGTGGGTATGTTTTTGTAAAGTTCTAAAAGTATTTTTGAGCCTTCGTAAAAATAGTCTAAAATATGAGTAAGGGTCTAATTGATAATTACCATATTTGATTTAAATTTAGGTATGGCTAGATCTCTCCGTATGGTCATTTTTCTTCTTCTGTGTTTTTCTTTGCATGTTGTAACAACAACGGTGACAACCATAACAATCCCATGAAATCTAAGACTATCAAGATTTCCAAAGCCATTACAGGTGAATCTCTTTTGCTGTAATCGAGTTACCTGCTTAGTCTTCGCTAAAGATTTCGTTTATTCATACTTCTAGTTCCAAAATGAAATCACAAGTTTCTACTCCTCCACCAACCCTCTCAGAGTGAATACCTTTTGATTCTAATGAAGAAGAAAATCTAATGATAGAGACCTATTCACTACCAAAAAAAGCTCATGTTTCAAATTAATCATGTCTAAATGTGAAAAGAACTAAGCGAATTGCTGTGCCTATGCCTCTTACTACATCATCTAAGCTTGGCTTGTTGGCTTCTAATGATAATGATGATTCTGAGATTAATGCAACACCTCATTCGCATGTTCCAGCAAAACCCGAACCAGCTGTGGCTGACTTTTCAAAACCAAGCTCACCCAAGTCTATATCACCAATGAACTATAAAAGGAAAGGTAAACAAGTATTTACATAATCCAATATTATTGTTTCCAAAGCTTTTTCAGAAAGGTTTTATACTGAAGAGAGTCAAAATTTGTGCTCTATAATGACTGAAGGAAAGATTATTTGTGAGTGAATGGTTCAATTAAAACGATTTAGGGAATGTGCAGCTATGAATATTCTCATGAAAAACAAGTTGCTAAGAAGTGTTTCTAAATTGTTTCAACTTGTAAGAGCTAATCTATGAGTTTTATCCAAATTTATCCACTAAATTTGTCTCTTCAAATTCTCATTGGCATAACATTGTGTATATTCAAGGGTGTTTGAGTTTTCTCCTAATGTTATTAATAAATATTTTGGAAGTGATAATGTTGATGAAATAATCTTGGCAAGCACATCAACTCTTTCAATTGATGAAATAACTTTTAAACTCGTTGGCTTTATAACATCTTGACCTATCGAGAGAAATTTATGAGCCTCCTCTATGACCATAACGTATTTAACCATGCATTCAATTACTATTACAAATTAGTTGCCTATGTTACATTACACTACAATTTACTTCTTTGATTTAGGCAAACATATTTTTTCCTTTGTCATTTCTCATACAAGTAACAAGATTACAAAGAATGTTCTTCCGTTTCCTTTTTAGATTTATGGGTTGTTGATGGATTAAGATAATATTAAGGTTGAGTCTGAAAGTTTATCGATTACGCAAAGATTTTTGGGCATGTCGAAGAAGTTACTTCTGAACGGAATGCTGGATTCGATTCACAGCTGAAGCATGACAAGCAGGATCAGTTCCCGGGCGCGCAACCACCACAGGGAAGCCACGCTGATTATACAAATGTGTGAAAAGGCTCCCAAGGGACCAAAACATGTACACATGCATATTTTAGGATTTAAAACTTTTTTAAACATAAATGCAAAGCTAAGAATTCATACTTCTTTGATTTTGTAATCCAGAACAGTTAGTCAATCTCTGCACTTGCCTCCAAGTGAATCCACATGTCGAATCGGTGAAAATGGTTCCGGTTTCAAGATGGGATTCTAAGCCTTGGGTGTTAGCTTCACCAATCTAATCTGTTGCTTTCTCTCTTTAGCATATTCTTCCTCTTGTTTTTGTTCAAAACAAAAACACACACCAAAACATTCTCTAAGGAATGATGCTCAGTGGAAAAATATAGAGAAAAGAAAGAAGAAGAAGGTTTTATTTTATTATATTTAGACTTAACTCTTAAGTCTCTCTATTTTAAATCAATTCCAAATTGATTACATTAGATATTTATTATTATATTAATATAATAAATATTTATTATTTTATGAATACTTTAATCAATATTAAAGCATTATATCTATATACTAACATAATAGCTGTAAATCATATATACGAAATCCCATAAATAACCAAAATATTTCTCATGTATATAGATGGTAAAGCATCTTAACTGAAAAATTTATTCTTTACAATAAAGAATCAAATTGTTATCCGATCAAAGTATCGGAATAATATCATTAACTTATTAATGATTATTGTACAATAGAAATTACCGTCATCATCAAGTAACAGACTAATGTATGTGAACCCCTGGATTCATTGTGAATTGGACATGGGTAGATATAAACTCTTTCGTATCTCTTTCATACAACTCTTTATAGTCAAAGTTCTCAATGATCATGAATAATCTCTAATAAGATGTCATGAGTACCAGACACAGATGAATGAATATCAGATAAACTCATATAGTCGTATGCGCAGGTAGTAAAGTCCCTCTACTATCGACTCCCAATCGAGTGTAAGTTATGATATCATCAAACTCTTAACTTAATTATAGGATAAGAACTTCAATCATATATAAGATTCATATGTCCGCAAAACATTTTTCCGGACATACATGCATTGGGCAAAGACTTAATTCCCGCGTATGCCAGTTCCACCTAGGATCTCAAGCTCTAACATCTAAGCTAGTAGATTCTATCTTGGTTATCACCTATCCTCATACACTTAAACTCATTGCTACCAAGCTTCTTTCACCAAGCGTGACTAGCCCGATGCGATATACACAAGTGAACAATGTGTTCATTGATGAAGGCAGGCGTGACACCTCGGGTCATATGACTAGTGGTACACTAGTACAGTTGTGTGATGTATCATTGACTATGGATAATGACACATGTAATTTGTCATATTTAGTCACGTTCAGTAGCATGTTCTCTAATGTATTACTCATGTTTATGCTCTTGTAACATAAGACTTGTCACCCAACTATTAGCATCCAATACTAATCCTTGGTAACATCAAACATACTAGTCATGTAATATTATATTCCCATATGACATTACCTCAACCGGGAATAGATTCGGATGTATGTAAATTATAGACTATGTACCCATATCTGTCACAGATTTAGAGTTATGATGCGCCACAACATGCTAGCAAGTTTGAGTTGTGTGGGCTCTTGTGTTTTAGCCAAACACTGCTAGCATAAGTTTTAGTTGGCTAAGTATTCTAGTGATGCACAAAATATGAGTTTGAGTAGGCATCAAACTCCGAAGTCCCTAGAAAGCCATGGGTGTTGGCTTTACACTATATAAAGAGTGCTTGGCAGCATGTTGCCATGATCATTCATGAGTGAATGCTAGAGCAAATTGTGTGAAACTCATTCTAGAGAGAGAAAGTTCTAGAGAGAGAAAGTCTGGAATTTTCGAAAAGACCTTCACAAGGGTGTTGTGAGTGGTCTTGTTTCCTTTTTAAAGTGATTAATAAAAAGATTGAGGGTGTGTGGCCTTCGTAATTAACATATTGCTTGTGTTGTTGGGTCGTGTTGCTTTGCTTTGTGCTTACGTTGCTTTGGTTGTGCTTGCTTGTGTGGCTTGCGCAGAAAATTTGTGCGGAAAGTAGAGTGCTGATCAAGGGAGTCCTTGAGCATCGCGGGGTTGGCCACATAGAAGAAAAGAGCCCCGTGACAATACAACTCTTTGTAAATAGAGTCTTGACATCATAATACATCATAGGATCTCATTTTACATTTTATATACAATATAAATTAGCAGCTAAACATGCAAAATGATATAAAAGTTATTTTATTAATTATAAACTAATTTACAATTACTTACAAATATATATATATATATATATATACATATAATGATATCTTTAAATCATATGGCATGATTGGTTCTAAGGTATATCTTCAATAAACTTTCACTTGCACTAGAGAAAATCACCATGGTATCCGATACTCATCCTCTCTAGGTGGTAATCTAGTTGCTGTTGTGTTATTGGCTTAGTCAGTACGTCCATTACATTATCTGCGAATGGGATTTTCTGCACTAATATATGTTTTATCTTATATAAACTCTCTAATCAAGTATTATTTCCTCTGAATATGCTTAGACTTCTAATAAGACCACAATTCCTTAGCATGAGCTGTAGCTCCATTATTGTCATAGTATAAAATTATCGGGTCAGTTATAAAAGGAACGACTCCGAGTTCTATAACGAACTTACGGATCCAAACAACCTCTTACTCATTTTCAAAAGCAGTGATATAATCAACTTCTGTAATAGAGTCAATTGTGCTTGTCTGTTTGGAATTCTTTCAACAGACAATACCTCTTTTACATATGAAGACAAATATAAAAATAGACTTTTTATCGTCTACATCTGATTGGAAATCAGAATCAGTGTAACCGTCAAGTTTCAACTCACCTCCCCTATAAATCAACACTAAATCCTTAGTTTTTTTCAAGTACTTAAGGATCCTTTTGACCGCAGTCCAATGTTCTTTGCATGAATTAACCTGATATCGACTCATAATACTCACAGCATACGCTATATCAGGTCTAGTATGTCATGCCCTAAACTTGGGGTCCACCCTTAATAATCGTCACAAACTCTCATGTACACTCTATACACTTAGAATGTATCAAGAAAGTCTATAAGGATTTCTTGTTATTTACCCAAAACTTGAAAATAGTTTAAAAAACATAATTCTCATCCATGGGATTATTATCAAAGAATTGATCTCTGTGATTAATTCATCCATAATACAAAATCAATAATCAAAATATCAAAATGCTGGGAATCATCCCAAGTCGGATTTGAACATATATGAGTATTGCATAAACATTTAATTTCCAAATATATTACAAAACCCAAGTAGAAATATTTATTAAATTATATCCAGTGAACTCAAAGTACATATATGAGTCAAGAAAGAAACCTATCGAAAGAGTCGTAGGCTCTCTACCGCTATCACTAGTTCTGCGAGTACTAGGGCTCCTAACCTAAAAGCTGTAATTGTGAGGAATGAATATACAATTATACTCAATGAGTAAATAAAGTACATATATATATACATACATGCACATGCATTTCCAAATACAGATATTGGAATTTCATTTACATCATGCTCTCAAATACATATATATTTTCACAAAATCAAATGATGAGAAAACAATTCATTAGTCTGCAAACTTTTTTAAATAATCTAAACTAGGCTGGCCATACTTTCTCGATTACTACCTTAGCCGAGGTAACATTAAAATCATTAGTGAGTCTTTCATGTATAAAATCATATGCAATGCATTCTTTATAAAGCAAATCATATCTCATGTTTTACAAAATCACTTTATTAAGGTAAAACATGAATTATAAAATACCGCCTGTCTCTTGGTGACACTAGCGAATGTCCTCGTCATATTCGTCAAATTCAAGATAACCCTATTAAGCTGTCAAGACTTTCCATAGGGTATCTATATAACTGCATATCCACGCGTTCAGCACACAGTGGGCTTGCCATGAACATTCTCCCTTATACCATCCCCACTACAGCTCCACTCATCCATGCGGCCTCTCAATAGGTCCATCCATAGGCTACCTCCCTGTATATACAGTCAAATAACAAGCCTACTGGCCATACATCAGGCTCACTGGCCATGAATCAATATCTTGCTTTACCAGCCACATCACCAATATACATGCATTAAAACAAAATAATTTACAATCAATGATTTTAAAACATATAATCAAATCCCAATCTCCCCGACCATTTTAGCATGTATATTAAATAACATTTAATATAGACCAAGTAATCAAATCAACCTAATATTATGCACTTCACATAAAACAGTTTTGCTTTAAATTTCTTTTAACAATAAAATAACTTATTTAACACACAAGCAATACATATATGTATAACACAAATATATCAATATATTGATGTATGTATAAATTTACTCATAAAAATGGGAGAGTAACCACTTTTACTACGGATCCTCACACTTACTAAGCCCTTCTCCTGAGTTCTCAATGTCTAATTAACACATGTTGAATACTATCAATATTCAATTACATTCACACTTGTATAAATCCTTAATTTGATACATGTATACATGATAGGTATTAGTCATATATATATATATATGTATATATACCTATGAACTATTTTGACTTTTTAACCTCAAAAATGACCTTAATCAGGTCAGCCTCAGTATCCATATTATAAAGCTTAGAAAAAATATTTTCATTGATACCTTATACGTCTCCTAACTCTTTTTGGATCCTAAGTTATGACATCTTAAAGTTTGACACTCAATTCGGCTTATGTTCGAATAAGAGACAATCAGCTGGTTCAGCGCTTAAATTATAGAGCTTGGAAATAACTTTTCATTGATACCTTGTACGTTTCCTAACTTTTTCCAGATCTTAAGTTATGACCTCTCAAAGTTTAACACTCAACTCAGCTCGAGTCGGAGCATTGTATTCGGATCGGGGACAATCAGCTCGGCTTGGCACTATTATGATCTAATCAAGACATCCTATTTAATACTTTGTATATCTTTTAACTCTTTCTAGATCCAAAGTTATAACCTCTTGAAGTTTGACACTCCTTTCAGATCGGTTCAGGAGCATTGTATTTGAATCGGTGACAATTAGCTTGGCTCAATACCATTGTGCTCTACTTTGGGTATCATGTTACAAAGCTTAGAAAGATATTTCCATTGATACCTGTACTTCCCCTAACTCGTTCTGAATCCAAAGTTATGACCTATCGAAGTTTGACACTCATTTTAGCTTGGTTTAAGAGCATTATGATCGGATCAGGGACAATCAACTTAACTCTGCACCATTATGCTTGGCTCAAGTCATTATGTTATAGAACTCGGAAAAAGATTTCCATTAATTCATTGTACGTTGCCTAACTCTTTATAGATACAAAGTTATGACCTCTAGAAGTTTGACACTCATTTCAACTAAAATTAAGAGCATTATTCTCAGGTCAAGACTATTGTTCTACCGTCAAGGCCATTGATCTCAGATCAAGACCATTGTCCTCTAGTCAAGACCATTGTCCTCTAGTCAAGACCATTGGTCTTAGATCAAGACCATTGGTCTCAGATCAAGACCATTGGTCTCGAGTCAGAAGCATATACATAAAACTTAAAATTTCTAAAGGCAAAACTCGACCAAGTTAGAATATTTTAGGGGTTCTTTGACTAGTCAAATGTGCTCAGATTTGGTATCATAAGTGTTTGTTCGAAAGGGTTTTCGGTGTAGAACAATTTTATCTCTAATAAGGTTTTCCTAAAAATATATTTATTTTCCAAAAATTAAGGATAACCAATAAAAGGTTCAAACTGTCTAAATTATTTCCTTTCTCTTCCAAACCAATTCCGACCTTAATCCATCTACGTACTATTTCAAACTCTTAAACTCAGTTTCGATACTTCAAGAACAACCATTAAAGAGACTTATTCATGTTATCATGCTCAATTTAACACAATGTTACAAATTAAAGACTTAACCTATGCACAGTAAAATCCATTACAAAATTTACACCAAAATGAACTTTAAAACTTAAGATGAGTGGAATACTTATTAAAACTCAAGAGAAATTCTTTGATATGCTTGAAATTCTTTGATTTGAAGAAACCCCTAAATTGACTTCAACCCTAGCTTTCTTCCTTTCTCCTCTTTGCCTTTCCTAGTCCAAAATTAGTACTAAATCAAATAGGAGAGGACGAGAAGTCATTTAGCAACTGAAATTTGAAAAACAATCGGCCAAATATTGAAGTGATTTGGTCAAACATTAAGATAAATACAGAAATACATTTTTGAGAAATGAGAAGAATGAGAGTCGAATACACATTGGAAAGAATAGTAAATTCTTTTTTTTTATACGTAAAATTTCGTTGAGACCCCATATTCTTTTAAAAATTCTGAAAATAATTTGAAACTTTAGAAAACCTTCCTTTTAGTCCTTATATTCACCAAACAAGGTTTACATAGTACATAACATAGCAAACATAAGATTACCTATTGCCAAAATATAAGAAATCTTCTACATACGCTCTTACTTAGCTTTAGTATTGGGCCTCATTTCTCGAGAAAGATGGACGCCGTGACTGTAGTGTAAGAAACCCTTTTTAAACCTATTCATACTAAACGTCTTCAATACTTTATCTATGTACAGACTCTGGGAAAGACCAATCATTCATTTCACTTTATCTCTATAGACATAAATACCCAAAATGAAGGTCGCTTCTTCTAGATCTTTTATGGAGAAAACATTAGATAACCACAATTTAGCCTCAAATAACATGCTCACATCATTTCCTATGAGTAGTATGTCATCTATATACAATATAAGGAATGTGATGGCATTGTTATTCTCTTTTCTGTAGACATGTGCTTCATCATTATTTTTTATGAAACCAAACGATTTGATTGCATCATCAAATCATATGTTCCAGCTTCTAAAAGTTTGCTTTAATCCATAAATGGATATATACAACTTACATACCTTATGACTATCATCAGATGCAGCAAACTCAATATGTTATTGCATGTATATGGTCTCTTCAATAAAACCATTAAGGAATGCTATCTTTACACCTATTTGTCATATCTCATAGTAATACTAAACCGTAAGAGCAAGTAATATCCAAATGGACTTTATGATGGCTACTGGCAAAAAGGTTTCATCGAAATCAATCCCTTATTTTTAATTATAGCCCTTTGCCACCAACCTAACTTTAAAAATCTTTACTCTTCCATCTTTACCAAATTTTTGTTTGTAAACCCATTTATAACTGATATGAACAATTCTTTCTGGTGGATCAACAATTGACCACACCTAAATAACATATATGGATTCCATTTTAGATTTCTTGGCTTTAAGCCATCTTCCAGAATCGATATCTAGTATCTCTTCTTCATAAGTTCTAGGATCTTCCCTTTATATATCTTTTTCTATCATAAATGATTCTAAATTATTTTCAGAAATAAAATAATATCTCTGAGGAGAGCGTGATATCCTAGTAGATTTACGAAAAGTTCAGTCTACAAAAGGCTGAGGATCAAATCGAACTGGTTCATCAACATGAATTGGTTCATCTACATCAATTGGCTCATCCATCTTAGGGTGATCATCATCAAGCTTTCTAGACTCATCTGAATGTTTAATCTTTCTACCTATACCACCGTCCTCAATGAATTAATTCTCGAGGAACTGTGCATGTCTACTAATCAAAATTCTTTGATTAGTATGAAAGTAGAAATAATTTTCTAAACTATCTTTAGGATATCCAATGAATCAACCTTTTTTAGACTTAACATCCATCTTCCGAGTGTTAACTATTTTAACATAAGCTGGACATTCCCAAGGCTTTACATAATTAAAGCTTGGAAGTTTTCCATACCATATTTCATACAGTGTCTTATGAACTATTTTTTATGGAGTCCTGTTCAAGAAGTATATTGCGGTATATAGGCCATACTCCCAAAGATATGTAAGTAAGTTTGTAAAGCTCATCATGGATCGTACCATAACTAATAATAAGTTTAGAAAGGTCATCATGGATCGTACCATATCTAATAAAGTATGATTCCTCCTTTTTAATACACTATTATGCTACAGTGTATAAGAAGGTGTGAGTTGAGAATGCATACCATTAATTTTAAGAAATTTTAGAAATTCAGTACTTAAGTATTCCTCCACGATCAGATCGTAGAATCTTAATACTCTTTCATGTTTATTTCTCTACTTTAGTTCTAAATTCTTTAAACTTTTCAAATGATTCAGATTTGTACTTTATTAAGTACACATAACCACTGTGAATGACCATTGATAAATGTTATGAAGTATGAAAAACCTCCTCTAGCCATTTCACTAAACGAACCATATACATTAGTATGTATCAATTCAAGAACTTCATCGGCTCTTTTCCCTTATCCAATAAAGGGCGATTTGGTCATTTTTTCTTGAAGACAGGATTCACAAGTTAGGTATGGTTTAGAACCCAATGAACTTATCAGTCTATCACTACCTATCTTCATAATCCTTTTGTCTTCAATATGACCTGATCTTTGATGCTATATAAGTTTTGGATTAGGTTCATTTCTAGATCTTTTCTTATTAATAGTAGTAGTCATGTTAATTTCATTAGTCTCAAGAACATATAAACCATTCACTTTCAAGCTAGTGCTAATTAATTTATTTCTCAAATAAATACAACATTTACATCCATAAAACATAAAAGTGTAAGTCT